>KE371956.1:548551-567841 GCA_000418225.1 Zizania latifolia
CCGTGCGCTGCGCCCCCCCGTCGACTGCTCACTGCGCCATGGCCTGGGCCGAGCCAAAGCCAGGCCCCCACCCCTGGCAACTAAGGCGACGGGACGCCTTGGCCGCGCCACGCCACCTTACCACCTCAGCAACGCCTTAATAAGCATGGTCATAAGAATTTCCACTTACATCCTATATAAGGGTTCAGCATACTAAACTTCAACACATTGTATAGGTGAAATGTTGTACATAAGTGTGCTCAGAACTTGTCATAAGAATGTCCATACATCCTATATAAGAAGGATTCAGCACACTAAACTTCAATACTTCATATATACTCAAAAGGCCATATCAAATTAGCATCCCACTAAAAGTTTTTGCTGGCATGAAACGGACAAACCTTGTGCTCACACATCAATAGTGCAAACAGAACTCCTGAATCAGCAATGTCCTGTAAAACTGCGCTAGCCGCCTGCCTTGTTGATTGGGCAAGGGGAAGGCATGTGTATGCATGAAGAAATGTAGCAGGATTCCTGCAGGTTCAATGAGAATTAGTTGACAACTAGAGTCTAACCAAATGCCAAGCAAAGAAAAAACAAAACTGACCAGCTGAATGCATGTATAAGTGATAGGAATACTGCATCCGTGCCACCTAGCAACGTCGCCATATCAAATCTGGGGTTCTTCTCAAAGTATCTGTTGACCACCTTAGTCAAAATCAGCAGCACCTGTGAATTCATTTTTTAAGAGAGAGATCCAGATGAGAACTTAGAAAGTTTGTCTAATCACAACTGAAAACAGATAAAATTGTATTGTGTTAGGATGGATGCAGCAGTGGAAGCACCTGACCATACATAAGTTCTAGTTGTCCCCTCAATCCTTCATATGACTCTTCAGTGCAACTTATACAAACCAAATATATTGGGCCCTTGACAAGGAAAACTATCTGAAAAAAAAATGGAAATAAAATGTCCAGGTTAATTGTACTTGGATGCTTCGATTCTGTCATAAGATTTAGAGCAGAGTAACGTTTTGGACTAAGACAACCGTCTGACCGCCTCACCTGATGTTTGCCGGCCCTTACAAATTTGATATGGTCGCCACTGGAATGAAAACAACAGATCATTACGAAAAGAAACAAATTGAATAGAACAACAGAAAAGGTTAGGTTACTCCAAGGTTAGCATTAGTGCACACCTGTTCTGAACGAAAGAAATGATGGCTTGCAATGTGGCAGAAAACCCAGCAAGCTTATGCTCATCTCCATACCTGAAAGTTTAATAGGGAATTAAGGATAAAAAGAATATATAACATGACGGTTTTGCTTGGGATAATGCAAAATTCCTAATTAAGCTCTGCATGAATTTGTCTTGCATAAATGGCTTCACCTAGAATATATTGGCTTGCCAGAATTGCTCAGAATGAAGAAGTGTTTTTTCCGTTTCCGCCATGAAGCAGAAGCGTCATCCTGAAAAATGAAGCAACATATTGAGGGTGACCGCAGTAACCAAACTCCAAGGGATAGGAGCTGCAGTGCAAACTTGAATAGCCAGGTAAATAACCAGGATAGAGATGGTAAGTAGTTGAAGCCTGGAAGTTTGTGCCTACTGGTAGTAAATTTGTGAAGAGGAATTGAACACAGGAGCAGCACAGGCAAAAGCAATCATGTCTGAGTTAGCATGCTGAGTTAGTACTGGTAGTAGATTGGCGAGAGATTTGCTCTCATACCACGTATAAGTTGGTGATATTTGTTCATATGACTCCTACGTCCAGTTAGCATACACACAAGGCATGGCTAAAAAACAAACACCACTCAATTTTATAGTATAAGAGTAAATATTCATAAATTTGGCAGCGTGCGAGTCTAAAGTAGAGGGCATCGCGAAAGGGGACCTCGTCGACATGCTTCTTGCCGCGCGCCCAATCGTCGGGCTGGGGTTCAGGATCGTCGACGCCTGCGCTGGAGGCGAGGCTGCTGCCCCTCTCGCCGGCGTAGCCGCTGCTACTGGGACTGGGTGGGCCCACGTTGGCGTCCTTGTCGTCGTCGAGACCCTCCACCTCGTCCTTCCACGCGGCGGCCGCGCAGCTGCTGCTCCCACCCCTGGACGCGGCAGTGAGGTAGCCCTCGTCGTCGTCCTCTTGGATCTCGGCGGCGGCGAAGTCCGGGGGAAGGTGAGCGCTGCGGAGGGAGAGGGTAGCGAGCCTCTTCTCGGGGGGTTCCGGGTGGGAGTCGTTGGGGAGCGGGCATGGGCGAGGGTTGGGATCCATGGCCGCCTAGCTTTCGGCGGCGACGCGATCGATGCCTCAGCCTCTCACTCGTTTTGAATTCGTGGTGCCTCCCCTTTCTTTTTGTTTGACTGAGCCGATCTAATAATTTATCATAAGAAATGATTTCATTGCATATATATTACTGATTTAAATGATTTTATATACCATTATTATGAAGTGATAACACGTTCAAAAATGAAATCTTCATCATCTTAAGGGCTAATTTGATAGTCTAAATTCTCAATCTAAATTCACGTGAATTCTGATGGCCAAACTAACGGAGTTAGTTTTTTCCACCACAGCCCCCCACCCGGTGCCATCCTCATCGGTTACATCCATATACATCTATTGTAGAGTTACAGAAATGGGCAAATCTGTTGCTAGCATCAATGTTGCCATGTCCTTCACAGCAGATGAATTACCATTTACCAGAGTATGAATTGGATTCTCTCCTGGGTTAATTCAGCTTCTGCACAAACAACAGACCGTGCCAATACGCGCTGTTCAAGACGCTACTACAGATGAAACAAGAGGCACAAAGGCAAAGCAACGACTCCCAACACACCCATTCTCAAATACTAGCTCCAGCGAAAACTGTATCGCATCCCCATTGTACTTCTCTAATTACACTTCAATACCAAACTACACCCAACACATACCCAGCAAGAATGCTATCTAAAATGTCGAAAATACAAGGGAAAAACTGCATCAAAGTAGGGGAACGAATAAATAAGATCTAATGGTCGATTACAAAAATGCATGAATAGGCAGCACAGGGAATGATGGCTCGACTTCCTCTCAGGTCATTGCTGTTGGAGTATCCCCCCTCAACATCTCAGCAGTTCAGTACAATAAATACCATGTCTCCAAAGCATGCAGTAATCTATGCCTATTCTGTCAGACCACGAATAGCTGTAGCATCTCATACTGTCTGGAAGCTGGCTTCCGCATTCTCCGTGAATAGTTAGTGAAGCAGAGTCGATTAGCTTAATTCCATGGAGTAATGTACACAAACTACCAGAGGTTTTATATTAGTCTACGTTGACGGAATCCTTTGGTGAAATGAGGTTGCATCAACTTGACATACAAGCCATTCATTTGCACCAGCGAATCATGCGTTCCCTGCTCAACAATCCTTCCACCATTCAAAACAACAATGTTATCCACATGCTTCATCATTGCTGCCCTATGTGCTATAAGGATTGTTGTCTTGTTCCCCATGATCAATGTATCAAGGGCTTCCTGCACCACTCTACTCGACTCAGATTCAATAGCGGAGCTGGCCTCATCAAGCAGCAAAATGGGTGCATTCTTCAGCACGACACGGGCAATGGCAATTCGCTGCTTCTGCCCAGGAGTTAAATCCACTCCCCTCATTCCCACATGCGTGTCATAGCCATGTGGCAAGCTGCTAATGAAATGGTGAGCATTCGCAATCCTAGCAGCCTCTTTCATCTCAGACTCTGTTGCATTGTGCCTTGCATATATTATATTTTCTCTTATGGTTGTGGAGAATATAACTGGGTCCTGAGGAACTAACCCCATGTGGCTCCGCAACCATCTCAAGTTGAACAGCTTCAAATCACGGCCATCCAACAAAACTTGGCCAGCAGTTGGATCATAGAACCTCTCTATCAAAGAAATTATCGTGCTCTTTCCTGATCCAGATACACCTACCACGGCGACAGTTTGTCCTCCATTGACTCTAAGGCTAAAATTACTCAAAACCATCATCTCAGGGCGCGCAGGATAGCAAAAATCAACATTCCTGAATTCAATGCTACCATAGACATTAGGGGGTTTTAGCCCACAGGCATCATCTGGATCAATCTTGGGCACACGGTCAATAATTTCAAACACTGAGGTCAGGGACTTTCGACGCTTGAGAATATACGGGGCAAGGCCAAATGGCTCCACCAGTGCAAAAGTCGCAAAAGAGAAGACAATGTACTCTTTAAGTGCTGTTACCAGACTAAGTTGTCCATCCTTAACAGCGACAGCTGTATACCATAACAGCAGAGAGTTGCAGGCAAAAAGAAGGAATTGAGAGAAGCCAAAGGCAAAACCAATGCCCATTCCATGAACAAAGCTTTTCCAAAGAATATTCCCAAGCTGCAGTCTATAAAGTTCCATTATTTTGTTACCAGCACAAAATGCCACCACAGTATAAATATTCCTTACTGCATCCTCAAGAACCAGAGAAGCTTTCCTGTGCATCTCCTGAATTCCTCTTGAAAAGCCAGAAAGCCACATTTTCTGTGGAAAAAAAAAACAAATCCAGGTATGAGCTTCATGTGAAGTTCAAAAACAGCTCAGTATAAAACTTCTCAAGGCAATATCTCAAATTAATGGACAGCTGTATGAAGAAAATAATTGTGGACTAAAATGAATACTTAACCCAAATGCAAAACGAAAGAGGAAAACCACCGTAAACTATCCAAAACAACAGTGATAATAACTTTCTTGGCTACCTTTACATAGACTAGAAGTGAGACTCTTAAATCTATGACCACAATGAAGGTATACTATGATGGAATAAGTCTAGTGCGCTTTATCCTTTTTTCACTTTAGCATCTTGGACTAAGCATCTTAGACCAGCATCCTTTTTCACTTTAGCATCTTGGACTAGTATCTTAGACTAGCATCTTGGACTAGCATCTTAGACTAGCATCTTGGACTAGCATCTTGGACTAGCATCTTGGACTAGCATCTTGGACTAATGGGCTGCATGGCTAGCCTATAAAATGTATCCCCAACCCTTGGGTTGGTATAGCATTGTGTGAGAAATAAACCAGAAAATTTCCCCAACTCTTCCTAGTGTCATCCTCTCAATGAGAGTAAGAGTGCAGCTACTAACATACTAATTTATTAGCAAAACTATATATTTTTTTCATAAATGATTACATGCATACTGGCAATCTGTAATAGGAATCTGTAAGTCAGCTGATTGTTATCTACTTATCTCAAATAAGTTAAGACAATACCAACTTCAAAATAATAAACAAAATGTGATATTTTCTTTCTACAATTTTGCATCCAATTCAGATAGAACTACATTACATATTTTTTTTGTTTGAACCTGAATTATCATATTGTAGCTAATTATAGATTAATGGCTTATCAGATGCAGCTTTACCAAATCAAGCCTATGACTCCAGGAAGCGCACATAGTTCAAAACTTCAAATAGCCGTGAATCATCATGGCACATAGTTGTTTTGGCATTGCCATATCGTCGACATATCGCTGTGGCATTTTTTCGCACATCGCCACAGGGACGCTACGGCGCAAGTGTCTATGGCGACCACCATATGCTCGTGGCATCCCTGTGGCGTTTTATGTCGCCCATGATGGATGTGGCAGGCACCATAGAGGCTGGGGTTAGGATGGGGTTGCCACAGGTCCCGAGCCGTACCTCTTTCTCTTTTCTTTTCTCTACTTACCCAAGTCCCAAGTCCCAACCTCTAGCCTCCTGCCGCCCAAACCCTCCCTGCCTGTTGCCGCCCGCTGCCCGCCAGATTCGAACGCCAGTTGCCGACACTAGATCGAATGTCCACCATCGCCGCCAGCCTAGACCAAAGGATCCACCGCCGCCTTTGGCCATGAATACTTGCCAAGAGGGCCCAGTAGGAACTTAGCAAAAGTTCTGTTAGTGTACTAGCTTTCTGGTGCAATATTTAAGATCCCCCATTTACCTAGTTTCTGAATTGATTATCACTGAAAATGTAGTAGCTTTGGTGAATAGAAAAGAAAAGAGGAACTTATGTTAGTATTAATTTCTGTTAAGGAGTTCTGTTAGTGTTAGGAAATATGAACTTATCATTTTCAATACTTTTAAATTCTTCTGTTAGGGAGATTTACCACAAATAACTACTTAGTTGTGTATTTGGCTATTCGCCACACCAATGTGTCTATGGCATCGCCACGCCGTGCGCCATAGGTGATGTAAAGGTGAGAATGTCGTGTGCCGCCACGCTTCGCCACACCGCAATAACAACCTTGTCCTGACGTAACCTTGGGAAGGAAGAATTTTGTATTTCGTTCCTGTATGTTTTGAGACAAGATGTGTTTTTGCATGTTTATGTTTCACTACTATGTCTATATCCAGAAACGATGTTGCCTTGCTTGAAACATTCCCAATGCTAGGTAGCATTCGTAGAAATCAAAGAAGCTTGGCACTGTACCTTTTTCAAATGTGATTCACAGTTGGACATAGTTCAAGACTTCAACTATTACCAAGACATAGCTAAATGAATGCTGTAAATCTCAATACATTAATATAAACATTTTAGTATAAGATGCATCTAGGAAGGTAATTTCGAATTTTAGGATCTTAAGCTTTGTTTACACTTACGACCTTACCAGCTTGAAGAAATCATGTCAAATATTGAAAATAGATAGAGCTAACCTGTGCAACTGCAGAAATTACAAGGATAGGCAGAGTTGCCAGGGCAACGAGAGCAACACGCCATTCTAGCAACATGCCAAGAAGAAGTGCCACAAAAATGGCTGACGTATCCTGAATGAATATAGAAAGCCTGTTGCTGAAAGCAGCACGAACAAAAGTCGCATCATTTGCGAGTCGCATTGATAATATGTCTGCACTGTTTTCTTCTTCATCAAACCACCCAACTTCATTGCGCAAAATTGCTGGAATATAGTAAACAGAAGCATAAGTTCTCTGAGAATGTCAATTCTTATTGATGAATTATCCATGTTATACCAATGTAGTATCATGGACACAATCACGAAACAGATATTAATGAATATGTGTTTTACTTATGGATGTAATATTCAATGAAGAATATGTTATAATGGCAGTATTGAACCAAGAACACAATAATGTAACTATCCCTGGCACATTTAACAAGAGGCATACCTGAAAACATCATCCTTCTTACACGTTCAGTCATTTTCTCCCCCATTATACCAAAATAGAAGTGCTGTAAGAAGTTAGCCAGCACGGTTATTATACCCATGCCAACAATGAAAGAGCAGTACTTATTAACTTCATCACGCACATCATGTACACCAATTCTATAGTATGCCACAACTATTAAGGATATCGTATAAGCAAGAAGAGGATTAAATGAACCAAAGCAAGCAGCACCAGCACTTCCTAACAGTGCATAAAAGTATTCTGCGAGACTAAGCTCTACAAGCCTCCAAAAAGATGGAGCTTTCGTTTGCTGCTTTTTTGACTCATCAGCATGAAAATTGTCAAACATATCAAGAGGACGGCTGAAAGTTTTTGAGTGGGAGCGCTCATTCTTTGGATCAGAAGTCAATAGTGGTGATATTGGTGATTCTGGATCTGAAGTATTTGAAGACTGTCGGTGTAGGGGGACATCAATTTTGGGAAGATCAGGCAACTTCATTTCAAAACTGTCCAGCCTTTTGATGGACGGAGCTCTCTCAGAAGCAACCATAGGTAATCTGGCTTCTGCCATTTGCTCTGAAGGAGGGCTTTGAATATTTGGTGATTCGTGCGAGTTATGATTTGCATCTGAATTGCGGAATGCAAGAAAACCATGTGTTTTCTGAAGTGATGGTGATTTTGACATCTTAGGAGAAGATGACTCTTGGAAGCTATGACTTGCTGATGAATCCCTTTCAATTTGGAAGGAGCTAGGCTCTTTGTAGTTTCTTATCGGAGTCCTGAAAAAATTTAGGTGGGAATGAGCGCTTCAAATCAACCATCAAAATTTAGGATGACAACAGACATATCAATTCATAGCTACCACACGTTAAAAGAATATACATTTTATGACAGATGGGCAAAATAAATAACTAAAGAGATTAAAAGTAGGGACATATGAGAATATAATTACATCCAAGTCCAATAAGAAGTACCAACACCACCATAACTCAATAAGGGCAGAACATCTGCAATATATGGCATAAGCATTCAAAACTAGCAGAATCTATATTCATCTAAACAAATAGCTCAGCCAAAATTTATACTCCAGTCAGAAATCTCTCATGAAAAGCTGTCGTTCGGTAAGATGGAGGCCTGTCTTGCCCACTTACACCCCTAACCAGGCACATGTGTCCATGTCCAAGTAGCATTGAGAAATAGCAACATCATAAATATTAAACAATCAGATAGAGCATAATATGGTAGGAAACTCTTACTGAAGAAAATAAGTTATAAGTAATTAAGCATGAATCCTGAATGCAAGGAAAGAAAGTACTATAACTGTAAAATTAGAACAATTCACTCATGCTGGAATGTGATGGAAGTAAATAGTACTGGTCGTGCAGATTTCTTTTTAATGCACAAACGTATGGACCTCGAAATTGGAGAAAAGAATCTACTATGCATCAAAAGAAAATCAGGTAAGTTCTACAGCATTAAGACAGAATAAAAAAATCCATGCCAATTAGAAAGACTGAAAGAAGATGGGTGCACTAACCTCTTTGGAAGTTTTGCTGCTTCTTCACACCTAAGAAGTTCCGCATATAGGCCATCCAGATTTAACAACTCATCATGTGTTCCCATCTCAACAAGCTGACCTTCCTCCATTACAGCTATATAATCAGCATTCCTGATAAGACTGAGGCGTCGAGCTATGATGATGGTAGACCTCCCAAGCATCAGAATATCTAGTGCTTCCTGGACAGCTTTCTCAGCCTCAAAATCAAGAGCACCAGTAACCTCATCCAATAAAAGAATTGATGGATTTGAAAGCACAGCGCGAGCAATAGAGAGCTTTATCTTCTGTTCCTCTGTCAGTGAAAGGCCAGCACGACCAACCTATTTCATATTCTCGTAGGTTAACTAAAAGCACATTCACTGGTAAAAAACTAGAAGTATTGTGGTTTTAATATATGTTTGAGATATAGCATGAAAAGCACCTGGGTCTCATATCCTTTCTCAAGTGAACTGATGAAAGTATGTGCATGAGCTGTCTTCGCTGCCTCCTCAATCTGGTCAGTTGTAGCAGATCTTCCATAAGCAATATTTTCTCTGATGCTCAAGCTCAACAAAGCCGGTTCCTGGGTCACAAGCCCTATCTGGCTTCTTAACCACTCTAGCTTCAAGTTCTTTATATTTTCTCCATCCAAGAGCACTTCACCTGCAACATATAAGCAACGAAATTCAAATCATAGCTTCATACTTGAGTTGACAAAAAACTAGTAACAATAGCCTGTAACCATAATACCTAAGGTTGGGTCATAGAAACGTTCCATGAGAGGAATTATGCTGCTTTTCCCTGAACCATTTCTGCCAACAAGAGCAACAGTCTTTCTAGCAGGTACAGTAAGGTAGAACCCGCTTAATATGGGGATTTCTGGGCGGGAGAGATAACTGAAATAGACATTGCGGAACTCAATGTTGCCTTGCACTGAAGATAAGTTACGACCATCCTGGTTTACAACAGAGGTTGAACGGCTTATCATTTCATAGAGCCTGTACGCAGCTATACGTCCTTGTTCAAAAGAATAAAAGTTTGTTGCTGCTTGATTAAGTCCCCTACAAACAATTGATAACCATGAGTGACATGATCTGTATAAAACTGTAAGTAAAGGCAATCTATTAAAAATGGATGCTTACAGGCCACTTAGGATAATAGAGAACAGGGCTACTACAACTTCACCACCATTAGCTTTTCCATGAGAAATAAGGAACCTCCCGACCCAAAGTTGTAAGGCACAAGAACATATGGCAAGGCCATATGTAAATCCAAGACCAAGACCTTGCACCAGACTTATCAGGATTCCGTAGCGTAGTGTTGCTTGGAGTGAAGTAGCATAAGAATATTTTGCAAGGGTCTCATTTGTGAATGAGTACAGAGTCCTAATGTATAAGATTGCCTGCAAAAATGAGCATAATTCAAATGGATATGCACCTTCATTAGCAATTACTCCATCCATATAAAATTATAGGGCGTATAATATTTTGAAAAAGACAAACTTTATAAATTTTGACCAATAATTACTCAAATTACAAATACATTTAGTGTATAAAAGTTGTATCAATATATTCAGATTTCAAATGGCTTTTATAAAATGTTGGTTCTATAGACGTAAGAATATATTTTATGAGCAATCAATGGTCAAAGACTTGTTCTAAAAACTTTTTCAAAATAAAATATGGCCTATATTTTTCTATGGACTTATGGAGGGAGTAATAAATTATGCTGGATGCAATTGCAAAAGCAAGGGTGTTTTGTATTTCAGCAGGCAATACACCAGATAAAAGTTATCAGAGTTGGAATCTTCCTAGCTAAATCCACCATTTCATCCTATCATTAACTAGATTAAAGAGGCCCACAGATTTACAAGACCATGCTGAAAATGTATCCTTTCAGAGGATAATGTACTCTTTTTCTTTTATGAGCAGGTATCATTTGTAGTGAGAAAGTTGCAACAACCAAGGTTATCCACGGCTGAGATGCAGACAGTCATTACAAAAGATAAAATAAAATCAAAGGAATCAAATACCTGTTCAGCGATGCTTGCTGCTTCACCATATGCATCCTGAATGTTTTCTGCAAGCCTATGGAGAAAAATATTTGAAATTCCTCCTGCGGCAACAATGAATGGACCAGTAGCTAATGTCAAAAGAGCTATTTGCCAACAGTTGACCAAACCGATGATAAGACCACCAAAAAATGTAGCCATGTTGTGAATGTAGTTCCCAACCTAAAACAACAAATCCAGCACGAGCCAATAACCCATGTCAGCTAGATAAGCTTGCAATTTGTTGTCAATGATTAAGAAGGTTTACCATAATAACTCACTTTCTCGCTCAGAGCAGACTGGATGAGTAAGACGTCACTCAGGACTTGACTGACAATATCGCCATTGTTCCCATAGGTATCAAAGAAACTCATGTCTTGGTTTAACAACACTTGTACGTACTTTGATCTTATCACTGCCGTCTGCCTTTCCCCAGTAAGAATCCAGCATGAAACCTCTGTAGATATAACAGATATGGTGAATTTGTTTAAAAAAATCTGAGTGAGCATAAAAAGTTGATACAGCCTCATCATACATACCTATCCATCCCGCAAAGAAAACACCGATGGCAATATAGAGGAAGTGTAAAGCATGCTGCAGGTAAACACTAAGTTACTAACTTAAAAAAACACAGATATATAATTGTGAAGAAAAATGGTTATATACAGATATCATGACAAGTGAAATGCTGCTGTTTACATAAAATTGAGTGTAACCTTGATCAGAGAAATGGACAAGTGAGTAAATGAATGCTAACATGAACAGATATTAGCGTGGTGAGTTAGAAAATTGTGAAGCTTTAACAAACCAGCAAACTTCCAAAGTAATTTTACCAAAGGTAGGTTCCGTCTGAAAGTGAATTATTTCATTCAAGTGCTGGAGCAAAAGGTTGGATCCATCTGAACCCACATAAAAGCAGAAGTACTAGAAGAGGTAGGCAGCTAGCACAGGCAGCACATCCAGCCATCCGGTGAAATAGCTTCAACAATATGACTAACCTGTGTCATAAAGCTCAGAAGCTAGCCTAAATCCCCGTCAAAGGCAAACGATAAATAACGGCAGCTTACCAAACATAAGAACAAATCTGGACTACTACTGTTCTTTTACATCCCGTATCAAGCACTTGATATAAGCAGGATCCATCAAAATAGAGATAACTAATGCGAAGCTGGCAGTGCAGAATCTGGGAGTTGTATATTCAAAATCTAAAAAAAATGCAAAGCTGACAGAATATTTGTGACAAGAACGTCAAGGAAGCTGGCATTATTGCTGCCCGAGTAAGAAGGAATCATGATCTGCGGGGCGTGCAGCATGTTGGTAACTTGCGGCAAGCGATGAAAACATTCCATGTTTGGCATTGTGGCTACAATTAAAGATCTGTATGAGCAAAACCTGCTTGATGTTGTCGAAAAGCTCGTGGCTGTGGCGGCCATGGAGCGAGTTGATGGCCCTGCCGAAGAGATGGAGGTAGACGACGAGCGCCACCCCGTGGGCCGCGGCCGCTACGCCGCCCGCGGCCATGAGCGCCCAGTCGAGGCGGTCGGCGCAGGCGAAGAGGCGCTTGAACGGCACGGCGGCGGGAGGCGGGTCGGGCTCCTCCTCCCCATCGTCGAGGCCGGCGGCGGCGTCGTCCTCAGGAGGTGGCGCGCCGTCCCCGGTGAGGTCGGCGGCGTAGGGGGAGGGCGACTCCGGCGGCTCGGACGTCTCGGAGACGGGCGTGAGTGGCTGGACGTGCGGCGGGGACCAGCCGAAGAGGCCCCGCGAGACCATGATGGCTACTGTTTGGCGTGGTCGCTTGCGGCGGCGGCGGCAGATTTGAATGGCATACGACGGCTAGGGGGTAAGCCTAGTCAAACAAGACTAGAGCAACTAGTATAACCTGGCAGGCGGCGAACGGAGTCTGTCTGGTCAGTGCTGAATCGGCGGCGGAGCAGAGGCTACCTCGCCGGATCGGAAGGAGGGAGACGAAGCGCCCACACACACTGTCTCTCTCTCTCTCTTCATTTGCTTTAGGTTGACAGGCTGGCTATGTTTACCGCACGAGGCCTCGACGTTCTTCAGTTTTACGTTTTCCAGTCCTTGAGTTTGGGTTAATGGTTAATGTTATTGGTATACATGAACACACTACAATTCTAGGCTCTTTTTGAGAGTTCCAGATTTAAAAAGTATGTAGTGTATACGAAATCTAAAGAAATTGATATTTTTTGTTTATCTCTTATAGTTAATTTTTAATTTATATAGCTATTGAGTTTTACAATCCGTATCTAGAATTTGAATCGTTCGAGAAAGCTTCAAATTAAAGAAATAGATGCAGCTGTTAGAAGCTCTTCAAACAAGACTTAAGCTCTGGTGGCGTCCAAATCTACGGTTCTTACTCTGTACCAAGTTTACCGATCTTGTTTTGGTACCGACTGAAATATATAGTTCCCTACTCAAACTGATATATATTAATTGGTGTATCTTTTCAGTTTTAATACCGGTCAATATTAATCCTATACCGCCTCATATTGATCAATATCGTCTATAACAGTTAAAACTATATTTTAGATTTTACATCAGTTAAAATAAGATGTGCATTATATTTAAGTCATATACTATATTTAAGATATCAACCTAATTAAATACTCAAATATGTCATATTCAATCATATTTATATATATATATATATATATAATATTGTATACAATATATTTATATTTCTTTATTAAACCCTAGAACAGTATATTGATATCGATCAAGCTAAATTACAATAGCATGCAGAACAGAATTAACAAACTTTTGCTATGTACCACATCTCACCTCCTCCCTCACCTATTTGATGTATCTGTAATATAATATGGTCATCCATAATATTTCATAAGCCTTAACGATAGAGTTGTTCAGTTCAGAACGAGAGAGGCAATCGTCAAGGGCACATGAAACCTAAGAGCCCCAAATCATATATATATATATGTATATATATATATATATATATATATATATATATATATATATATGTATGTATATACCATGTTTTTTTAAGTCAAACTAACTTTAATTTTATAGATTCCTAACAAATTTGTTTTTAATTTCTTCGATTTGCAATTACTCCTATAAAAATCTCATATCGGTATGTTCTCATAACATTTTCTCTTATATTGCTCTTTTTTCTGACTATTAATCTACTGTGATATATAATTTCTTAATCGTAAACTTTGTTATAGCTTGGGTACTTTATTCTTTATCAAATATCAAAAGAAAAAAATAAACATCAACAAATTACATCTAGCTGAATGACATGTGGAACCCATCGTGTGTTTTTTTATTTTGCGCTGGCATGTGGAACCCATCGTGTGTTTTTTTATTTTGCGCTGGCTAGACTGCACGTAAGCAAAAAACCATCCTGTGCTTCTTAGATTTATTTCACAAATACTACTTGGAGCAGGAAAACGAATAAAATTATTCAGCAGTTTATAACTCTTCGTTCCGTCCCCGAAGATTTTGTTTTCATCTCATATAAAATATTTTAATTTTGAAATAAAGTTAATGAATTATTAAATAATATTGTGGAGAGATAGAAACTTTTTGGTTTATAAACTGAAAGTAAACTAAAGGTTTTTTTGTTTTTAAGGACAAAGATAAATCTAAAACTAAAGTGTTTTTTACATACGGAGTAAGCAACTAATTAAAAATAGAGAAAATTAAAATTTATTAAGAAATCATAATTTGTAGCGTAAGGAAATACTCTGTATATTAATGAGATCGCAGTTTGTAATGTACTAATTAATCCTGCGTGACAGCACGCGCTCCAGGTCTTTTAAGAGGTTCAAAAGAGTATTTTTGTAATGTACGTACTAGTTAATAAATTTTAACTTTGTATTTTTAATTAGTTACTTACTTCGTAAGTAAAAACACTACAAGTTACGATTTCTTAATAAATTTATTTTTCTTCATGTGGCTTCTATATATACGAGATTGTCTGTCTGGATGAAACCTTGGATGATAAGCTAGATGGTTTAGCAAAGACAAAAAGTTATTTATCGGACTCATTGACCATGCAAGTGTCGTGGTGGAATTTTTTTATAGCAACTGTTTTAACCCTCATTAGTTATTTTCTATTTTCTTAATAATATTTGACCGGTAATCTTCGTCGGTCAGCGGAAAAATAAATCTGCACCAGAATATATAATTACTCGTCTTGCCATAACAAACGATGCTAATTATTAACCGCTAACTAGTTCCATATATCTCATCTCGAGCTCATTATTATTCCATGCGTACTGAATCGAATCCTAAGACGACTTGAATGAATCCAACAAAACAAATCGAAACAAGCTGAGCGGAGCTGGAGATAGATGCATGCTACGTAGACGATTATCAAATTTTAATTTTAATTGGTGGGAGCAAAGAAGATCTCCGAGTCGAGCCTCTTGGAGCGGAAGAGCTTCTCCATCTCCGGCGTGGTGTTGAAGGAGGTCTCCAGCACCGCCGGTGAGATGGCCTTCCACACCGACGTCCTCCCGGCCAAGTGGCTGAAGATGGGGTTTGGAGTGGTGATGATGGAGAACCACTCCATGCCGGTGTCGTCGGCGATCTTGGAGACCACGAAGAATCTGGGGACGATGAAGAGGCAGCCGCCCTCGGCTCGGGTCTCCAGCACGCGCGTCCCGTCGATGCCCACCACCTGGACGCGGCCGCTGCCGCGCACGATGTAGGTCACCTGGTAGGCCGAGTCGCAGGAGAAGCCCGGCGAGCACATGGAGTGGCCGTCGATCCTGACGAGGTCGGCGCCGAGCCCCACCTCCTTGACGAGAGGCAGGTTCTGCGTGTTGAGCACCACCACGCGGCCGCCGTTCTTGATGTCGACGTCGAGCGGCGCCTCCAGACAGTTGAGCACCATCCCCTCCCTGTCCTTGTCGGATGGGTCGGGCATCCTGTGGCCGTCCCTGATCTTGACGATGCCGGCGCCGGGCTGGGTGGAGACGAGGGTGGCGGCAGCGTCCTGCGGGAGGTCCCAGGCACGGGCGACGAACTCGGTGGACAAGCCGGTGAAGATGCCGGTGGAGCCGGTGAGCTGCATGTTGGTGAAGCGGCCCGGAGTGTGGCCCTTAGAGGTGTCCCCGAGGAAGAGGACGACGAGGTCGGGTGATGAGGCGTTGTGCCACCAGGTAACGACGCCGAAGGGGAGCGCGAGCGCGTCGCCCTCCTTGACGGGGATGCGCTTCTCGGCGGTGGCCTCGGGGAGGAGGAGGCCGCAGGTGCCCTTGCCCTGGAGGACGTAGGCGACCTTGGCTGAGTCGGAGTAGGAGGGGAGAGCGAGGCCTCCGGCGACGAGGGAGAGCTTGGCGGCGCCGATGGAGGCGGCGCGGAGCATGGGGAGGTCGGCGGGGGACCAGTCGTAGTAGGCGCCGCCGTCGCTGGAGTAGGCTTTGACGGGGCGCTTGGGGCTCAGATCCCTCGACATGACCTCCGCGCTGCAAGTGCGCTGCACCATTCTTGCTTGATCTCGCTAGCTGCTGCTGCTCACTGGCCACTGCACGATGGATGCTATGATGCATCGGCCTACGTAGGTAGTAGTATTTATAGAGAGATCGATGATTCGTACGTACGAGCATGCAACGGTTTACGATTAGATTTGTTAGGTTGTTAGCTGAATGGACGGATCGAGTGCAAAACGGAGGCCCATGTCGAGTCGGCTCGATCGGCCCACGAACCTAGCTACATATTCCAGTATTTCAGGGCATCAGATTCGCGATTGCCAACCTTTTAATGCCAACCAACCAAACCAAAGCAAGCTTTTGCTAAGACCTTTTCTTCTTCTTCCTCAAAACAATAAAAAACAAGACGATATGATATGCTCAGCGCAGGCACGAAAAGAGGAAAACGAGGTGAAGAAAAGAATGCGGCTAACTTTTTAGAAAGATCGGTATTAAAATCAACGGCAAGTCGAACCCGATGACATCTAGTGTGGATCCCTCATGCCAGGCTACCGAAACCAGCAGATCATAGATGCCCCCCGCAATCATGCATGATCGATGCGTCTACCGACTACTGTAAATTGGCCGGCGACTATCACTACCGGCGAGGAGGGGAAGAGAGATCATGGTTTGGATAATTAATGGACTAAATTACCCCTCCTTAATGATGCGTGCTCCATTAAATACCTTTTAACCAGGACCCTCCGTTTGTTTTAAATGTGTGCAGATTCTCAGTGGAAGAGGATAGAAACACATCTCTAATTCCTCCTTTCAGCATGCACACCCACCCTAAATTGACTTGACTTCAGTGAAGCTTAATTGCTCAGGGCCTTAAACAAACAAAGCATTTCACTTATCTGCAGGTCTCTACGACTCTAGCTATGCATGCACTATACTCCACATCCAAGGAATTGAAGAACATTACTACTACTCTATCATTTTTTCGTCACTGCTACTAGTACTGTATTCTAGCTGCTTGCCGCCTGTGCTTTTTGTTTCTTAATAATTTGTTCCTTCTGGGGTTAGGCTCGAGGTGAAGAAATTCAGGGTGCAATTACTATATAGTATATATTCAGCCGTTTTTAATTTTGACCAACAAGAAGAAACCGTGCATCGTCAACCTGCTCTGCTTCGTTCAGAAGGATACTTTTGCTTGGTCCATTCAAATACTCGTATATGATCAAGTGACAGACACGGACGGGGCAACGGCTGAACCGTAGCGACTAATCGATTGTGCAGAGCGCAGACAACTATCATCGTCGTCGTCGTCAACAATTAAAAAAAGATGATCATCATCAGGGGAAGGATCTGCAAAATTCATAAATCAATGACTAACCAAGCCCAAGTCAGTACGGTAACATTATGTCAACAAAGCAAGTAAATGCCCAATCGAGTTGATGATACATATAAAAGTAAAGTCATTAAATCTACATGTGTTTGAAAGTGAGGGGCCGAAAGCTAGCTAGGTGGCACATATTGATTATTCAGTGCTTAATTTTCTTCATTTCGACGGCGACATACGCAGGCGCCTACATTCTATACTAGCTAATTATATTATTAGATAGATTAGATAGAAGCAGCGAGAAAAGTGAATCAATGATCTCCAATTTCTCCATCCGTTCCTGCAGCCTTGTCTCATCTCTTAAGTACGTCTGTAATTATGATATACATACCCTGATCTGGAATTATTAATTAGATCGACCGATGTTTATATACTGTATTAGGCAATGGATTATTAAATATGGGACTATCTATTTATCAAGTGATTGATTTTTCCTTATTTTATCTATAATTTCTTAACCAGCTAAATCAACATTTAACAACCCACACGCCTCTTCTTTTCCTTGTGGTGAAAGAGAGAATGTATTAAATTAAAATTTAGAATTTGTACTTTAGCTTGAATTCCTTGGTAGAAAAAACAGATGAAGTAGACAAGTATAATAACATATATGTGCTAATATAAAAGTGAATAATAAAGCAAGTCAGAAGTTATATTATAATTTATACTAAAGTTACATTTACCAATTTATATAAACTTAGTTTATTCGATGGCTGACAAGGAATAAAAAAAATGAGTGGAATAGCAAATAGCAAAATTGATTGAATAGTTCCGTGCAAGTGGCAGGCAGGGTTCGGAACATAAAAGCACACACGCACGGCGCAACACGGCAGAAAAGCAGAGCAGAGCAGTCGTCTCCATGGCCTCTCTGATGTTCAAGGACCTGAATAAGCGGCTACTGGGCCTCTCCTGCTCCTCCGCCGCCTCGACCTCCGTCGTCGGCCGCCACTCGCCGCATCTCCAAGACCCAGACCGCAGGCCCAGCAGCAAGCAGAAGAAGAACAGGCGTATGCAGCAGCAACAGCTCGTTAGCCCGGCAAGCTCCTCCAGGTTCCTTCTCAACTCCTCCCGGATCATGCAACCCCTCGATGCCGTTGCCGCTGGCGAGCGCAAGGAGGAGGAGGAGGAGGAGGAGGAGGCGCCTGGGATGAACGGGACGACGAGGTCATGGTCGACAAGAAGAAGAAATAGTAAGGAGCAGGTGGTGGTCCTGCGGGTGTCTCTGCACTGCAAGGGTTGCGCGGGCAAGGTGAAGAAGCACATCTCGAGGATGGAGGGGGTCACCTCCATGGACATCGACATCGCCACCAAGAAGGTGACGGTGGTCGGGGACGTCACGCCGCTGGCCGTGCTCACAACCGTCTCCAAGGTGAAGCCCGCCCAGTTCTGGCCATCACCCTCCAGCTCATCGCTAATTTCTTCGCCCTTACCGCCGCGCGCCTCCGCCTCCTTCTGATTTGCAGCCTGCTTGGAATTATCGCACATCGATCCTTCCATCGCTACCGTTGCTGCTCGCTGCAGCTTCATTACATTATTGCCATGCACCATGTACCTGTAAACACATATATAAATACGCACACACTATCCTATATTCCTATTTAAATTGTACTTCATGTGTCCTCCTACTTCAGTACGCCTCCAGGCTCCAGTACCGATCCGATCGTTGCGTTGCTGCTTAATTTTCATGAACATTTGTCGTGTGTTTACCTGCTCTACTGGCCTTGCAATATAGGAGTACTGACTGGACAAGGAAGATAGCTCAAAGTCCAACTTATCCTGACAC
>KE371956.1:605693-640214 GCA_000418225.1 Zizania latifolia
ATAGCAAATACCTGGAGCTAAAACCTGGGAGTGCTTCAGTGGAAAAGGAATTATCTCAATTGCTGCAGGCTCAAAATGCATTAGAGTCTGCCTATGGCCAGTTTGATTCTCGAGATTTTTCAAAAGTTCTAGAATATGTCAACAAAATTGTGCTTGTTTTTTCTCCAGGCTGCTTAAAGGTATAATTAGAGGATAGTAGGAATCATGGGCAACTAAATATATTTCATCCAATGTTGTCTCAGTAAGCTTCAGTACTAAAGATTGATCTTGCAGGCAAAGCTTCTTAAGGCTAAAGCATTGCTAGCACTGAAAGACTACTCCAGTGTTATCTCAGAGACAGGATTTATTCTGAAGGAAGATGAAGATAACCTGGATGCCTTATTGCTTCGTGGCCGAGCATATTATTACCTTGCTGATCATGATGTTGCATCCAGGTAAAGTGTGTCTGTCTTACATTTTAGGTTTGGACAAGTGCATGCATGTGTTTGTGCCTTCACATGCAAGTGCAGCACTAGATAACTTGCTAGTGTTAAGTATTTCTACACCGATGACATCATTATTTGTTTAGGCACTATCAGAAAGGCCTTCGTCTAGACCCTGAACATTCAGAACTGAAGAAAGCATATTTTGGGTTGAAAAATCTTCTGAAGAAGACTAAGAGTGTGAGTGTGATTTCTTCATATAAATAAATTAGGAGCTTAATGCATCGTAATAGTACAATCAAATGGTGTGCATGCAGGCCGAAGATAATGCTGCCAAGGGTAAACTACGTGTGTCTGCTGAGGACTATAAGACAGCCCTAGCATTGGACCCAGACCATACTTCTTACAATGTGCATCTTTATCTTGGGCTATGTAAGATTCTGGTTAAACTCGGAAGAGGCAAGGAGGCTATTAGCAGTTGTACAGAAGCTCTCAACATAGATGGAGAACTTGTTGATGCATTTACACAGGTGACATTGCATGTTTGGCATACACAGAAATATGCAAATTTTTATTTTGAATGCAAACATATAAAATCTAAGTTGTTATTATTCAATGTTGATACTTTCCTGGGAATAAAAAGGAGAATTTCAGTCTATTTGGTTATCCTGCCATTCATGCTGAATCTTGGACACCATCCTAACACTCGTATTATTGAGCATTCATCACAGTTGAGTTAGCCTATCCTGCTACTTCTGCACTTTAAAGCAGGATGGGGGAAAACAGAAACTGCAAAAATTGCAGTCCAATAAGCACAAGTAATATGTATTATGACTTTTTGAGTAATTAAATCACGGAAGATATAGTAATGTGTATTTCTTTGGCAATGTTGCTGTCATGGGCATGAGCCTAGAGGAAAGAGTCCCGACCCAGGAAGAAACTACCGGCAAGAGTCCTGATTAGGAATAGAAACTGCCGGCAGTATTTGTGTTAGGAGGTAAATCAGAGTCAATATTTGTGTTAGGAGATAAATCAGAGTCAGTATTTATGTTAGGAGATAAAGTCCTAGTAGGAGATAAGGTAGAATCAAAATAGGATTAGAGTTTGTTAGTCTAAAGGATTGTAAGGCTTATATATGTGGCCAATCAAGGAATCAATAATTTAGAGTAAAAGGTAGAGATTCGAGCCCTGCCTCGCCAGTGCGTCTGCCATCACGGCTTCGTCGCGCTGATGAGGTCTAGGGCCGAGACCTCTGGTCTGCTTCAAATACAACCTTCTGATCTCGTTCTTTCCTGTCCCAGACCCAACATATGACAATTGGTATTAGATTGCTCAGGTTCCTCATCTATGGCTTCACCATCTTCCTAGCTCGATGATGTAGTCAAGGCCTTGGCAACTATGGCTGCACAACTAGAGACGCTGAACTAACGTTTTGTGGTTCTGGAACCTCTCGTGCCCATAGTCAAAGTGCCTTGATAATCTTTCAGATCAAGTTCAGGCCCTCCAAGCTTCAGTGTTCTAGTCTGCCCAGGAGGTGCACGCTCTGCATCTGGCTGTCCAACGCGTGGAGCAATCTCAACAAGTGAGCTGGGCTGATAGGTGTTCCCCCACCACCATCTTTGACGAGCTGAGGGTGGAGTTGGCTAAATTTAGGGCTTCAATGTTGTTGAGCCAAGCAAAGAACACAATGGAGGCAAAGGAGCATACCGAGCAATAGGTGGTAGATGGCAAGGAGGCAACAAGTCCTACCACACCACCTCAGCCATCACCACCAAAGGTCCTCGTGCGATGCCATAAATTATCTCCCATATGGCCACAACAACGAGGCACCTTCATACAAAGGAAGTGCACTTTTCTAGGGTGAAGGATGACGATGGTGCTACTTGGCGCAGCGGTTGGATCTTTCTCCACGACGTGGCTTCAACCCATGAAGGCAACAAACACTCGAGTGAAGCAACGTCTAGATCGGTGTTTGAGCTGGTCAGTTGGGTTATAATTGGAGGCATATAGAACTTTCACTAGGAACTTTGGCAACCATCTCAAGAAACTATCTAGGATCTAGACTTGGCTTGGAGCATCCCTTTCTCACGAGATGTGGGATAGGGTCCACCTCGAGCTAGGAGGGTTCATGACCTGTAATAATTTGAGATTTATTTTTTAGTTCAGAATAAGGTAGTAAGCTAAGATGTAAAAGGCTTAAGTCATAGCTATATTAGGTGTCATGTTAGGGTTGATGTTGCACTGTAGCTTGAGGATGAGCTGCTCGAAAAGAAGGGTGTAATGTCATGGGCATGGGCTTAGAGGAAAGAGTCTTGGCCCAGGAAGAAACCGTCGGCAAGAGTCTTGATTTGGAATAGAAACTGCCAGCAATATTTGTGTTAGGAGATAAATCAGAGTCAATATTTGTGTTAGGAGATAAATCAGAGTCAGCATTTGTGTTAGGAGATAAAGTCCTAGTAGGCAGTGTTCAAGAAGGCGCTCGGCGATAGTCGGGCGGTGACGGCGCCAAGCGCCTAGGTTTTCCTCTCTTTCTCTTGTTTTCTCTCTTCCCATGACTCATCCCTTCTCTATCCCTTCTCT
The DNA here is from genome assembly GCA_000418225.1 of Zizania latifolia. NCBI lineage: Eukaryota > Viridiplantae > Streptophyta > Magnoliopsida > Poales > Poaceae > Zizania > Zizania latifolia. Next base: position 608,696 of record KE371956.1, read on the forward strand.
TGTTTTCCTCTCCTTCTCTTGTTTTCTCTATCCTGGCGTTCCCCTCCCCTTTTCTTGCAATCCCCCCTTCTCTCCAGCTTTAGCCTTTACTTCAATCCTTCCTCTGCTCGCCCTTCTCCCCTCCCCACCCACCATGGCACCAAGCCACATACTTCACGTGATCTCGCCGAGCGCAACCCCCACCAGCGGATCCATGCCGAATGCTCCTCCCACCGCTGGATCTGGCCGCGCGCGCCTCCCGTTGCTGGATCTGGGCCATGGGCGCCTCCTGCCGCCAAATTCGGGCCGTGTGTGCCCCTCGCCGGCAGATCCCGCACCACCGGGCTGCATTTCTGGGCCACCAGTAGCCTCAGCGCCGCTGCGCTGAGCCGCCCATGCGCCGCGGTCAACCGCCCATCACCGTGTTTGACCGCCTAGGCGCCTAGGCTGACTAGCTCGCCGCCTCGACGTGAATCGTGGCGCCGGGGTGGCGCCCAACGCCTTTCGGGCGCCTAGGGCTGATTTTTTCGAACACTGCTAGTAGGAGATAAGGTAGAATCAGAATAGGATTAGAGTTTGTTAGTCTAAAAGATTGTAAGGAATCAAGAAATCAATAATGTAGATCAAAAGACAGAGATTTGAGCCCTGCCTCGCCGGTGCGTCTGCCATCACGGGTCACGGCTCTGCCGCACAGACGAGGTCTAGGGCCGAAACCTCTAGTCTCTTTCAAATACAACCTTTGATCCCGTTCTTTCCTGTCGTAGACCCAGCATATGATAGTTGCACCAGGAAACTAAGTTACGCACCACACAATGCAATGAAATTAATTGTTATTGCCAAATCTTGCAAGTCTATTATTTCATCTGCTTATTGTATGCCATCATTCATACTTGTTGCAGAGAGGTGAAGCTAAACTTCTTACAGAAGACTGGGAAGGAGCGGTCCATGATCTAAAAGAGGCTGCTGAGAAATCTCCACAGGTAATTTTTTTAGTATCTATTTTTCTGTCCTAGCCTCCTAGGTATTTGTTATGGAGTATGGACAAGTGTGCTCACATGTCATAATGCCATTTTGTTTTTTCTTTGAAGATATGCATTTTTCTATTTATTTCCTGTCAGATCATATGCTTCTGTGTCTATGCTTGTGTTGATCTAATTTCGTTTTAGATTTGGGAACACGGATTTCTGTAGTGTAATTGTGCTGCGATCAAATCACTCTACTTTGCTCATAATTCCATTCATCATGAAACATAATTCCAAGTGGATGAAACATCTAGTTTTGTCGATCATGTCAAGTACGGAAACAATTATTACTTGTTTATTATGGTACAATCTTAAGATGGTATTTTTACTCCCCTCCCTGATGTATTTTCATTCGTGTAAGGTTTCCACTGTCCACCCACCCTTTCCCAGCAACATTTATTATCCTTTTTTTTGCAGTGATAGGACTGAAAGGGTGCTGTATATGTTTTCCAGTGCCTGTGGATGTGGTGGATAAACCTAGAATATTAGTATAACATTAATAGAATCCAAAGGTGCCCTTTAGTGTAATGTTTTACTAGACTCTTCTCTCTGCAAACTTGTTATCTGACCTCTTCTGTACTTTGTAGTATAAATATAACAGTGGTTGTACTGCTTGTGCTCAGGACATGGGTATCCGAGAGGCACTAATGAGAGCTGAAAAGCAGCTTAAGTTGAGCAAAAGAAAAGATTGGTACAAGATCCTTGGCATTTCAAAGACGGCATCAGCTGCAGAGATCAAGCGTGCCTACAAGAAGTTGGCGCTGCAGTGGCATCCAGATAAAAATGTTGATAACCGTGAAGAAGCAGAAAACATGTTTCGAGAAATTGCTGCTGCTTATGAGGTATGAGTGACAAAATACGTGAACCTTTCTTTGTCTTTAATGTTCTGTGAGATAACTTATTTTTTTATTAAAAAGGTCAGTTTAAAAACTAAAATACTCTCTTGGGTTCTTTATACTAGGCTACTATGAACAGTAATAATGAGCTGAAGTGCACTGCAGAATTTCGTTCGTGTCATACTAGATACTGCTTAATGTGAATTGGAAAGAATTCTAAGAACATGAAGTCCTGTTGGCCTTATTGATAGCCATGTTTCTTTTGAACCAGATCGACATGTTGCAGATGCAGATGCCCTGTATGTCTTTTAACCATGTGCAACCGGAAATTTACAGGTTCTTGGTGACGAAGATAAACGTGTAAGATATGACCGAGGAGAGGATCTTGATGAGATGAATATGGGAGGAGGAGGAGGTGGTGGTTTCAATCCTTTTGGGGGAGGTGGTCAGCAATACACATTCCATTTCGATGGTGGATTCCCTGGGGGTGGCTTTCCTGGAGGTTTTCAGTTCAACTTTGGATAAAATCTGCCCATTAAGTGTCTCTGATGAATGCTGGGAGTTTGTTTGCTTTAGGAATGCTGAGGGGAGCTTAACGATAGGTATTGATTGTAGGCAGGCGGACCGAACAAGATTAGTATACCAAGTGTTTGAGCACAATCAATTTTTCGTCAAGTTGTATTCTACATTTTCTGACACATTTTACCCAATGGAAATAAACTGAGCCTTATGTATCTGCTTCCACGGTTGTGGCTGTTGATCGATTTTTGATGGTGTAAGTGCTTCCTCAAGGCCTGGTTCCTGCAAATACTGGGAACCAAGAGGATTGTTGATGAGGTTCGGCAACATGATTAATGCGACTATTGTTCCTCTACGACGTACTCAAAATTCTTTGGTGCCATCTTTGTGACTAGATCTCTAATATTATCATATATATTGGGTTGCCTCAGGCTTCCTTGGACCTTCGACTACTATACATAGGAAAGCCTGGCCTTCAATCACCTGACGAGGGATGCCAGTGAGTCTGAAACCTGTAGGTTCAGTCAAAATCTTTCTGTGAAATAAATCTATAAAACACTCTACACTCTTAAATTTGGACGCTTAAAATCCGTGGGTTTTAAACTAAACTCATGCCTAGCTTGATAGAAATCCATTGGTTTGTAGTAGCAGAAACAGTAACATAAGTTGATGCTAAAGAAAAAGTAGGGATAATGTATCAATGTGTTTCAAATAAAATATGTGCCCAACTTAGTCCTAACCGGGTAGCCGAACCCATAGACAACAATTTAAATCCAAACTATTGGTATGAGAACATCGTTAGCGGGAAGTTTAGATAGGTTTGGGATGTCGTAAGACGTAATACCCTACTTCCGTATGATGGACTACATCGAAGGCGAGAATGCCTCATGAGAAGTTTATAAGATTTAACTCGACTAAGTTTAGAATGGATGTCATCCTGGTTTCACGCCATTGGGAACCCCGAGTTCTAGAACACTGATATAAACTCATACTCATCGGGTTGGATATCTGTCAAGGACAAAATTGCCATTCCTACACCTGATCTAGACAACCCGTGTGAACATCTAAGGCTACAATAGTGGTGCAAAACGTGCCTATTTCAATTAGGGTGAGCTGAGGTAGATCCAACTTAGATAGGCTGGGTGTATACGATGTATGTTTGTTTAGTTGTATGTGCCTGTTTAATTTGATCAAAGTGAGATGATGTTTGGTTGTTCGCATATGGATACGTTGCCTAAGATAAACGCAAACAAACAATAAATCACCATGCTATTTATTATATGCAACTATTTTGTTATGGCTCCTAATTATTTTATAGCCCTAATATTATATGGAATATAATATTGTTGCCTAATATGTGCTAATCATATAGCCAGCTTATTATGGCAGTTATTATAATCTAGAATGTAGATTATAATAATCTAATAAGAAGGTCCAATCTAATTTTTTCTATAAACTGGATTATTATAATCTCAAGCTGAAACAAACAGGACCTAAGTTGTATTTGCTATTTTATCATATTTTAGTTGTATTTCGAGCTCAGAAACCATATGTTATATATATATATATGTTAAAATAGCAAATGATACTAACATGAGAACAAATCTCCCAAATTTCTAAAAGAGCGAGCTTAGATACAACTGGACAATTCTTGGTTTTTGGGATAGAAGTTTTATAAGCTTGGATATATGATCGGATGATTCGTGATTTTAGGGATAGAACTATTTACGCAAGTTATTTGTGTAGGTGGAGACAAGCCAATTTTATTTTTTTTGTTGGTTGGATGAGAGTATTGGAATTAGAATAGTAATTATAACAAAATATGTTAATTGATTTTAGTATTATAGTAATGTATATTAAATAACAATGAAATACACTGATTATCCCTAACTAACACAGCGCTAAATCTTAACATGATAATCACCGATTAACCACAAAGAAAACTAAAAGCTCCCCTATGCACAATTTTGACTTGTTTATAAGTTAGTTTAAACTTAATCTAAATAAGTTGTTGTAAAAAAAGTTACGAGAAACACATTGTCCTATTCTAAATGGCTTCTGAAATATTAGCTTATTATCTGTCTAGAATGATAAAAATATTATATTAGCCCTAAATTTATTCTATTTTATTTTAAATTGATAATACCATTATTTAGAACATTTTTTCTGACATTGAGTGCAATGAATAACAAAATAAGCTTGAGAAGCCTCGAGCTTTTTTCACCAACAGAATTCAATTCAATATGAGCTTATGATTTATTTGGATAATAAAATTTTAAATATTTTATGACTTCTTTAGAGTCATAATCTAGCTATAAACTTTCTAGAAGAAACCTAATTATCAGTAATCAAATGCTACTAGCTTCTACTGACCTGGGCCAGATTTTGTTAGCTCGAAGAGTATCCTTGTGAGCGGGCCCTTGAGTTTTTAACTCTTCCAAGCCCGGCACGCTAATTCTGTCCCGCCGGCTGCCAGTGGGAAGGGAAGCCTTATACATGGCCAAACGGGCCAAACATGCCAGCCCGGCCCGAGGCTCGGTTGGACACGGCCCGGTTTGGGCCCGGCCCATTAGGCACGACTGGCCTAACGGGACGTGCTGTGCCAGCCCACGTGCTATGCCTCTGGCCACACACGGCCCAACGGCTTCTGTGTCATACCGGGCCAGCATGGCCCGTTAGCGTCCCACCAGGCATGCATCAGCCGTCGACCCAGAAAAAAGGAAAAACAATTTACTTCGCAATTTTTCATAATTTTTTCTGTTATTTTCAAACTGCTCTTTTCAACAGGATGGCAGTAGGCACGAGGACCAAGGCGACAGCAGCGCTCGCGTAGTGCGCAGTGGGCTCGAGGCCAAAAACAAACAAATATATGACTTTTGGCAAAAAAACACGAATATAAGGCTTTGGACAAAAACACACGAATATAAGCATTTAGGTCAAAAACGCAGGAATATAAGTATTTGTGCCAAAAATACAAAAATATAAGTCTTTGGGCAAAAATACACGAATATAATCCTTTGGGCCAAAGATACATGAATATAAGCCTTTGGGCGAAAAACACATGAATATATACCTTTAGGCCCAAAACACGAGAATATCTGCCTTTGGTCCAAAAACAGACCAATATAAGCCTTGTGGCTAAAAACATATGACTATAAGTCTTTGGTTTTAAAACACACGAATATAAGTCTTTGGCCCTAAATAGACGAATAAAAGCCTTTGGGCAAAACACACACAAATATAAACCTTTGGGCCAAAAACATACGAATGCATGCCTTTGGACCAAAAACACACGAATATAAGTCATTGGGCCAAAAACACACGAATATGAGTCTTTCGGCCAAAAACATACGAATATATGCCTTTAGACAAAAACATATGAATATAAACCTTTGGGCGAAAAACACACGAATATAAGCCTTTAGGCTAAAAAGACACATATATATGCCTTTGGATAAAAAACACACAAATATAAGCCTTTCGGCCAAAAACACACGAATATAAGCATTTTGGCTAAAAACACACGAATATATGTCTTTTGGCAAAAAACACAAGAATATAAGCATTTGGCCAAAAACATACGAATATAAGCCTTTGAGCCAAAAACACACGAATATATGCCTTTAGACCAAAAACATGAATATATGCCTTTAGGCCGAAAACACACGAATATATGCCTTTGGGCCAAAAACACACGAATATATGCCTTTGGACCAAAAACACACAAATATAAGCCTTTTGGCTAAAAACACACGACTGTAAGCCTTTGGTTTAAAAACACATGAATATAAGTCTTTGGCCAAAAATAAATGAATATAAGCCTTTGAACAAAAAACACATGAATATAAGCCTTTGGGCCAAAAACACAAGAATATATGTCTTTGAGCCAAAAACACACGAATATATGTCTTTCGGCCAAAAACACAAGAATATAAGCATTTGGGCCAAAAACAAACAAATATAAGCCTTTGAGCCAAAAATACACAAATATATGCCTTTGGGCCAAAAATATGAATATATGCCTTTAGGCCAAAAACACACGAATATATGTCTTTAGGCCAAAAACACACGAATATAAGCCTTTTGGCTAAAAACACACGACCGTATGCCTTTGATTTAGAAACACACGAATATAAGTATTTGGCCAAAAACAGACGAATATATGCCTTTGGGTGAAAAACACATGAATATATACCTTTAGGCCCAAAACACATGAATATATGCCCTTCATCCAAAAACAGACGAATATAAGCCTTGTGGCTAAAACACACGACTATAAGCCTTTGGTTTTAAAACACATGAATATAAGTCTTTGGAACAAAACAGACGAATATAAGCCTTTGAGGAAAAAAAACATAAATATAAGTTTTTAGGCTAAAAACACACGAATATATGCCTTTGGGCCAAAAGCACACGAATATATGCCTTTGATCCAAAAACACACGAATATATGCCTTCGGGCCAAAAGCACACGAATATATGCCTTTTGGCTAAAAACACACGAATATATGCCTTTTGGCTAAAAACACACGAAGCCTTTGGACCAAAAACATACGAATATAAGCCTTCGGCCAAAAACACACGAATATAAGCCTTTTGGCCAAAAACACACGAATATAAGCCTTTGGACCAAAAACACACGAATATAAGACTTTGGGCCAAAAACACACGAATATAAGCCTTTGAGCCAAAAACACACGAATATAAGACTTTAGGCCAAAAACACACAAATATATGACTTTTGACAAAAAACACAAGAATGTATGCCTTTGGGCCAAAAATGCACGAATATAAACATTTGGGCCAAACACACACGAATATAAGCCTTTGGGCCAAAAATACATGAATATATGCCTTTGGACCTGTCGGTGAATCACCGGCCAGTTTACCCAAGGGGGTACCCGAGGTAGTGATTAGATGTTGTGTAAGGGAAGCGCAACGCTTTCGAATCCGATGGTCGACTGTAGAACACAAGAGCCAAGATTTATACTGGTTTAGGCCTCTCGGAGGATAATATCCCTACGCCCAGTGTTTTGGTGTCTACTATAATGATGGATCTTATAATACGACGTAATCAAGCTATCAAGGTTTGGGCGTCGAAAGCAAGAAAAATATGATAGAGCTAGATGATGAGTTGAGATGCCTCTGGGGGGTCTCACCTCCTTTATATACTCATGAGGTGAGCCTAACAATCCCATGACTCTATCTCGAGTAGGACTTAGATTCCCTAACTAACTCGAGTTCTAAATCCCTAATTACAAGGATTTCAGTACAAATAAACCTCTAGATAACATATCTGGAGCTTAACTTTCTGATAAGGACTGTACTTTTCTTATTAGAATCAAACCCTTGTTTATGAGCCATATCGAACGATCAATATTGGTCTTAGCCTACCCTTGGTCCGGTCTGATAAGCCCAAATGTGAGCTACCCAGGGGTCACGCCCCCGACAGCAGCCCCCGAGCTCTTCTCGGCTTGGTTGAAGAAATCTTCGGCAAAAACAAGCTGGGAGAAACTCTCTTTTGACTTGAAACTTCAACATCTTTGATAAACTTTGATTTCCTTGAAAAAGCCTTTGTCTTCTTTTGTGTGAGGTGCATCACATAGGTGCACCCACACGGTGTAGCCCCCGATCGTCGAGTTAAATGGAACATTTTACTCGAGGGTCTAAGAATATCCTGTAAATAATAATCTTCTACTTCATAATCCTGTCTTTGCTCGAGACCTTGTTGAAAAAGGTCGTGCTTGAAGCCTTGGACTTGTGATGAACTGGAAAGAAATTGATCTTAAATCTTTGAACAAATTGATGTCTGGTTGTTTGAGCTCCTCGCGCATCGAGATGCCAACGGGGTCGAGGCATATCGGGCTCTACGAGTTCTCGAGGATTTTTGGTCCTAGAGACTCATACCTCGGGTCGGGCGAGCCCTCGAGCGTGGGGGTTCTCGAGCGTGTGAGTCCTCGAGCGCACGAGCCCCCGAGTGTGGGGGTCCTTGAGTGCACAAGCCCCCGAGTGTGGGATCCACCAGCATAAACGATCCGAGCCATCGCTGACTTCACCTGTCGCGCCAAAAAGCACTTCGCCCTTGCATTTAATGCACGTCTAGCATGAAACGACCGATGAGACGTTCCTGTCCTGACCGAACCAAGCGCGAAGGTGGCCAATGGATAGAGAAATAGAACCGTCATGTTACCTTTTTCGCCACGGGCGTGACGATCAAGGCAGCGTCCCAATTGTGGTTATCATGCCCCTTCTTCGTGCGACAACCATGGAGGTATTTAAGACAATTCATCCTCTCCGAGAACCGCACAGTATTCATTTGAATCCTTTCCCCTTGCAACTGCTGATCCTTCTGCTTCCCTTCTTCTTCATTCATCCGTCTGGCTTCTCGCCGCCCAAGCCATCACTGCGGGTGCGTCATCTGCTATCGTAAGGCTCGCCGACTGTTCTTGCTCAAGCCAACAGCTTCCGTGAGCCTGCTTCCTTCTCCCTCTTCTCTGTCGCCATCGATGGGGTGGGAGAAATTAAAGATGTCCAAGGACAAGCTACGGGACCTGATGGCAGCCGGGTTTCTACTAGAGCGGGCGGTGTCGGGGTGGCGCTCGGCTGAGGGGGAGGAGTTCTTGACACCAAACACCCATGAGATTGTTCTATTCAAGTCCTTTCTAGAGCGGGGGCTAGGCCTGCCCATGCACCATTTTCTCCGAGACCTCCTCCACCACTACCAAATTGCCCTTGTTCCTCTCTCGCCTTTGGCCAAAATCACACGAATATAAGCCTTTGGGGCAAACACACACGAATATATGTCTTTAGACCAAAAACATATGAATATAAGCCTTTGGCCAAAAGCACAGGAATATATACCTTTGTGCCAAAAACACACGAATATAAGCCATTAGACCAAAAACACACGAATATATGCATTTGGACTAAAAACACATGAATATAAGCTTTTGGGCCAAAAACACACGGATATAAGCCTTTGGGCTAAAAACACACGAATATAAGCCTTTGAGCCAAAAACATACGAATATAAGCCTTTGAACCAAAAACACACGAATATATGCATTTGGCAAAAAAATACATGAATATATGTCTTTGGACCAAAAACTCAAGAACATAAGCCTTGGGCCTAAAAACACACGAATATAAGCCTTTGGGCCAAAAACACACGAATATAAGCCTTTGAGCCAAAAACACACGAACATATGCATTTGGGCCAAAAATATGAATATATGCCTTTAGGCAAAAAACACACGAATATAAGTCTTTGTCAAAAACACACAAATATAAGCCTTCGAGCAAAAAACACACGAATATATGTCTTTAGACAAAAAACACATGAATATAAGCCTTTGGCCAAAAACACACGAATATATTCCTTTGTGCCAAAAACACACGAATATAAGCCTTTAGACCAAAAACACACGAATATAAGTCTTTCGGCCAATAAACACGAACATATGCTTTGGACCAAAAACAAACGAACATAAGCTTTTGGGCTAAAAACACACGAATATAAGCCTTTGGGCTAAAAACACACCAATATAATCATTTGGACCAAAAATACACGAATATAAGTTTTTGGGCCAAAAACACATGAATATATGCCTTTGGGCCAAAAACACACGAATATATGCCTTTGGATGAAAAACACACGAATATAAACTTTTTGGCCAAAAATACACGAATATAAGCCTTTCGACTAAAAACACACGAACATACGCCTTTGGGCCAAAAACACACGAATACAAGCTTTTGAGCCAAAAACACAAGAATATAAGCCATTGTTTCAAAAACACACGAATACGTAACTTTGGACCAAAAACACACGAATATAAGCCATTAGGCAAAAATCACACAAATATGAGCCTCTGGGCCAAAGACACAAACATATGCATTTTGACCAAAAATACACGAATATAAGCATTTGTGCAAAAAACAAACGAATATAAGCCATTGGGCCAAAAACATACGAATATATGCCTTTGGACAAAAAACACGCTAATATAAGCCTTTGATTTAAAAACACACGAATATAAGTCTTTAGCCTAAAAACACATGAATATAAGCCTTTTTTTTCCAAAAACACACGAATATAAGACTTTGGGCAAAAAACATAAATATATGTTTTTGACCAAAAATAAACGAATATAAGACTATAGGCCAAAAACACACCAATATAAGCCTTTCGGCCAAAAACACACAAATATATGACTTTGGTCCAAAAACACAAATATATGTCTTTAGGCTAAAAACACACGAATATAAGCCTTAAACCCAAAAACACACGAATATAAGTCTTTCAGCCAAAAACACACCAATAAATGCCTTTGGGCCTAAAACACACGAATATAAGTCTTTGAACTAAAAACACACGAATATAAGCATTTGGACAAAAAACACACGAATATAAACCTTTTGGCAAAAAATACACGAATATATGCCTTTGGAGCAAAAACACACGAATATAAGCCTTTGAGCCAAAAACAGACGAATATAAACCGTTGGGCTGAAAACACACGAATATATCCATTTTGACCAAAAACACACGAATATAAGCATTTGAGCTAAAAACACACGAATATAAGCCTTTAGGCCAAAAATACACGAATATATGCCTTTGAGCCAAAAACATGAATATATGCCTTAAGGCCAAAAACACACGAATATATTTCTTTGGTCAAAAAACACACGAACATAAGAATTTTAGCTAAAAACACATGATTACATGCCTTTAGTTTAAAAATGCATGAATATAAAAATTTGGCCCAAAACACATGAATATAAGCCTCTGGGGTAAAAACACACGACTATAACCCTTTAGGTCTAAAACACACGAATTTCAGATTTTAGGCAAAAACATAGGAATATAAATATTTGGACCAAAAACACACGAATATAAGCATTTTGGTCAAAAAATACACGAATATAAGCCTGTGAGAAAAACAAACGAATATTAGCATTTAGGCGAAAAACACACGAATATATGCCTTTGGGCCAAAAACACACAAATATAAGCCTTCTAACAAAAACAAACGGCTATAAGCCTTTTATTTAAAAACACACGAATACAAGCCATTTGGCCTAAAAACACACGAATATAATCCTTTGGGCAAAAAACACACGAATATAAGCCTTTGGGCTAAAAATACACGAATATATGCCTTAGAACAAAAAACACACGAATATAAGCTTTTGGACCAAAAACATATGAACGTAAGTCTTTTGGGCAAAAAACACACGAATATATGTCTTTTGGCCAAAAACACACGAAAAGAAGCCTTTGGCCCAAAAACACATGAATATATGCCTTTGGGCAAAAAACACATGAATATATGACTTTGTTCCAAAAACACATGAATATATGCCTTTGTATCAAAAACACACGAATATAAGTATTTGAGCCAAAAACACATGAATATAAGCGTTTGGGTTAAAAACATACGAATATAGGCCATTTGACCAAAAACACACGGATATAGGCCTTTTGGTCAAAAACACATGAATATAAGACTTTGGGCCAAAAACACACGATTATAAGTATTTGGGCAAAAAATACACGAATATAGGCCTTTAGGCCAAAAACGCACGAATATAAGCCTTTGTGCCAAAAACACACGAATATAAGCATTTAGACCAAAAACATATGAATATATGATTTTGGACAAAAAAACACATGAATATACGACTTTGTGCCAAAAACATATGAATACATTCCTTCGTAACAAATACAAGCATTTAGACCAAAAACACATGAATATATGATTTTGGACAAAAAACACATGAATATATGACTTTGTGCCAAAACATATGAATACATTCCTACGTAACAAATACACATGAATATAAGACTTTAGCCAAAAACACATGAATATAAGCGTTTGGTCTAAAAATACACGAATATACGTCTTTGGGCCAAAAACACATGAATAAAAGCCATTTGACCAAAAACACACGAATATATGCCTTTATGCCAAAATCACATGAATATAAGTCTTTGGGCCAAAGACACACGAATATATGCCTTTTGACCAAAAAGACACGAATATAAGCATTTGGGTAAAAACACACGAATATAGGCCTTTGGGCCAAAAACCCACAAATATATGCCTTTAGGCCAAAAATATGAATATATGCATTTAGGACAAAAACACACGAATATAAGCTTTTTGACCAAAAACACGTGAATATAAGCATTTGGCCAAAATCACACCAATAAAAGCCTTTGGGCCAAAGACACACGAATATATGTCTTTAGACCAAAAACAAATGAATATAAGTCTTTAGCCAAAAACACACGAATATATTCTTTTAAGCCAAAAACACACGAATATAAGCCTTTGGACCAAAAACACGCGAATATAAGCTTTTGAGCTAAAAACGCATAAATATAAGTTTTTGGGCTAAAAACACACGAATATAAGCCTATGGACCAAAAACACAAAAATATAAGCCTTTGAGCAAAAAACACACGAATATATGCCTTTGGGCCAAAAACACACGGATATATGCCTTTGGGCCAAAAACACACGAATATAAGCCTTTACGTCAAAAACACACAAATATAAGCATTTGGGCCAAAAACACGAATATAAGTCTTTTGGTAAAAAATACACGAATATATGCCTTTGGACAAAAAACACACAAATGTAAGCCTTTGGGCCAAAAACACACAAATATAAACCTTTAGGCAAAAAAACACATGAATATATGCATTTTGGCCAAAAATACACGAATATAAGCCTTCGGGCTAAAAACACATGAATATAAGCCTTAGGGCAAAAAACATACGAATATATGCCTTTGAGCCAAAAACCTGAATATATGCCTTTAGGCCAAAACACACACGAATATATTTCTTTGGTTAAAAACACATGAACATAAGACTTTTAGCTAAAAACACATGACTATAAGCCTTTAGTTTAAAAACGCATGAATATAAGAATTTGGCCCAAAACACAAGAATATAAGCCTTTAGGGTAAAAACAGATGACTATGACCCTTTAGGTCTAAAACACACGAATATAAGATTTTAGGCAAAACATACGAATATAAGTATTTAGGCAAAAAACAAACGAATATAAGCATTTGAGTCAAAAATACACGAATATAAGCCTTTGGGAAAAACAAACGAATATTAGCCTTTAGACGAAAAACACATGAATATATGCCTTTGGGCCAAAAACATACGAATATAAGCCTTCTGACAAAAACAAACGACTATAAGCCTTTATGCCAAAACACACGAATACAAGCCTTTGGCCTAAAAACACAAATATAAGACTTTTGGCAAAAAATACACGAATATAAGCCTTTAGGTCAAAAACACACGAATATATTTCTTTGGGTCTAAAACACACGAATATATGCCTTTGGGCCAAGAGCACATGAATATAACACTTTTGGCAAAAAATAGATGAACATAAGCCTTTGGGCCAATAACACATGAATATACGACTTTGTGCCAAAAGCACATCTATAAATGCCTTTGTAACAGAAACACACGAACATAAGTATTTGAGCCAAAAACACATGAATATAAGCGTTTGGGCTAAAAATATACAAATATAAGCCATTTAACTAAAAACACACGAATATAAGCATTTGGGCCAAAATCACATGAATATAAGCCTTTGAGCCAAAGACATACGAATATATGCCTTTTGACCAAAAAGACACGAATATAAGCATTTGGGTAAAAACACACGAATATAGGTATTTGAGCCAAAAACACATGAATATAAGCGTTTGGGCTAAAAACATACGAATATAAGCTTTTGGACCAGAAATACACGAATATATGCCTTTGGACAAAAAACACACGAATATAATCCTTTAGGCCAAAAACACACGAATATAAGCATTTGGGCCAAAAACACACGAATATAGGCCTTTGGGCCAAAAACACACGAATATAAGCCTTAGGGCCAAAAACACACGAATATAAACCGTTGGGCAAAACCACACGAATATATGACTTTCGGCCAAAAACACACGAATATATGACTTTATGACAAAAACAAATGAATACATGCCTTCGTACCAAAAACACACGAATATAAGTCTTTAGGCCAAAAACACATGAATATAAGCGTTTTGGCTAAAAACACACGAATATAAGTATTTAGGCCAAAAACACATTAATATAAGTGTTTGAGCTAAAAACACACGAATATACGCTTTTGGACCAAAAACACACGAATATAAGCCATTTGACCAAAAACACACGAATATAAGCATTTGTGCCAAAATCACATGAATATAAGCCTTTTAAGCCAAAGACATACGAATATATGCCTTTTGACCAAAAAGACACAAATATAAGCATTTGGGTAAAAACACACGAATAGAGGCCTTTGGCCAAAAACACATGAATATAAGCGTTTGGTCTAAAAACATACGAATATAAGCCTTTAGACCGAAATCACACGAATATTAGTCTTTGGGCCAAAGACACACGAATATATGCCTTTTGACAAAAAAGACACGAATATAATCCTTTGGGCCAAAAACTTGAATATATGCCTTTAGGATAAAAACACACGATTATAAGCTTTTTGATCAAAAACACACGAATATAAGCCTCTGGCCAAAATCACACCAATAAAAGCCTTTAGGCCAAAGACACATGAATATTTGTTTTTAGAACAACAACACATGAATATAAGCCTTTGGCTAAAAACACACGAATATATTCTTTTAGGCTAAAAACACACGAATATAAGCCTTTGGACCAAAAACACATGAATATAAGCTTTTGAGCTAAAAACGCACGAATATAAGCCTTTAGGCTAAAAACACACGAATATAAGCTTATGGACCAAAAACACAAAAATATAAGCCTTTGGGCCAAAAATATCCGAATATATGCCTTTGGACCAAAAACACACGAATATAAGGTTTTGGGCCAAAAATACACAAATATAAGCCATTGGGCTAAAAACACACGAATATACGCCTTTGGGCCAAAAACACAGGAATACAAGAATTTGGGCTGAAAACACAAGAATATAAGCCTTTATTCCAAAAACACACGAATATAAGCCATTAAGCCAAAATCACACTAATATAAGCCTTTGGGCCAAAGACACATGAATATATGCCAAAAACACTAATATAAGCATTTGGGCCAAAAACACTCGAATATATGCCTTTGGGCGAAAAATACACGAATATAAGACTTTGATTTAAAGACACACGAATATAAGTCTTTGGCTTAAAAACATACGAATATAAGCCTTTTGACCAAAAACACACGAATATAAACCTTTGGGCTAAAAACACATGAATATAATCCTTTGGGCCAAAAACACACTAATATATGCTTTTTGACAAAAAACAAATGAATATAGACTTTGGTCTAAAAACACAAGATTATAAGCTTTTGGCCAAAAACACACAAATATATGTCTTTAGTCCAAAAACACAAATATATGCTTTTAGTCCAAAAACACATGAATATAAGCCTTTGTGTCAAAAACACACGAATACAAGTCTTTGGGCCAAAAACACAGGAATATATGCTTTTTGGCCAAAAACACACGAATATAAGTATTTGAGCCAAAACACACGAATATAAGCCTTTGAGCCAAAAACAGACGAATATAAGCCTTTAGGCCAAAAATATACGAATATAAGCTTTTGGGCCAAAAACATACGAATATAAACCTTTGGGCCAAAAACACACGAATATAAGTCTTCGGACAAAAAACACACGAATATATGTCTTTAGACCAAAAACACATGAATATAAACCTTTGGTCAAAAACACACGAATATATTCCTTTGTGCCAAAAACACACGAATACAAGCCTTTGGACCAAAAACACACAAATATATGCCTTTGGACCAAAAACACACGAATATAAGCCATTCGATTAAAAACACACGAATATAAGCCTTTGGACCAAAAACACACAAATATAAGCCTTTGGGGCAAAAATACACAAATATATGCCTTTGGACCAAAAACACGCGAATATAAGCTTGTCGGCCAAAAACACACGAATATAAGCCTTTGGGCTAAAAACACACGAATATATGCTTTTTGACCAAAAAACAAATGAATATAAGACTTTGGGCCAAAAACACACGAATATAAGGCTTTCGACCAAAGCATTTGGGCTAAAAAACACACGAATATAAGCCTTTGGGCCAAAATACACGAATATGTGCCTTTGAGCCAAAAACAAGAATATATGCCTTTAGGCAAAAAAATACAAATATATTTCCTTGGTCCAAAAACACACGAATATAAGCATTTTGGCTAAAAACACATGACTATACGACTTTGGTTTAAAAACTCATGAATATAAGAATTTGGCCTAGAACACAAGAATATAAACTTTTGAACGAAAAACACATAAATATAAGACTTTGAGGTAAAAACACACGACTATAACCCATTGATTGGGTCTAAGTATTTTAGGCGAGAAACAAACGAATATAAGTATTTAGGCTAAAATAGACGAATATATGCCTTTGGGGCAAAAACACATGAATATAAGTCTTTTCTTTAAAAACACACGAATACAAGCCTTTGGACAAAAACACACGAATATAAGCCTTTAGGCAAAAACACACGAATATAAGCCTTTGGGCGAAAAATACACGAATATATGCCTTAGGAAAAAACACACGAATATAGGCCTTTGGGCCAAAAATACACGAATATAGGCCTTTCGGGCCAAAAACACACGAATATAAGCCTTTCGGGCCAAAAACACACGAATATATGTCTTTTGGCCAAAAACACACTGATATGAGACTTTGGGCCAAAAATACACGAATATAAGCCTTTAGACCAAAAACACAGGAATATAAGCTTTTAGGCAAAAACACACGAATATATGACTTTGTGCCAAAACACAGGAATATATGCCTTTGTACCAAAAATACACAAATAAAAGTCTTTAGTTTCAAAACACATGAATATAAGCGTTTGAGCTAAAAACACACGAATATAGGTCTTTGGGCCAAAAACACACGACTATTAGCCTTTGCGCAAAAAATACACGAATATATGCGTTTGGACAAAAAACACATGAATTTAAGTCTTTGGGCAAAAAACACACGAATATAAGCCTTTTGGGCCAAAAACACATAAATATATGTCTTTTGGCTAAAAACACACGAATATAAGACTTTAGTCCAAAAACACACAAATATAAGCCTTTAGGCAAATAAGACAAGAATATATGTCTTTAGACCAAAAACATATGAATATAAGCCTTTGGCCAAAAACACACGAATATATTTCTTTGTGCCAAAAACACACGAATATAAGCATTTAGAGCAAAAACACACGAATATAAGCCTTTGGGCGAAAAACACACGAATATAAGCATTTAGGCTAAAAACAAACGAATATAAGCCTTTGGGCCAAAAACACACGAATATATGCCTTTGAGACAAAAATATGAATATATGCCTTTAGGCCAAGAACACACGAATATATGTCTTTGGTCAAAAAACACATGAATACAAGCCTTTTGGCTAAAAACTCATGACTATAAGCCTTTGGTTTAAAAACACATGAATATGAGAATTTGGCCCAAAACATAAGAATATAAGTTTTTGAGTGAAAAACACATGAATATAAACCTTTGGGGTAAAAACACACGACAATGACCCAATGGGTCTGAAACACACGAATATAAGATTTTAGGCGAAAAACAAATGAATATAAGTATTTGGGCAAAAATAGACGAATATATGCCTTTGGGCGAAACACACATGAATATAAGCCTTTTGGCAGAAACTAACGACTATAAGCCTTTTATTTAGAAACACACGAATACAAGCCTTTGGGCCAAAATCAGACGAATATAAGCCTGTGTGCAAAAAACACACGAATATAAGCCTTTAGGCAAAAAACACACGAATATAAGCCTTTTGACCAAAAATACACTAATATATGACTTAGGACAAAAACACACGAATATATGCGTTAGGGTCAAAAGCACACGAATATAAGCCTTTCGGGCTAAAAACACACGGATATAAGACTTTGGGCCCAAAACACACGAATATGAGCGTTTAGGCAAAAAACACACGAATATATGCCTTTAGACTAAAAACACAGGAATATAGCCTTTGGGCAAAACTAAACGAATATTTGACTTTGTGCCAAAATACATGAATATGCCTTTGTACCAAAAACACACAAATATAAGTCTTTAGGTAAAAAACACAAGAATATAAGCGTTTAGGCTAAAAACACACGAATACAAGCCTTTTAACCAAAAACACACGAATATAAGCATTTCGGCCAAAAATAGACGAATATATGCGTTTGGACAAAAAACATACGAATATAGGCCTTTAGGCCAAAAACCCACGAATATAATCCTTTGGGCCAAAAACACATGAATATAAGCTTTTGGTCCAAAAACACATAATTATATGGCTATTGACCAAAATCACATGAATATAAGTCATTGGGCCAAAAACACACGAATATATGACTTTATGCCAAAAACACATGAATACGTGCCTTCGTACCAAAAAACACAAATATAAGCGTTTGGGCTAAAAACACACGAATATAAGCGTTTGGGCTAGAAACACACGAATATAAGCGTTTGGGCTAGAAACACACGAATATACGCCTTTGGGCCAAAAACACACGAATATAAGTCTTTTGACCAAAAACACACGAATATAAGCCTTTAGGCCAAAAACACACGAATATAATCCTTTTGGCTGAAAACACACGACTATAAGCCTTTGGTTTAAAAACATATGATTATAAACCTTTGGCCAAAAAGAGACGAATATAGGTCTTTGGGCAAAAAAGTGACGAATATAAGTCTTTGGACCAAAAACACACGAATATTTGCATTTATACTAAAATCACACGAATATAAGTCTTTGGGCCAAAAACACACGAATATTAGTATTCCAACCAAAAACAAACGAATATATGCCATTGGGCCAAAAAACCCTAAACCCTAAATACACTAATATAATCCTTTTGGCTAAAAACACACAACTGTAAGCCTTTGATTTAAAAACACACGAATATAAGCATTTGGATAAAAAACAGACGTATATAAACCTTTGGGCCAAAAATACATGAATATAAGCATTTGAACCAAAAGACACGAATATAAGCATTTAGGCCAAAAACACATGAATATAAGGTTTTGGGGTCCAAAACACAAGAATATATGTCTTTTGGCCAAAAACACACGAATACAAGTCTTTGACCAAAAACACACAAATATATGCTTTTGGGCGAAAAACATGAATATATATACCTTTAGGCCACCAACACACGAATATATGCCTTTGGGCCAAAAACACACGAATATAAGCCTTTGAACCAAAAACACACGAATATAAGCATTTGGGCCAAAACACACGAATATATGTCTTTGGGGCCTAAAACACACGAATATATGTCTTTTGGCCAAAATCACACGAATATAAGAATTTGGGCAAAAAACACACGAATATAAGCTTTTGGCCAAAAACACACAAATATATGCTTTTAGGCCAAAAACATAAATATACACCTTTAGGCCAAAAACACACGAATATATGCCATTGGGCCAAAAACACACGAATATAAACCTTTGGTTTAACAATACAATAATATAAGTCATTGACGAAAAACACATGAATATAATCATTTAGGCAAAAACTCATGAATATATACATTTAGACCAAAAACACACGAATATAAACCTTTGAGCCAAAAACACATGAATATAAGCATTTGGGCAAAAACAGACGAATATATGTCTTTGGACCAAAAACACATGAATATAAGCCTTTGAGCCAAAAACACATCTATATATAAGCTTTTGGGCTAAAAACACACGAATATACACCGTTGGGCAAAAAACACACGAATATAAGCCTTTGGGCCAAAATCAGACGAATATAAGCCTTTGGGCCAAAATCAGACGAATATAAGCCTTTGGTGCAATGACACGCGAATATATGCCTTTTGACCAAAATTACATGAATATAAGCATTTGGGACAAAAATATACGAATATATGCCTTTAGGCCAAAAACATGAAGATATGCCTCTGAACAAAAAACACACGAATATATGCTTTTGGTCCAAAAACACAAGAATATAAGCTTGTTGGATAAAAAGAAACGACTATAAGCCTTTCGTTTAAAAACATATGAATATAAGCCTTTGACCCAAAACATATGAATTTAAGCTTTTAGGCGAAAAACACATGAATATAAGCCTTTGCATAAAAACATACGACTATAACCCTTTAGGTCTAAAACATACGAATATAAGATTTTTGGCAAAAAACATACCAATATATGCATTTGGGCTAGAAACACAAGAATATAGGCTTTTAGGTAAAAACACAAGAATATAGGCCATTAGGCCAAAAACACATGAGTATAAGTCTTTAAGCTAAAAATACACTAATATAAGTCTTTAGGCTAAAAACACACGAATATAAATATTTGTGCCAAAAATAGACGAATATAAGCCTTTGGTTTCAAAACACACGAATATAAGCATTTTAGCTAAAAACACACGACTATAAACCATTGGTTTCAAAACACACGAATCTAATCCTTTGGCTAAAATCACATGACTACAGGCCTTTGATTTAAAAATACACGAATATAAAAATTTGGTAAAAAACAGACGAATAAATGTCTTTGGACCAAAAACAAATGATATATGCCATTAGGCAAAAAACACGAATATAAGCCTTTTGACTAAAAACACACGACAACAAGCTTTTGATTTAAAAATACACGAATATAAAACTTTAGCTAGAAACACACAAATATAAGCCTTTAGACCAAAAACACATGAATATAAACCATTGGACTAAAAACACACGAATATATACCTTTTGGCGAAAAACACACGAATATAAAGCCTTAAGACAAAAAATAAACGAATATAACCCTTTGGGCCAAAAACACACGAATATAAGCCTTTTGACAAATACAAACGACTATAAGCCTTTTATTTAAAAACACACGACTATAAGCATTTGATTCAAAAAAAGGTGATTACAAGCCTTTGGCCAAAAACATATGAATATAACCATTTATGCAAAAAAAATAGACGAATATAAGTCTTTGGGCGAAAAACACACGAATATATGCATTTGGAGCAAAAACACATGAATATAAGTTTTTAGACCAAAAACACACAAATATAGGCATTTCGATCCTAATCAAACGAATATAGGTCAGTGGGCCTAAAAACCCCAAACCCTAAACCCTAAACACACGAATATAAGTCTTTTTGGCTAAAAACACACGACTATAAGCCTTTGCTTTCAAAACACACGAATATAAACCATTAGTTAAAAACACACGAATGTAAGTCTTTGGGCAAAAAACACACGAATATATAACTTTAGACCAAAAACACACGAATATGAACCTTTGGAACAGAAACACACGAATATAGGCTTTTGAGCTAAAAACACACAAATATATGCCCTTGGACAAAAAACATATGAATATAAGCTTTTAGTCAAAAACACACGAATATAAGACATTGAGCCAAAAACACATGAATATAAGCTTTTTGGCCTAAATGTTTTATATTCGTGTATTTTTGTGCAAAAGGTATATATTCATGTATTTTTGTTCAAAAGGCATATTTTCGTGTCTTTGGTCCAAAGGCTTATATTCGTGTGATTTTGGCCGACAGACTTATATTCGTGTGTTTTTTGCCCAAAAGCATATATTTGTGTGTTTAGTCCTCAAAGGCATATATTCATGTGGTTTTTGCCCAAAGTCTTATATTCAAGTGTTTTCGGCCAAAAGATATATATTTTTGTGTTTTTGGCTGAAAGGCTTATATTCGTTTGTTTTTGGCTCAAAGGTTATTATTCGTGTGTTTTTAGGCCAAATGATAATATTTGTGTGTTTTAAATCAAATGCTTATAATCGTGTGTTTTTAGTCAAAACGTTTATATTCGTGTGTTTTTTGCCAAATGCATATATTCGTGTGTTTTTGGTCAAAAGACACATATTCGTGTGTTTTTAGCGCAAAGACTTATATTAGTGTTTTTAGCCCAAATACTTATACTAATGTGTTTTTGGCCCAAAGGCCTAAATTCTTGTGTTTTTACCTAAAGGCCTATATTCGTGTGTTTTTAGCCCAAAGATTTAAATTCGTCTATTTTTAGCCCAAATGCTCAGATTCGTATATTTTTCACCTAAAATCTTATCTTCGTATGTTTAAGACCCAAAGGGTTATAGTCGTGTGTTTTTACACAAAGGCTTATATTAATGTGTTTTTCGTACAAAAGCTTATATTCATGTGTTTTGGGTAAATGCTTATATTCATGTGTTTTTAAACCAAAGACGTTTATTTTTATCCAAAAGGCTTATATTCTTGTGTTTTTGGACTAAAAATATATATTCGTGTGTTTTTTTCTAATTGCATATATTCATGTTTATGGCCCAAAGGCATATATTCGTATATTTTTGTCTCAAAGGCCTATATTCGTATGTTTTTGGTCTAAATGCTTTATTCATGTAATTTTGGTCAAAAAGCACATATTCGCGTGTCTTTGCATTAAAAGCTTATATTCGTGTGATTTTGGTCCAAAAGATTATATTCGTGTGTTTTTGGCCTAAAAGCTTATATTCGTGTGTTTTTGGCCCAAAGACGTATATTCGTGTGTTTTTAGCGCAAAAGCTTATATATACATGTGTTTTTGGCTCAATGTCTTATATTCATGTGTTTTTTGTCCAAGGGCCAATATAAGCATTTGGACTAAAAACAAGCTAATATAGGCCTTTGAGACTAAAAACACACGAATATAGCGCAAAAACATACAAATATAAGCATTTGGACTAAAAACAAGCGAATATAAGCCTTTTGGCCAAAAACACACGAATATATATCTTTACAAAAAATGCGAATATAAGCTTATCGGCCAAAAACACAGAAATATAAGGCTTTTAACAAAAAACACACGAATATACACGTTTAGACAAAAACACGCGAATATAAGCATTTTGGCTAAAAACACGTGAATATAAGACTTTGAACAAAAACACTCGAATATATATCTTTTAAAAAAACATGAATATAAGCTTTTGGGTGAAAGACACACGAATATATGCCTTTTAAAAAAACACGAATATAAACATTGGAGCTAAAAACACACGAATATAAGCATTTTTACCAAAAATACACAAATATATACCTTTGAGCAAAAAACATACGAATAAAAGCCTTTTGGCTAAAAACATACAACCATAAACCTTTTATTTAAAAACAAAGGAACATAAACATTTAGATTAAAAACACACGAATATAAACATTTGTGCCAAAAACACATGAATATAAGTATTTAAGTCAAAAACACACAAATATATGCCTTTTGGCCAAAAACACATGAATATAAGCATTTGGACTAAAAACACATGAATATAAGTCTTTAGACGAAAAATACACGAATATATGTCTTTCGAACAATAACACACGAATATAAACCTTTGTGCCAAAAAACACACGAATATGTGTCTTTTGACCAAAAACACATTAATATATTCCTTAGGGTCAAAAACACACGAATATGCCTTTGGCAAAAAAACACACGGATATAAACTTTTTAACTAAAAACACACGAATATAAGCTTTTGGCCTAAAAACACATTAATAATAGCCTTTGATCAAAAAACAAATGAATATAAACCTTTGGGGGAAAAAACGCACAAATATATTACTTTAGACCAAAAACACAAAAATATATGTCTTTTGGCTAAAAACGCACGAATATAAGACTTTGGGCAAAAAACACACGAATATATTCCTTTAGCCAAAAACACACAAATATATGCCTTTAGGCCATAAAAACACGAATATAAGTCTTTCTGCCAAAATCACACGAATATAAGCATTTGAGCTAAAGACACGAATATATGCCTTTTGAACAAAAATACACGAATACAAAGCATTTGGGTCCAAAACATACTAATATATGCACTTGATCCAAAAATAAACGACTATAAGCCTTTGATTTAAAAACACACGAATATAAGTATTTAGCCCGAAACACATGAATATAAGCTTTTACGCGAAAAACACATAAATATAAGTCTTCAGGGTAAAACACACGATTATAACCCTTTAGGTCTAAAACACACGAATATAACATATTAGGCGAAAAACATACGAATAAAAGCATTTGGGCTAAAAATACACGAATATTAGTATTTGGGCTAAAAACACAAGAATATAGGTGTTTAGGTAAAAACACAACAATATATGTCTTTGGGTGAAAAACACATGAGTATAAGTTTTTGGGCTAAAAATATATGAATATAAATCCTTATGCTAAAAACACACAAATATAAACGTTTTAACTAAAAACAAACGGATAAAAGTCTTTGGGTTAAAAACACATGACAATAAACCTTTGGGCTAAAAACACATAATTATATGCTTTTGACCCCAAAACACACGAATATATAGATTTGGACAAAAAACAAACGAATATAAGCTTTTGTGCAAATAACAAAAGAATATAATTCCTTGTGGCAAAACAGACGAATATAAATCTTTTGGCTAAAAACAAACGACTATAAGCCTTTATTCCAAAAAGACACAAATATAAGCCTTTTGACAAAAAGCACACGACTATAAGCCTTTGGTTTAAAAACAGACGAATATAAGCCTTTGGCTAAAAATACACGAATGTAAGCCTTTTGTTAAAAAAACACACGAATATAAACTTTTAGACTCAAAACACATGATTATATGCATTTAGACAAAACACACGAATATAAGTATTTGACCCAAAAACATACGAATATATGCCTTTAGACCAAAAACACACGAATATATGTCTTTGTGCAAAAAACACATGAATATAAGTATTTTTCCTAAAAACACATGATTATAAACCTTCGATTTAAAAATACACGAATATAAAACTTTAGCAAAAAACACACGAATATAAGCCTTTGCACTAAAAACACACTCATATTAGCATATGGACCAAAAACACATGAATATATATTTTTTGGCCAAAAACACACAAATATAAGACATTGAGCCAAAAACACTCGAATATATACCTTTGAACAAAAAACACCCGAATATAAGACTTTGCACCAGAATCACACGAATATAAGCTTTTGGGTCAAAGACCCGAATATATGCCTTTTAACCAAAAAAACACAAATATAAACATTTGGACCAAATACACACGAATATAAACATTTTAACCAAAAATACATAAATATATATCTTTGAACTAAAAACACGCGAATAAAAGCCTTTTAACTAAAACACACAACCATAAGCCTTTGATTTAAAAACAAACGAATATAACATTTGGCATAAAAACACACGAATATAAGCATCTGTACCAAAAACAAACGAATATAAACATTTATGCCAAAAACACACAAATATATGCCTTTTGGTAAAAAAACATACGAATATAAGACTTTAGGTTAAAAACATACGAATATAAACAATTGGACCAAAAACACACAAATATAAGCATTCAGACTAAAAACACACACGAATATAAGCCTTTAGACTAAAAATACACGAATATATGCCTTTCAAACAAAAACACACGAATATAAACTTGGTGCCAAAAACACACAAATATAAGCTTTTTAAATAAAAATAAACGGATATAAGCCTTTAGGCTAAAAACACACAACAATAAACCTTTGGACAAAAAACACACAAATGTATGCCTTTGGCCCCAAAACACATGAATATATATCTTTAGGGAAAAAACAAACAAATATATGCATTTGTGCAAAAAGACAAAAGAATATAATTCTTTGTAGCAAAAAACACACATATATAGACCTTTTGGCTAAAAACACATGACTATAAGTCTTTGGCCCAAAAATACACGAATATAATCATTTGACAAAAAGCACACGACTATAAGCTTTGATTTAAAAACAGACGAATATAAGCCTTTGATAAAAAAACACACGAATGTAAACCTCTGGCTAAAAAACACACGAATATAACCTTTTAAGCTCAAAACACACGAATATATACATTTGGGCTAAAAACACACGATTATAAGTCTTTGAAACAAAAACACATGAATATAAAACATTGAGCCAAAAACACATGTATATACAAGCTTTTGGGCTAAAAATACACGAATATATGCCTTTAGGCCAAAACCATTCGAATATTAGCCTTTGGACCAAAAACACATGAATATAATTCTTTGAACCAAAATCACACGAATATAAGCATTTGGTGCAAAGACACGCGAATATGTACCTTTTGACAAAAAATACATGAATATAAGCATTTAGGTCAAAAACATACGAATATAAGCTTTTGAGACAAAAATAAATGAATATAAACCTTTATGCGAAAAACACACAAATATAAACATTTGTACCAAATACACACAAATATATGCCTTTTGGCCAAAAATATACGAATTTAAGCCATTGGACCAAAAACAAACAAATATAAGTCTTTCGATCTAAAACATACGAATATATGCATTTAGATTAAAAAGACACGAATATAAACATTTGGGCCAAAAACACATAAATATAAGCCTTTAGGTCAAAAACACATGAATATAAGCCTTTAGACCAAAAATACACGAATATAAATGTTTGGAACAAAAACATACGAATATATGCCTTTAGACCAAAAACACATAAATATAAGCCTTTTGAAATTGTATCTAGGCCCCTAATTTGTTTTGGTGTTTCAATGACAATAGTAATCATATGTTACTGACATGTTTGCTCAGATTAATGCAGGATTTGAGATCTAAAAGTGATATTGAAGTTCTTTTGATATTGAAAAAATTGAGTTCTTCGTTCTACCTAGATTCAAGTTGTGCTTTTTATAAACATTTTATTTTTCTTGAGTTTAGGTATGTCGTACTATTAAAAGGGATGAGTTGATCATTGATCCAAATCTAAGTGCTCAAATCAATATCTTTCGTTGAAAGTTTTAGAATTTTTTCAAAGTCAGTTTTTTATTTTCAGGAAAGCCGGACTGTCCGAGATTTGCCTTCTGATTGAAATGTATTTACATGGCGAACTGTCTGGACTCTAGCCGAACAGTCCAAAAACATGTTTCTGTTTTGACTTATTTTTGAATCGGATTGTCCGGACTTTGGCCGGACTGTCCAAAAATCCCTTTCTGGTTTGACAAAGTTTATGGCCCAAAATATCCAGACTCTGACCGGACTGTCCAAAACATTCGTTCTGTTTCGAATTTATTTGGTCCGAACTGTCCGGTTAAGCCCGGACTATTCGAATGAACAGTGCGTAATTTTTTTCTTAATAGATAAATTTTGTGCAGGGGTATTAATACCCTTCCCCTCCATAATAAGGGGGATGTAATTTGCAACCCGAAACCTCCTACCATTCTTCGTCATCCTTCCTTGTGCTTTCTTTTGGATCTTAAGGGAAGACGAGTGATTTCTCTACACATCATCCACGTGTTCTTGTTGAATGGATTTCTTGAGAGTTATGTGGGAGTGTGCTTGAAGTTCTTCAGCTTTCTTGAGCACGTGGCGTTGGATCACCTTATCGAATCTATTACTCTTAGAGATCAAGGATCTCCTAAACGGCTAGGCATCGATTCACGAGTACCCAAGGATTATGGGTGACCGAACAAGTTTATACAAGGCTTAAACTCGACTTCGAAGAGATAACCAAGTAAAAACCAAGACTTACGAAGGTAAGAGCTTGGTGAGGATTAAGATTGAAAGAGACCCAGCTCCTTGGAGGTTTTCTCAACAGAGACGTAGGATAAGTGAATCCGAACTTCGGGAAAAAAATCATTGTGTCCATTACTATCCTTGCTAGTTACATCTATTGTTGTTTATCTTTCTAACTAGCAAGTATAATGGTTGTTAAATTCATTGAGTAGTATATTTTGCACATTGGTTATCGTTTCAGATCTGTTGTGCCCGGACAATTCGGTTACACCCGAATAGTCTAGTCCTCGGATATTTTCTCATCTGTCTAGATCCCGGAGTATCCGACTCCAGATAATTTGGATCCCAGAGATTTTGAACTAACCAATTTTACTCGAAAAATTTCAGATTGCCTATTCACCCCCTTCTAAGCAACTTTCACCTTTAGACAAAAACACACGAATATATTCCTTCATGCTCAAAACACACGAATATAAGCTTTCAGGCCAAAAACACAAAAATATAAGCATTTGAACCAAAAATACATGAATATATGCATTTGGCCAAAAACACACGAATATATGTATTTGGGTCAAAAACACACGAATATGTGTCTTTAGATCAAAAATACACGAATGTAATTCCTTTGACTAAAAACACACAATTATAAGCCTTTGACCGAAAACACACAAATATATGTCTTTGGGCCAAAAACACATGAATATATCTTTAGATAAAAACACACAAATATAATTCTTTTGGCTAAAAACACGCAACTATAATCCATTGATTTAAAAATACACAAATATAAGCCTTTACCCTAAAAACACACAAATATAAACATGTGTGCCAAATACACACAAATATATGCATTTGGGCTAAAAACACAAATATATACCTTTTGGGTAAAAACATACGAATATAACCCTTTAGGCCAAAAACAAACGAATATAAGTCTTTCGATCTAAAACACATGAATATATGTATTTGGAATAAAAAGACACGAATATAAACATTTGGGCCAAAAACACATTAATATAAATCTTTAAGCCAAAAACACACGAATATATGCCTTTAGACCAAAAACACATAAATATAAACCGTTGGACCAAAAACAGACGAATATATTCCTTTATTCCTAAAACACACAAATATAAGCTTTTGAGCCAAAAACACACAAATATAAGCATTTGGATCAAAATACACGAATATATGCCTTTTGCCGAAAACACACGAATATATGTATTTAGACCAAAAACACACTAATAGATACCTTTGGGTCAAAAATACACGAATGTAATTCTTTTGGCTAAAAACACACAATTATAAACCTTTGACCGAAAACACACGAATATATGTCTTTGTGCCAAAAACACACGAATACATGTCTTTGGGTCAAAAACACATGAATATAATTCTTTTAGCTAAAAACACATAACTATAATCCATTGATTTAAAAATACACAAATATAAACTTTTGCCCTAAAAACACACGAATATAAGCATTTATGTAAAACACACACAAATATATGCTTTTGGGGCAAAATCACAAATATATGTGTTTAGACCAAAAACACACAAATATAAGTCTTTGGACGAACAACACATGAATAGAAGTCTTTCAACCAAAAACACACGAATATATAGCTTTAGACAAAAACACACGAATATAAGGTTTACGGTTTAGGATTTAGGGTAGTTGCACCATATTTACGGAGATTTTTTTCCAAGAAAGGACAATCTTTCGTATTTTAAACAAGCCATTTTGCACAAGTATACTTGAAAGTATCTTCCATGTAGGACTGAATAAATCTAATTGTATGTAATTACTCCCACCACTCTTGTGTAGTATCATCTGTGGTTTTAAACTATTATAATAGCACCAGCTTGCTCATGTACTTGGGTGTATTTGTTTTCAATGATAATTAAATACCCAGCAGCCAACAGAATTTCGATAAGTTAGCTAGTGCCAGAAGTTGTTTGTGAAACAGGCTGGCAAGATGATAATGCATGCAAATAAGGACAGGAAATAGCAGTGATGTGCTAAGGAATATATCCATGCATAATCACAATGCAACAGTTCACTACTATGGTTTGTCGAAATATATCTACGTACCAGCTCGGTCAAAAAGGATTGTTTGTTGACACCTTCCAGAGCACTGAATGCAACCTCAGGAACACAAGATAGATATCGTATGAATCTACGATTCTGAAAAAAAGATAATCATGTAGTTACACTTAGTTTTACTGAACCATGTGACACAAACATATAAAATGAACACCTTGTGGAAACATTGGTTGGCCGATGATGCAGCGCGGCTCCATCATATGGTGTCTGATAATCTGTAGCCTTCTGTTCTGAAGACAACAATCTTTCAACCTTTGAAGGAACAACCGAAGCATTGCCTTTAAGCAAATGTTGAAAATGACCAGCGACATCTGATTCGTTCATTATTAAGGATATAGTAACAAGACAAAAAAACATTACAATGTATGCATAATGAGATCAAGGGACTAATAAGTTCCAAACTAAGGTCAGCAATGAAATGGTTTGGCAGGTCGAGATGATAGATATGCCCATCAACTGTTTCATCAAGAATCTTTGACAACTCTAATACAAGTATAAGGTGTACATAAATTTTAAATACAATTATAAATGGTCCCTTGGTCTATTGAAGTATTGATTCAATAATTTAATCAATTCATAAATTCATGTAGTTTGTTTTCAATGTTTCTTCATAGTACTGAACTTTTTCAATGAACATGGTACCATAACTTTTCTATTGTTAGATATGAAAAAGGATGAGAAAAGATGCAAATCTCAGACATGACTGTGTCAATACAGTGTATTAATCCGTTGTGAGCAGTTGCCTCAACAACCGATACTGCTGATCCAATATCTTCACAAGCTTAGGGATGGGTACCATCCACTGGCAGCAATAGCGGAGATAAAGTATTTGCGTAGTACTGCAGAGAAGAGGGTGAAAATCAGCATGGTTCATCACTTAGCAACCTAAATTTCGTGTTAAGCAATGTATCCCGGCATATTACCTGCTGAAGAATTGCTGCACCGCTGGCACAACACTGCACGGCAACCACGAAGGATCTAAAGCTATTATGACATGCAGCAGCTGCCTCTGCCTGAAAAATATTTCAAACGTAGCTGTATCTTTCATCCAATGATAGGTGTCCGATACAAATGGGTTTGATTGTCTGAAATGAGCAATATATTAAAGAATAGGGAATCCGACATACTGCAGAAGCAGCAGCAGCCACCCTTCTACTAACACTTGTCGCAATGACAAATCTATCCCGTGAAGCTGCTTCCTAATCTGAACTCCTGAGGAGTCATGGTAGCCACCATGAGGTGATAAGTGCTTGTTAATCGGAGAGATGATGTCAAGAAGAAGATGAGAAGAAGAGAAGACTCGACCGTGACGGAGCTGTCGTGCGACTCAGGTACACGGACGGGCGTCGGCCGGGCAGAGGGGTCGCGGAGGCGTCCGGTCCAATCCGGGTGCGTGAAGCTGAAGCGACGA
>KE371956.1:680288-695806 GCA_000418225.1 Zizania latifolia
TAATGGAGTGCCCATGAAATTTTAGCTCCCACCACATCACATCTCTTCTTTGTTGGTCTCTACTTCAAATATTAGCTTGTATTGGTGTTGGTGGTCAGCATGCTCTCCTCAGCTGCTATTCAAAAACATAAAAAAGATGCTCCTCTAATTTCTGAAAACTCCTGGCTGCACATTTGATTAAATTTCCCATTTGTACGGTTAAATTTTTTCACTCACAACTTCATTACTTTGCCAAAATTTGAGCAGTACTCAGGCGCATTGCTGGCTTTATATGGTCCATTGTGCACTTTTGGGTCCGGACAAGTAACTATTGCTCCTCTGTTCTATTTCAGGGAGTGCATTACACTATCAGAGAGTATCTACATCGGTGAACTCTCAATATCCTGCCAAACTGGGCAAATTTCATGTGCAATAGCATCATGCTGCAGTCCCAACTTTTTTCTTTTTGCTCCATTATCTTCATATTCTATTTTGCCCATGTGCAACCAGCAGATGCACAGATCACTGCACCTTGGGAAGGTAGTATCCATCATTATAACTGCACTTTACCTCCACACCTCTTATCGAGTCTGATCTCTACAGACACATACTTTCACTCTGTGTCATAAGCCTTGTCCTCACTTGAGAGATGCGCGGTTCATTTGATTTGCTCATTTGCTGCAGTTGAAGCTCTGAAAGCTATCAAAGGCAGCCTGATAGATCCACAAGGACGTCTTAAAAGCTGGAACCTTGGAGATCCATGCATGGGAAATTGGTCCCATGTTGTCTGCTACAATGCAACAGCGAACGATGGATATTTCCATGTACAAGAATTGTATGACCATAAATGATCTCCTTGTCAACTGTGTTTTTATTATACATTCCACACTGCTCCTTAGCTTATGTTATGACTTGCTTTTGGTGATGAATTGGAAAACGTGAACTGGTGTCGCACACAATTTTGTTGAATGCCAAAACTTAACAGATCAAGTTTGCACTGTCGTTATTCTGCATTTTTTTCAATATGTGACCAAGTACTTATCCACTGCTGCTGATAGCTTCTCCTTTTTGGAAAAAGAATTATATCCCTATGTTCTTCACATTCATTTATTTTGCCATTCTTGACAAATATACCATACTATTTGAAGTATTGGCCGCCTTGATTGAACTATTAGTGCAACAGAAAAGGAGAACATGTGCTCAGATTTGTTCTCTAGAGATCTCATACTTTATTTTTTGTTCAATTGCATCTAATTGCTGTAACTCCGTGTAGTTCATGTTTCACTTGATGATATCTTCCTTGCACCTGCATATAATATGGATACTAACATATTTATGTCTATAACATATATGTGATTGCAGGCAACTTCTACAATTAAATTTATCTGGAACTTTAGCTCCTGAGCTTGGTCGTCTTTCTCACATGCAAATAATGTAAGTGGAACAGTTTTAACTGGATTGATTAATTAATGAGTTAACTATAAGTTGTCTTTTGGATTGCCCACTCATTTTATAATACAGACACAAGGTCCCAGAGTACTTTAATTTTTTTTTCTTTCCACTGAAGGGATTTTATGTGGAATCGCATCAATGGCAGCATACCTAAGGAGGTTGGCAACATTACTTCTCTGAAATTACTGTAAGTCAAAACCTGCAGCGGTGCTTCTTAGTTTGGCTAATATGAGTTTCCCTCACATCCGTCTGGTTAGACATTGATGCTATAGTCTTTCTGGAACTATTAGTTCAACTTAGTTATCATTTGCTATACAGTTGTAGTTTAACTGAAACCGTTTTTTCACGTCGTTCTGGTTGGATGTTAATATTTTCATTTTCATGAGTTGTTTGTTCAGCTTAATTTATGACCGTACAGCTGTAATTGAATGAATATATGTTCTCAAGTGTGATACATTATATTTCCATTTTCCATTGAACATGTTCTTCATAGTATATATTTTTTTGGAAAAAGTTGCTTCTTTGAGATAAATTGCTGGTAGATGTATCGATGTTGTCATATCCTCTGTTATCTGGAGTGGAATCTGTATTTTCTTGTCACCATCATATGGTGGTTTTGCCAAACTGTACTAGGTGCTGATTGCCTATATTTGCAGGCTCTTAAATGGAAACCAGCTGAGTGGTTCTTTACCAGAGGAGATTGGCTTCCTTCCTAATCTGGATAGGATTCAGATCGATCTGAACAACATATCTGGACCCATACCTAAATCATTTGCTTACCTGAACAAAACAAAGCACTTGTGAGTAGCATCTGGTTTTACATCTATGTTAAAGAGGAATTATTGTCCTTACCCTAATGGATTTCCAATTTTTATCCAGTCACATGAACAACAATTCATTGAGTGGTCAAATTCCACCTGAGTTGTCCAGATTACCTTCACTTGTTCACCTGTAAGTTCCTGACCACTGCGCCGATCATATTGTTGTTCTTTATTTAAACTTTACTTACAACATAATTAATTCGCAGATTGTTGGATAACAATAACTTGTCAGGCTATCTTCCTCCAGAGTTATCAAAGTTACCAAAATTACTTATCATGTACGTCAGTATGTAAACCTCTGTTTTGTAATAGC
This sequence comes from Zizania latifolia, assembly GCA_000418225.1. Taxonomy (NCBI): domain Eukaryota; kingdom Viridiplantae; phylum Streptophyta; class Magnoliopsida; order Poales; family Poaceae; genus Zizania; species Zizania latifolia. Next base: position 682,854 of record KE371956.1, read on the forward strand.
TCAATTTTTCCACTTTTGGTTAATTTGGTTGGTTCGATGACAGTCTTTGATCAGGAACTGGATTAAATCTATCTTCTTGTTGCATGACATTCACAATCAGTAGTTCATCTATATTTGTTGTTTTGTAGCTTTTGAATTCTAATTGGACTTTACCTAGAATTCTAGCAACATAAACAAAGAGTCTTCACTGCGCTGCTCTCATTTACTGAAAAGTAGCAGCTGGTGTGTGTCCTTTGTGGTGATTATTTAATCACAAAACTGAGTTCATACTTCTCTATTTGGTCATACCTCAAGTATTATTTTAGGTCTAAATATGGTTTGTGTTATGTGGGGGAAACATTAAGGTAGGAGGCCCAAAGGGACCAAGCCGACGCTGGCTTCATATGACGACAATAGGCCTGTTGCCGGACAGGCACAGTAGCCGGAAGCTAAATAAATAGTTATTGTAATCAATTAGGTCTATCTTAATAGGTGTCTTATGTAATCAGGTCAGGTTGTTAGAGTTAGATAAGATTTGTTAGCAGAATCAGGTTAGGATAGTATTCAGGCTATATATATAAGCACTAAGATGTATTCAGGAAAATGCAAGTAATAAAATTACTCTTCTATCTATTTCTTGATTTCTTCTCCTTCCAAAATAGCTCCTGGATGAGGCGAACACCCTTGGCTGAACCCCGGTCACAACTACTATGCAGCTTGGGTCCCCCACCCCCAAGCCATAACGGTTTGATTTTTAGGGTGTTGTTTTTTTGCTTATAGTAAACCACTTGAAGCTATTGATACTTGACCTGATATGCTGTTGAAATTGTATTTCTGTTATATAGAGGGTAATTCAAAACTAACTGGAAAGAAACATAACATGTATTCATGTCAAGGATCCATAGAAATTGAGTCACTCAATTCCTTTTCTTCACCTTTTCTTTTGAAAAAAACATTCTGAAATTTCATATCTTAGAATTGCACGTGTATATTGCCCATCTAATTATATCCAATCAAAATGATTTCAGTCAGCTTGACAACAATAATTTCTCTGGAAGTTCAATTCCTTCATCTTATGGCAATATCACCACACTTCTGAAATTGTAAGTATTTTTTACCTCTATCTGCAATTTCACATTCTTATAGTTCTAAAATGTATTTTTGATGTCAATATAGGAAGTTTTCACATTGTCTGGCAACTAAAGAAATTATCAATCCCTTCATCTTATGGCAATATCACCACACTTCTGAAATCGTACCTATGTGCAATTCCACATTCTTAGCATAACACTGGAATGGATTTTGATGTCAATATTTGGAATTTTCACATTTTCTGGCTACTTAAAGAATCCCTTTAGGAAATAGTTCGACTAACATTTTTCGGAATTTTTAAAATTTGAAAACGTCTTATTCATAGCCTAACTTATTCGAATAAACTGCAGGAGCAATCCCTGTATGAATGTGCACATTATGGCAGTAGTCAAGATGTCAAGTGTCAAGTAAAAGTATAGGATCATTTTAGCATATTGTTTTGCCATTTCAATCTACAAAGCTCTACTGTGCATCAAGTCAAGCTTGATGGCCACTTATTCTTAATGATAGGTATCATAATGATCCATTGAAGCCTGCATGATAGACACGTCCCAATAATAGGCGCCGTTCACAAAACGGCTGACATCTTAGAAGGGTTGCCTTTTGAAATTCCTTGCAAATCAAGTAGTAAAGTTGCATTTTCAGAATGTAGGTTTAACTTAGACTTCTACTTTGACTGTCTCGGTTAATAATGAAAGTTAGAGGTTAATCTTTTTGATATTGTCTCCATCAGGAGTTTGAGGAACTGCAGCTTGGAAGGGCCTGTTCCTGATGTCAGTGGAATACCCCAACTTGGCTATTTGTATGTGCAGAATTCCATGCTGCAATTTCACTTTCCCAGGAACAGAAATGATATTTTTGTACTTAGCAAAGAATTTTGTACTTGGCGATTGCTCTGATTATTGTCTTATTGGTGTTCAGGGATCTTAGTTGGAATCAGTTGAGTGGTCCAATACCATCTGGCCGAGTAGCAAGCAACATAACCACGATGTATAATAAGAGAGCCCTCACTAACAACTCATGTCATTTTGTTTATTTAATTTTACTAAGCATTTGATGAACAAGCTATCATTTGTTGATCATTCTGGTCGCATGAACTGACATTTTTAGTTTATATTCACGTTCGTGCAATTTATGCAGAGATCTTTCTCACAATCTTCTTAACGGCTCCATTCCTAGAAGTTTTTCTAGCCTTCCCAGTCTCCAAAGACTGTAAGTATGATATATCTTTTTTATTCTATTTAATTTTAATGAGTGCAACAGTTGTGATCCTTAGATCACTAGGGTAGAACACAAGGGGCTTAAACCCTAAATCATTGGTAGAAGAAAACTAGTGGATGGATCTCTAGGGGAAAAAGGAAGAAGGGCATTAGAGGGGCAAAAGGAAACACTTTCTCTTCATTACTTCTTAACAGTAACAATTACAACATTCCTCATACAGAGGGGCCTCTTCATGATTATGCATAAGATTAGCCTAACTGATAAACTGATAAACTGTTAACTAACATATAAGAACTCAACAGTTAAAAACTTGGTTTTCATCTTTCCATTGCCCCTTCTTAAAACAATAACTGCATGCTATCGTGCCTTCTTTGTTCAGGTCATTGGACAACAACAACTTGGATGGTTCTGTTCCAGCAGATGTCTGGCAGAATATTGATTTCAGTGGAAATAGAAGTCTTATATTGTAAGGCCATGCATAATCTGCACTTATTTTCACATTTTTAGGATGGGATAACTGATAGTCTAATACTCTGTTAATATTTTGTAGGGATTTCCAGAACAATTCACTAACCAATCTATCAAATCCTCTTTTACCCCCTGGCAATGTTACTATCCTGTATGCACTTTCTATCCACTACCTTCATTGTTAATTAAAATATACAAATCCTGACCAAATTCATTACATTCAGTTTCATTATTAGAAATATTCTTTGCTGATATTCAGGGATTGATATGATTGGTCTGATGATCTTTGCTCACTAGAGAAAAACATGATGTGGACCTATCCTTTTTATCATAGCTTACCATCTGCATACTGTCTGAAAAGAACATCGGCAGGCCATTCTTGTTTGAAGTAATGAGCATATAAGAAGACAACATTTTAACCAGAATCCTTAGTTCTTTTGGTCCAATGGTCTTTGTTCAGTAGAGAAAAAAACTGATGTGGACCTATCTTTTCTATTGTTTGTTACCTTCTGCATACTGCATGAAATGAATGTCTGGAGACCATTCTTATTTGAAGTTATGAGCATAAGTAGACTATATTTTAACCAGAAACCTTAGTATTCTTTATCTTAAGCTAATGCCATGACCCTTCAGGATTTGTTTGAATTTAGTGAAAATCTGTTCAAGCTTCAAAAAGGAAATTATTCAAAATTTCCCCCTCGTTTTTTTTTTGCATTCTGAATTGTAAAATCCTGCACTGGAGAAGTGTTCTAAAGAAAACAACAGGAGAGGTGATTTAATAGAGATGCACCAACACTTCTTGGGATAGCATGGTTGAACTAATTCAAATTTCTTATTAAGTAAACCAAAAGTCCTCAAATAAATACAGATGAGAAGTACCAACCGGAACAAGTAAAATATGAATGTACATTTGTTGTCAGAATTTAATGAGAAAATTAGTAAAGTCTGAGAAAAGAATCAAACAATACCCTAACATTGTAGTGAGGACTGGTATGATGTTTTAAGGTTTTGGTGTACTGACGGTATTGTGATGTACTCTGTATTCTGCAACCTTGCTATTTCTAACTAAATTACTAATGGATACTCTGGCGAAGGTTGGTGTGAGAAAAGTAAATGTAATTTACATAAGAAACTGTCAGCATGTCTACATTTGCTTTGGAGCTTTGGTATCATTCAAATGTATTTGGCAGTACCTTCCATTTCCTTATCTTAACGTCCCATGTTTAGGTTATCTGGAAACCCCATATGCGCATCTTCAAATCAACTGAACATTACTCAGTACTGTCAATCAACGCCAGTTATTGTGCCTGACGGCCCTGCAAATACCAGCACAGTTTGTTCGCCATGCTCTACTGACCTTCCTTATGAAAACATACCTATGTCACCAATACCATGCTTATGTGCTATTCCACTTTATGTTGATTATCGGTTGAAGAGTCCTGGTTTTTGGGATTTCCTTCCATATGAAGGACAGTTTCAACAGTACTTATCATCTGGACTTTCATTGTCTTTGTATCAATTAGAAGTTTCTACTTTTATGTGGGAAGAAGGCCCAAGGCTGAAGATGTACCTGAAACTGTTTCCAAATAACACTGCCTATTTTAATACAAGCGAGGTATCAAGACTAAAAAGCATGTTCACAGGCTGGTTGATTGGGGACTCTGATATATTTGGGCCCTATGAACTTCTCAACTTCAATCCAGGGTGGTATAGCAAAAGTATGTTATCCTGACTCTATGCATTTCATTTCTATTTGTCTTGGCATTTATCTAGTTTTTTGTGGTTTCAAATAATCAATATATGATTTTAAGTATAGTTTTGGATCTCACCAGGACTAGGATGCCTATAGTAGTAACTTGCGTCTGTGAGAAAGTATGTGAAAAACAGTTGGTTTTGTAAAAGTGAGAAGTTATGAAAAATGATGTCGGTTGTAAACCTGTAATGGGTCACTATGCAGATTTCTATCATGTGAAGCAAATTATTAAGGTGTAAGCATCACCACTTGAGAAGCTGGTATACTCTTGCATTGATGACATGCAAGGCCATACTAGTTGGTTGTTGCCTCTATAACTGGGATTTCTTTCTTGATTTCTTCCATCATCCAGAAGTTTCAATTACTAGAAGCTTGTGTTGGAAATGTTCCCAAAGAATTTTTTAAAAAATAATACTTTTTTTTGATGAAATTACATTTCTGGTACACCGTTTCAAAAAAATCACAAAAATAGACCTCTGTCGACACGATCCCTGTCGATAGGAACTTAGATTCTCCTGCCGACGGTTCAACCGTCGCAGGAAAAAAGCTGCTGATCGACAGCACGCTGCGCGTGCCCGCGCTCCCGCTGCCACGCGACCGCTCGCGTGCCCACATGCCTGCTGCCCCCGCTGCGCCCACGCGCTGCCACTGGCTTTCCCGCGCGCTGCTTCCCTCGTTTTTCCCCTATCGACACCAACTAGCCCTGTCGACGGTTCAACTGTCGACATGGGTCATATGTCTATTTTTGTAAATTTATGAAACGGGGTACTAGAATTGTAATTTAATCAAAAAAATATTATTTAAAAAAGTTCTGTTCCCAAAGGGGCTGGATACACAAGTGATGACTTTACATAAACGAAAGCACCCTACACTACAGGGAAAATGCACTGTGCAAATGTACTACTTAACAAGAATCTCATGTGTTTGGTCAAGATATTACATGTAATGATTCCTGGGTATAGAAGAGATGAATTTATACAAACACCCAACACTACAGAGAAAATACACTGCTCATGTACTACTTAACAAAAAGCTCGTGTGTTTTGGTCAAGATATAGTTTATGTAATGATTAAATTACAGCAGCATGTAGTTCAAGTTAGATCAGTTTAATTCCATAACGGTTGCAATTCTTTGAAGAGAGGGAACTTATATTTTTTCATGTTATCCAGTACTTCCAGATCATACAAAGTCCAGTCTAAGTACAGGTGCCATTGTTGGTGTTGTTGTGGCCGTTTTTGCTGCATCTGTACTTCTTTCATCCTTCATTACTCTCATTATACTGAGACGGCGTTCAAAACATTCTTCAAAGAAACGCTCCGGTAAACCTTCCATTTCTCCTTTCTTTGGTTTAGAACTGTAAAGACAGTTTTTCTCTTTCTTGAGCATGTTATAATGCCTGAGTTGTTCACCGTTGTCTATCAGTTATCTTCTGTTCAATCTTGAACGACAAATTTTTTTATTGCATTTGCAGCAAGAAGAATTCCAATGAAGATTGATGGTGTAAAAGACTTCACTTTTGAAGAACTATCAAATGGTACAAATGATTTTAGTGACTCAGCACTAATTGGTCAAGGAGGGTATGGCAAAGTGTACAGGGGTATTCTCTCTGATGGAAGAATAGTAGCAGTAAAATGTGCACAACAGGGATCTCTTCAGGGTTCAAAGGAGTTCTTCACAGAGATAGAATTACTGTCCAGGCTGCATCACCGGAACCTGGTTTCTTTGCTTGGCTATTGTGATGAAGAAGATGAGCAGGTTGTTCCTGCAACTGTTTATTATCACAAAAAGTTGATGACATTAATTTCATCTAATATTGATTGTTCAATGGCTTGCTTGTTTTCAAATGGCTTGTAAAAGCCGATATCAAAATTCATTGTAATCCACACACATGAAGTACATAAATATGCATGTTCTCAGCCTATATCAGACAGGTGCCCTAGAAAATAAGATTAGGTAGAGCAGTTCAAGGCATTGTTTATTGCTAGGTCACAAGTGCTTCATTGTTGATAAGTATTATATGCTTCTTTTCTTTTGGCGAACACACTCCTTTTGAGAGTCCATCTTTGACCAATTTAAAGGGTACAAACTGAGCGGTTGCCTATCAACTTCTGTTGTGGAGTTGGTTGTGAATTGACAATACTTTACATTTGGTTCAACACTATTGTGATATAAACTCATACTGTTAAGCATGTATTGCAGATGCTGGTATATGAGTTTATGCCTAATGGTACTCTACGTGATCATCTTTCAGGTTAGAAATTTATTTCTTTATCCACTGACATATCTGCTCTGTAAAATTTTAAATGTAGTCATGAAACATAAGTCAACAAATAAAAAGATCATAGACCCAGAGCCCAGTAGTTTTTCAATTAGAAGAATATTTAAGCACCACCCAAGTACCCATGTCACAAACATCTTGTGCTACGATTCTGCACGCACTCCTATATAATTACTTCTGAAATTATGATGCAGCTCTTTCTGCCCTGTAAAGTTCTCCTAACAATTATCTCATGTAACAGCTAGATCAAAAGAGCCCCTAAATTTTCCCATGAGGTTACGAATTGCACTGGGATCATCACGAGGCATCCTCTATTTGCACACTGAAGCAGACCCTCCAATATTTCACCGTGACATCAAAGCTAGCAATATTTTACTGGACTCAAAGTTCATTGCTAAAGTTGCTGATTTTGGTCTCTCACGGCTTGCTCCAGAGCCAGAAACAGAAGGGAATGCTCCAGGTCAAGTGTCCACTGTTGTAAAGGGTACCCCGGTTAGTAGGCTCTGCCATCTATTAGTACATGTTTTACAAGCAACTAGCTGTGCATAAGTATCTTCCACATTAGCCAGTATGTATATCAGTTTTGACTTCAGTTCATACTCTGATCCTGGTGCTTTGGGCGACGTTTAATGCATGTGGTTTATTTATGAGTAACTTGTTTGTTTTAGGTTAATTTGATTAATGGAAACCACAAACTTATATGCAACCATTACCAATTGATGAGGACTAGCATTGGCTATTGTTTTTCCTTTAAGTTTCCAACTAATAATAAAGCGTTTAAAACACAATGTACTGCACCGAATGCTGGTGGCATCATCTGCCTTTGTTTACACTCGCAGGGTTATCTTGATCCAGAGTATTTCCTTACTCACAAGCTGACGGACAAAAGTGATGTGTACAGCCTTGGTGTTGTGTTTTTGGAACTATTGACAGGGATGCAGCCTATTTCTCATGGAAGAAATATAGTCAGAGAGGTATAAATTACATGCTACCTTGCTAACATCTTTGTTTTTTACTTCCTTTGGATATCATATGCGTGCACTGCACATGAAAGAAAAACTAAAGTACTCCCTGTTTATCCATTTTCTAGGAAATGTTTTTGACATTTTTTTGCAATATATGTATGTTGAGGGAATGAAGTGTGTAGCTGTTGTGTTCACCATGTACTCCTTACATAATGCTGCAAAAGTAGTTGAATAGTTGTAGTATATTACTAATAGGTGTGTACTGTTTGTTTGATCTGATGCCTAGGCTTGGATAAATATTGTGAAATAAAGGAAGTCATCTATGTTGACGCCTTGATGACTATTACACCATAACGATGAACCAAACCATAGACGTTCATTACAGTAGAACGGTAGACTATAATCAAACAACGAAATATTTAGTGCCATGTGCTAGTAATTCATACATACTAGGTAAGATCTATTATAATTTTGCATGGAAGAAGTGAGCCATTTAAATCTAATGCAATATTTTGATCCGACTAAGCTAGCAAGCACATGACTAAAATTTCATGCCCTGAAACTTTGTCAATAATATGAGTAGGTTGTGATGGCCAGTCAGTCTGGGATGATATTCTCGGTGGTCGATAGACGGATGGAATCGTATCCTGCAGAATGCGTGGAGAAGTTTGCTGCACTGGCATTGCGGTGTTGTCGAGACGAGACGGACGCAAGGCCGTCCATGGTGGAGGTGACGAGGGAGCTGGAGACGATATGTCAGATGACACCGGAGATGGGGAGCTTGGCATCAGAATCAGTGGAACTGGGTTCTAGCTACACAGCCACCCCATCGTTGGGATCGAGGATGGTATCATCATTTGGGAATGATCAGTACATGTCTTCGTCCGATGTCTCTGGCAGCAACCTCCTCAGCGGTGTAGTGCCTAGCATCAATCCTCGCCGAGCTACATCCATGGGCACGCACTATAGCATATACTGTATGTTCTATCTTGTACTTTGAGTTGAAGATTGTGCGTATGTGTTGAAATTATCCTTAGACATGGGGGTAATTAATTAGTTATGCGCGGGTTCTTTGGCTTACAAAAAGGGCTCATCGCTGTAGGGATTGTCATAAGAATCTTCTCTTGTAGAATCATATTGCTTGTACGTATATAATTTGCCTGCTGCATGCACATTTTAATTCATTCGACGCGGACGAGTTCTCTGGTTGGGATGGACTACACAGCTTGATGAAGAGGGAGGGCACCCAGTTTTGTAGTTCCTCTTTAAACCCAATTCAATCATGTATTCCAAAAATCCAATTCAACCATGGGTCTTCCCATAGAAAGATTTCTTAATACTTTCCATTGAGTCACAAACCACTTAGCATTTGGATGATTCGATGATAGCTTAATGTGCAATGTTGTATATCTAACTGCATGGCTTAAGCATACCTGCTCAGCTCAAATAACTTGCAATGCAATGAGCCCATTAGCCAAGGCTGTTGTTGCCTTGGCTTTGGCCGCCGTCGTCCACGGCGCCGGTGACCGGAGGAATTTTTTTTAAATAATATATTTTTAAAAATAAATTTCAAATTTGGTACACCGATTTCAAAAATTATAAAAATGGCCTTCTGTTGGTACTTGGTATACCGATCTAGGGCCGATAGCTGTTGTCGTCCATGGCGCCGGTGACCGAAGGAATTTTTTTAAAATAATATATTTTTTAAAACAAATTTCAAATTTGGTACACGGATCCACTGCTGACGTAAGACCCGACGGCGATTGCATCCACTACTGTTCCAGGTATTGAACATACCTTATTCTGTTAGATATTTTCAGTAGTTCAGACTTAATATAGCGATACTTTGAACGTAATTAAATGTAGTTCTGTTTAGTTAATTCGCCTATTGCTAAATAAGTGGATTTGATCTGTCGCGCTAGACACGTAGTTATGTAGTTATGTTTTTTATATTGTTTGCTGCTTAATGTTTACAGGCATGTCAGATAGAACATCATTTAGGATTTACTATGGAGATGGCTAAGTACTTGTTGGTCATGATGGTGCTGACCTTAGTAGTTTTTAATGTACCGAAAATAGTTTAAGTCGAGTGGTGGAGCGTAGCATCGAGAGTGTTAAGCGGTGGCTTTATCATATATTTTGATTGGATAGAGAGCAGTGGGAGCTGTATTTATATGCCCGATGCAGCCGTGTGGCCGAAAGGTATTTTTAGGAGATGGTTCCTATTACCTCGATCGCCATGTGGATAGGGTATGTCAGAAAGACGCTAGAGCAAGGTTGGGAATGTATTTTGCTTATCTATTTTACTCCTCGTGCCTTTCGTACTCTAGACTCAGCAACTTAGCAAGTTGCTGAGTCTAGAGTATAATTTGAGGTCGACCAGAGTAGCCAAGTCCAGGAGGTGATCCCCGAGACGGATATAGTGCCACATTTCGGGGATGCTCCCCCGTCTACGATAGCTAGGGTTGCTGAAGGGCAAGCTGATGAAGAGGAGGATATAAATGCCATACCTAACTTGCTAGATAGAGAGGACCAAGACTTCGAGGAAGCAGTCGAGCAGGGTGCCAATGACAACTCAGATGAAGAAGACGAAGCAGGAGATGGCAACAATGATAATGAAGACGAAGACGTTGTGATTCCTAACGAGTGGTAACCACAAGATTATGATGCTCTTGATATTAACGAGGGCCGCGACGCTCGTTGGGAGTATGGACAGAACGAGGTCCAGAAGGATGCGGTGTATCCTACCAAAGATGCAGTTCAAGATATCATTAAAGTATGGACATTGTCACTTCGACGGTCATTTTGAGTCAAGAAGTCAAATCGCACAATGTATGACGTTGTGTGTGAGAGGGATGATTGCCCATGGAGAGTTCACGCACATCAACCAAAGTGGGAAATTTATTGGGTATGCTCAATTGTTGTCCAACATACATGCGTGGTCGATACGGCTATAACCAGACACAAGAATATAAGTGCCAAGTATATTACAGGGGTGATGTATTCTGAGATTATTGAGAATCTTAGTTATGAGTCTCGGACCTTAATACTTGCCATAGAGAGAAGGTTTCAGTAGACAATCAACTATTCTAAGGCAGGGAAGGCTAAACAGAAGACGCTCAAAATGAGGTTCGGTATATTCGAGGACTCATATCATAACCTGCCTCTCTGTCTGGATACGGTGAAGAGGCGCAACCCTAGCACATACTTCTCGTTCGAAGAGAAGGACGCGATATTCCCGAATGGTGCTAAGATTCTACATCAAGTTTTCTTTGCACTCGGTGCTTGCATCCGTACGTTCCAGTATTGTCGTCCCATTCTTTGTGTGGATGGCACATTTCTAATTGGAAAGTATATAGGTTAGATATTGACTGCTATTGGTGTTGACGGTAATAACCAGGTTGTGCCAATAGCCTTTGGCTTCGTGGAAAATGAGAACTACGAAAGTTGGTTGTGGTTCTCACGACACCTGAACATTGGGGTTCTTCAGGGTAGACCAAATGTTTATGTGTTGCATGACCGACATGCGGGACTGATCAAGGCAGTCCAACATATAAAGACCAATCCAGAGGAGCCATACCCTTGGAAGGACATCTAGTCTCGATGGTGTATGCTCCATTTAGGTACAAATTTCTACCGTTATTTCGGGAAGAATAAAAAATTAACTAATTTGTTTAAGAGACTATGTAACCAAAACCAAGAGAGAAAGTTCAAGGCCTTGTGGAGGAAACTTGATGAGCTAACATCAAAATACAAGCACGAGAAGGCCGCAAAGCAGCAATCTGGATAGGTTTACCTACTTGGACCAGCGACCGAGACACACTCGGGGTAGGCATGATGCTTAGTATGGCATGCGGTTGTTATCGTGAGGACAGACTATTTGTACCGAACAGTTTATTACTATATGTCGCACTATGTCATTATGCACTTGCTATTGCGATTATGGACTTTATAGTATCTCTGCTTCTACGTATTGTTTTTCTTCTGCTTCTACATTATGATGCGATGTGTTCTACTTAAAAATCTGACCAAATTAACAAATACATAGTAATTAAAGTAGTCCAGCATCAACAACACCTAACAAAGTACACGACATAACATAGTACATTACAATGGCACATGCAAATACGACTACGTGCCTTTAGGGAAATGAAAATAGCTGAGATTTATCCAAACTGACTACTGAGTGCAGCGAGGGTACTTTTCCTTCTTTATGACGTCCGGTCCTATTTTCTTAGCACGACGAGCCCTCTCACGCTTCCTCTCTCTACCAGCCTCACGCTCCTCTTTTGCCTTACGCTCTAGCTCCTCTCTCCTCTTCTCTTCTTCCTCACGCTCATAGGCCCACTTGTATCGCATCTCAAAAAGCTCCCTGTTGAACTCCTTGTGTCTCATAAGATCTGTCCAGTCATCAGGGTGCACCTCCTTATCAATACATTCGACAAAGTCACAGAGCGGAGGTGACGACGGTGGAGGAGTTACCTATACGTAGAAACATCAATAGAGATATTATAAGTGATTTATTTGAGAACAAGATATAAATGAAGAAATAGCATAATATTCATACCGATTTATTAGCGCGTGGTCAACGCTTTGGCCTTGGCTTTGGCTTTTCAGGAGTGTAAGAGTAGTTGCCACACTTTCATACCTCATCTCGTATGTGAGATCATCCATACTTCTCATAAACTTATATTTATCTCCACAAAAACACATAGGGGGTTCCACACCTTCTGGCAGACGGTGATGAGGATCGTAACCGTACTCAGATTTGTCCTTTTACACCATCTACGGTAAGAAAAATAAAAATTGATATATCCTACATGACATATCTCTAAACTATGTTTAAAGTACTTCTAAATTATCTCTAAAGTATCTCTAAATTATCTCTAAACTATGTTTAAATTACTCTAAAAATACCATCAAAATAATCATATAGTACTATTAAACTACCCCTAAAATACTATTAAACTACTCCTAGTCTACTCCTAAATTACTCCTAATCTACTCCTAAATTACCCCTAATCTACTACTAAATTACCCTAAACTACCTACCCTATACCTACAACTAACTAAAGAAGAGAAGAGGAGGAGAGAACATACCTGAGAGAGCTGGGAGAGGAGGCCGAAGTCCTGCGCGGGGTGGCTGGGAGGGGAGCTTCGGCCCCCATTATATAATCACTCTGTCGGTGGTTCATC
>ASSH01052333.1:0-17882 GCA_000418225.1 Zizania latifolia
TCTTCGGCGGCAGCCAAGAAGAGGCGGAACTGGAAGGCGTCGGACCCCGTCACCGCGATCGGGGACCTGCGCAAGTCGCGCTCCGACGCCGGGGCGGCCGCGGTCGGGGTGGTCACCGCCAGGCGGTCCGTCGCGAGGGTGACCACGCCAGAGAAGAAGGTGGCCGCTGCCGAGGTGAAGGAGGTGGTGGTGGTTGAGGTGGTTGAGGTGGTGGAATCCAACAACTTGGAGGAGGAAACAGAGGAGGATGACGACGGTGACGAGGAACTGGAAGAAGAGCTGGAAGCAGAGGAAGATGAGGAGAAGGAGGTGCTGGACCAAGATCACATGGCCATTGACGAGGAGGAGGCTGCGAAATCAACAGCTCCGCCTCAAGGCAAGAATCAACTCTTCCAATGTTGCTATCATACAAATTTTTTGATTAATTTGTATGGAGATCGGCGGTCTTGATTGTTGATTCTTTTCCCATATTTCAGCCGAAGACCAAGATCTTGAGCCACCGACAAAAAGTGAGAGCGAACTGAACCAAAATTTCCACTTCCATTTTCCTCTTCTGTTGCTTCTTGAATTGTTGTCCAATTTTGTGATCATTTGTGCGATAATTAGGAGGGATTAAGTCTGTGCCAACTTCCCTGGAAGATGAGAGAGCGTCAAATCCAGAGCCGGTTAAGTCTCCTGCTGGTAGAACTCTGCTCTGCTCTTGGCTCACTTTAATTTTACTTTTGCTTCTTCGTTTGTTTTACGGACTCAAGAATTTTCCGGTGATCCAGAGAAGAAATTTGCTGCGACGATCGATCTCCGGGCGATAGACCCAGAGTCTATTACCATTCCACCAGGTGAATTACTCATTCATGGAGGCAAAATCTGTGCCAAAAAAGGCGAATTTTGTTCCGTTTCACCATCCGCTTCAATCTTTCGAAATGCAGTGGAGAAGAAGCCGGCGCCAGTGATAATTCACCGGATGACGAACGCAGAGCCGGCAAGACCTTCACCAGGTAACTCTGATGCAATCACTGTTCTTCTTTTGGAGAACTCTTGGAGGAAGAAGCCAAAAAGGGATCAACTCGGATGCAATCTTGTCATGTCATATTGTCATGCGTCAATTTCTCTCTCTTTTTTTTTTTGCGTTTTCTTGGTTTCTTCAGAGAAAAAAGCTTTGCCGCTGATCAGCCGCCAGATTCCCAAGCAAGAGCCAGTCAGTGCTCCTCCAGGTTAGTGCCATTTGCTTCTGCTGTTCCCAGTATTGTTCTTGGTCTTCTGCTACTACCATTGTTGTTCTCTTCTGAAGCATTGAGGTTGTTTTTTTTCTCCTGTAGTTGAAGAGTATGAGGAGATTCAGGGCAGGCCATCAGCACCCAGCAGAAGCAATGGAAGAATGCAGAACATTGGTTTGTTTTTTTTCTTTACGTAGAAAAGATGATTTCACTTGATGAAATTGGAATTGATGGGTTTCTTCTTGTTCTTCTTTTGCCTCCTTTTTCTAGTGGATTTGGTGATGTGGAGAGATGTCTCCAAGTCTACACTAGTGTTTGGATTAGGGACTTTCTTACTGATCTCCTCCTCCTATGCCAAAGACCTAAACTACAAGTGAGTTACTGTTCATCACTTAACTATTTATTAGTGCATTACACCCTGTTATGTCTGAATTTGCAATTTGCAAAGCAGTTTAACTGTCCAAATTAGCTAATCTTCAAATTTCCAATTATGCAGCACAATCACAGCAGCTTCATATCTTGGCCTAGTCTACCTTGGCCTAAGGTTCCTAAGCAAGTGCATACTTAACAGGTAATAATTTCATCCAGATTACCTGCATGGTTCACATAAACAGCATGCAAAAGTGAGCTATCCTGTATCTAATCAATCCAGGGGAGAGAGTGTGGAGTGTGATGATGAGAGGAATGGTGAAAGGCACCTAGTGGGGGAGGAGGAGGCCATCTGGCTGCTGAGGCTTGTGCTGCCTTACATCAATGAGGTGCTCCTGAATCTAAGGTCTCTCTTCTCCGGTGAGCCTGCAACCACCATGAAGGTAAAAAAGAAGGCATTGTCTGCTTGTGTAAATGCCATTATGCAAAAGCACTGGAGTAGTAGATGCATGCATGGACACATCTCTAGATTTGTACTGACAGAGGGACACATGTGCTCTGCAGCTGGCACTCCTGCTGTTTGCAATGGCCCGGTGTGGCAACTTTGTCACCCTCTGGACACTGGCCAAACTGGGTAAGTACCAGTGGAACAATGCAGCATGCATGCATGCATCTCTTCTCTGTACAGTCTTGTGGTTAAATCACAGCAATGGGTAGAATTTGAAGGGGAACTGATGCCTACATGAACATTTTTAAGTAAAGAAGTATGCTAAATGCTAAACAATATCTGTATGCTAGGACCACCACAGGCATCAACAAGTACTGTTGCTTGTGCAGATAAAGGTTTATTAAAGATCTATAGCAACACTGGCACACACTGACCTTTTGTACCTGCGATCTCGCCTTGTTTGCAGTGTTCTTTGGGGTTTTCATCATACCGAAGGTGTGCTCCTCTTACTCCACTCAGCTTGCAAGATATGGTAAGCCCAAGCTCTCGTTTTAACTGCAAACTCCTTTGTGTTTTATGTCACCAAAGTGCTATCTGCTATGCATACAAAGACAGCATGCAAGAACATTGTCAGCAACTCATCGTTTTTACACCTTTTGTTCATACTATAAACATTGCTGGTTTTTTTTTTTTTTACAATTGAGGTTGTTGGATCTGGTAACATTTTTGCACTATTTTTACTGGTCCCCCAAGGCACTTGGGCACATGTGCATGGGTAGAGAGACTGTAAATTAATGAACTAGGTAAGGGCAGGAGAATTTTATTCAGCTAAGGACATCGGTATTTGGGACAGTACATTGGTACATACAACATATGCACTAGTAGCAGTACTCCACTGCACCAGTACGTCAGGGTATAGCTTGGATTCCCTTTAGGCCGTACTGGTAATTTTCTGTCTTCCTGGTTGTGAACCATCCCTTCTCTGAAGATTAGTACTTCTGTGTTTTTTTCCTGGGGGCTATAATGTGCACTAAAGCCAAATAAGATTGTTCCAAAACTATTAATTTTGTGTGATTACAGTTAATTCTCAGATACCATCTGAATTCAAGCTGAATGTAATAAAAAACTACAAAGAGTTGAACTGACCTTTTCTCACTCTTTAGTCTTTACCACTTCCAAGGAGAACTATGGCTTGTTTGTATACTATTTAACCTACATTTAGGTAACAGTAAACTTAAGAAATCACTTGGGGGACAAAAACTAAGAATGAGAATGTAGTAAGCCCAAGGGCTTTGTTACTTCAGTCTTGGAACAAAGTAACAGCAATACATTAGATAACAGATTAAGATGCAATTAGACCTGGGTTTTTGTGACTGATGGTAGAAAGTTAGAGTAAACCGGTAACTTTTAGCTTTGAAGTGAACTTTTGCATTGGAGAGAGCATGCACGGTTTATTCCTTCTACCTTTTGCACGTGCCGTCTGTCGCATGGTCAACATGGGCTCGATTGTCATTGAGATGCCGTTGCTCTCAAAGGATATTAACATTGATTGATGCTGTCTCAAGGGACCCATGCCTACTTGTTGGTTTTTTATTTTCAATCGAAAAGCTAAAAGAATCTTATTAACGGCTAATGCTTGTCTTATAATGGCGTCATGAAGGAATTGTTTATTGATGACACTTTTATAGTTTCAACTGTGTTCTTAAACTCAATGAGTTGGAAGCACCTTTTGCTGATAAATGTACTAACTAGTTACTTTCCATATGAAAAAATTTAATAGCTTATATGCTAACTAATGAAATTCAGAAACGGAGAGAGAATACTAACTAGCATCAGATCAAGTGATAGTGGATTAGTGAGGTCATTCTGGCCACCTACTCTGTCATAGTGGCTGATGTTGCTGAGTTTTCACTGCTTGGTTGTTCGTCCTAGACCTTCAGCTTAACTACTATTGGACTAATCCTCTTGGACCATAGATTTGACTCTCTATTGACCAAATTAAACACTCATTGTACGTGCTAGATTAGATAGCTAGTAAGCCTAGTTTGTCCAAAGTAAACTGCATTTACCATTAAACTAGTCATTATCTTTTCTAGTAGTCACATCACTAGGGTAGCTGGTTAAGAGTATTAGTCAATTTGTCCACTACAGCTAGAAAATGACAGGCATAGTCATGTGAGGACCTACTTCTCTTCTTGCTCTTGGAAGATGGTAGCTAAGTACATTTAGGTATACTCATTTTCCCCCTTCCATGGGATAGTTCAGAACTTGGTAGTTATCATGAGAACCATCCTAGCAGAGGACGTTTCATGTGTACCAGTAAGTCAGTAACATGATGAAACTGCACTGTTACACAGAAAAAAATGTTGTTTGCTTGCATTGGGATTCTTTCATCTATGCATGTACCGTCAGTACTGAAGCTTCCTTGCCTGCATGTGCAGTGTTGGGACTTGGTCACTCCCCACCACGTACATGACCCTTTGTGGGGTCCTATGTTTGTGTTTACCAGCTCACCAACCATATAGCAGATGCAATTCTAGGAGATACTCTCTAAGGTGTCTCCAACTTCGAGATTAATATTGAATTTGGGGTTTGCAAAGAGGTTGTATAGTATAATAAAATATTTTAAATTTTTATTTTTAGTCTAAAATAAAAACTAAATTATTCAACTAAATACACTTAATACATTCACAGCTGTAGATCTAGGATTTCTTGGAGCTAGGTTAAACTAGTTCTAAAAAATTCTGAAGCTGGAGCTGTACCAAACGGGGCCTAAGTGTCTATTTGGTTTGTTGATATAGCTTTGTCTTTAATATTTATGTTAGATCTGTAGTTTATACGATAAAATAAAGTTTTTTAAAATTTTATTTTTAGTCTAAGCTAAAAACAGATTGCTCAACTAAATGCCACATCTATATCTCTAGATCCAGATTTTTTAAAACTATATTTAACCAATACCAAGAAATATTGGATCTGGAATTATCCAAAACAGGTGATAAATAAAATAATGATGATGTGTTACCATGATCTGACACTTATTTAATTTGAATAAAATTTGATGCGATTTTCTGCTACCCGTACAAATTAAAACCATATTTAGGTGGGAAACATCATGTAGTGATGTTGATTGTGATCAAAAGGTCCACCACAAGTAATTTAATTAACTTGTATATCAAATCTATGAACTCTCATGAACTGTAGTGAAGCTGCTAGATAGGTTGTCACTCTCAAAAGCTTCCTGTCCACATGTTTTTCGTTTCGAAAGGCTCCTCTTTTTATTTAGTGTTATAAAATTTCTTGTTAATAACAGAAATCATACATAGGTGACAAAATGAAAGAACTGCATCCCTCTCCTAGGCTAGGCTGTGGAGCAACAGTGTCACTAATCCATTTGCTTTCCAAATGGATTAACTTTATGCTCGGTTTCCTCCCATCTTTTGCTTTTGCATGGCACTGACTAGGTCACTTAATTAGAACCTACTTTACTTGTCCTTAAATTATAATGTTTAGTTCTTTCTGGTGAATAAAGCAATACCACACAAAAAGTTAGGAGATAGCAGGAATCCAACAAACAGGGCAGTAAGCGAAACAGCAATTAGATGAACATGATATCACCCCTGACTGAAGGACAGGACTATCATAAATGCAAAAGGACATCATCACCTCAAGATTTCTTTTCTTCTTCTCTTCTTCTTTCTTGGTGTGGTGATTGAGTTAATTAAACGGTGGCTTGCTGATTTCTTTTCTTGTTTCTCTCCCTCGTTTCTCTTCTTGTGATCTGTGAGTACGCACTGTACACCATTAAGCCGTGCTTTGCTGTCCATGGCAGGCAGGTTTTGGCTGGAGAGGTTCAGAGATGCTTGGGAGTCCTGCTCCCACAAGAAGGCGGTCGTTGCAGCCGTCTTCACCCTCGTCTGGAACGTCTCGTCCACGGTTGCTCGTGTCTGGGCTGGTAATTTACCTCTCCTACCAAGTACCAATGTATACCGCAAAGTTCATACTTATCTGTCTCGTAGTATTATAATTTAGAATCAGATTTAATATAATATAGCATGACGAATTAAAACAGTGACACTGTTTAAATTTGTTACGCTATGTTATGTTAAATCTGTAGAGAAAGTATCATTTTTGCATCGAAATCTGTTGCAAATGTGATGGTTTTTCTTCAACGCTGGACGTCGTCCATGCTGTGTGTGCAGTGTTCATGCTGGTGGTGGCGATGAAGTGCTACCAGCAGCGGATGATGGAGTGTGGCTGGAGCAGCACGGTGGAGGAGCCCGCCGCAGACGAGGACGGCCCGCCGCAGGAAGGTTCTCCGGCGAGACCTAGCCCGTCCAAGGCGCAGGACAACGAGGCACAGGGATTTGTGGCCACCGCCGTGGCTGCGCGGCAGCGGCGGACACCGGTCTCCGGCGAGTTCGCGAGGGAGAGGCTGAGAGTGAGGGGTGGCATCCAGCCAAGGTGATAGGAGAAATCCGGGGACCATTTTTTTCCTTTAATTTTTTTACTGTGCTAGTTTTGGGTGTTACGTTGTGCAGACAGGACAGTCGGGTGTGTTGTATTGTCCGGATGATTCAAGCAATAATAAGTATGATAAATAGTTACAAATGAAATCCTCTGCGATCATTTCATAACATTATAGCCCTGATACCATCAAACCCACATATCTGTGATAAATTCACCATACAATCGTTGCACTTGCACGCCACACATAGATCCATATAGGATAGAATCGCACTATTCCAACATACAAATTTTATCAAGGCGTTCGAACAAATATCACTTGCCTTCAGCTCTATTCCATGTTCTTTGTATTTCAGATATTTTTCTGATGCAAGTCAACACTAGCCATAACACAAAGTACATGCAAAATTTGATGTTACATTACTGAAGAACTCATCTTTGAGATCCATTAGGTCGTCGTCCAAGGTTTTTATAGTCGATTAGCAACCAATTCATGTGTTGACTGAAACTGATAACAATCTCCTGTGCATTGTCAAAAAAGAAGGCATGAATTTCCATGGGAAAAGACGACGACGACGAGAACACGTGTAAATGGTGCAATACATGAAAAAGAGGTGGGTGGCTATGCTCATATGGAACTAACTCCACAAGTACTGAACTTGCGTGAAAAAAAATCAACTATATAAGTACTGCTGATAACTTGTGAGCTCACAATGTGTTTTTAAGTTCATAATTACTACCTATATGTAATTTTTAAGAAAATTACTGCCTATAAATAAACAACATATAATAATGTTGCATATTTCTCACCTAATTGACAGTAATGTCCATATATCCAGTTGCACAGTATCATGTATTCTTTGACGATGGCATCTGATCAAGAACCTCACACACAAAGAGGTCCTGTAACTCCAAGAATTTACTCCTCCATTCTACATCCTGTTGGTTTGGTGCGCCATACAGAGTACTGGCCCCAGATTCAAATAATCTGGACGAACCATGCTGCCAGATCAAAACAGGATGGTGAGGGATAGTTTAGAAAGAAATGAAAGGTTAAAAGAAATTTGGGCATCCATGACAACAGCAATACAAAATCAGCTGACCTGAAGTGAACCTAAGTAGCGCTCCAGAAAACTGGCACTGAAGTTTCCAGAAATGTGGACATCATTTTCAGGTTGGGGCACAATTACAGCCCGTGATTCAGATTCTCCATTAGCCGAGCAAACTTTGCGCAATGATTGTAGTGGTGGAAGATTTACTCGTTTTGGTGATACTAAGAGAACATTTGTCACTGGACCTGGTAAACAAGTTATGAACAGCTCAAAAAGACTGCAACATAAATAAGAAATTAACAAAACATGTGGTAAAGCTTGATCCTTTTTTCTTTCAAATGCTCAATTCACTGTGGCTAAGACTTCACATTTCCAGTAAATAAGTTCATGACAAGGACAACTATTTATCACTTCAGCACTCTACCTTTGAAAAACTTTGCAAATACAGAAACAAAACAAGGGTGCAGATCCCATGAAGTTGCATAAGTTGAGTTGTTATGGTCAGAAGGGTCTACTAGAGACACCTGAAGCCCAACAGGGGCCATGGCGACTGTCATAGCATGGATTTGTAAGAGAGACAAAGTACTAATGAAGAGAATGAAACCTGTATCTTTTCATTGATCAATCTCTGCTATTTATACATGTTGATACGACACCTTGAATCAATGCCAGTTTTGAGAGGAATAACAGCAACACAAGTGGTTACGAACTCTGGAGTCTGGATGAGATCATTGATATGTTTCGTAACACTCCTTGATCGAATCCATCATAGAGATCGATGAATGTATTATTCACTCAAAAAACCTTTGGGAAAAATATGAGGAATAATATATAGGATTATTGCTCTATCATAAACTTAGTAGAATTTAAGGAGCGATAATATGTTTTGATTTTTCCATAAAACTCTGGTGGGGAAAATAGGAAATATGATATATATTGTGATAATATTGCCTCATTAAAAACTTCATATGAGAAAACTCAAAGAATAAAACTCATAAAGAAAAGAATAAGGGTCTAAAGACCACAGGGATAGGGCATTCGATGCTATGGGCATGCTAGGGCAAGGGTCTGAATACCGAGGGATAGGGCACTCGCCTAAGAGAGGCTCTAAGGCCTAGGACTAACTTTAGAGATTCATTAGTTGCTTAATAATAGAGACATAGAGTACATGAGATCCTTTTATATATAGGGGGGACTAAATTACCATACAGGGAACTAATCCCTCTATTATAGAAACAAATCTAATCTGTCTCTAATTCCTAACTAAAACTAGTAGCTAATACCTTCATAACTAATAGATGTAATACAAAAATAACTATATCTCTATCCTAAATCACCTAGCATAATACTTAGACAACACATATTATTATTACGGAAGGTAAACTCTTTCCTAACCGCACTACTACAGTGCCGCGCACTACAATACCATGTCCATAGCACTATAGCAGTATTCCCCTTCGTTATGAGTAAGACTCCCTAACGAGAGGATTTCAGTCTAGCTAAACTATCCAGGAACACCATTATGTGAAGGAATAAAATGTGCACACATATGCACTACTGCACTAAATCTACAACAAATGCCTGAAAGGCAGCCAGTGAAATTCCTGTCAATTCATTGGGGGTGACAACATTTAATGTAAATTTGCTACATTTCTCAGAGAAATTTCCCATTTTCAGTCAACAAACCATGGTCACAACTAAGAAATACCCCATGTAACAACCATGGTTGTTAAGGCATCGCCATGGCGACAAGGTGGTGGTGAGGGCTAAGGCATCCCACCACCTTAGCCCCACGCCTTGCCATCCCGTGGCCCGGCATGGCGGCTTCTGTGGGAAAGAGCGACAGCGGCGATGGCAGTGGGAAAGGGTGGCGGCGGTGGCTGGGGGAAACCCTAAAGAGGAGTGGAGTAAGGACTGTTATTCTTTTATACTAGTGACTACTTGTTGGGTGAGACCAGTTAGTTGTTGGACTGGGCCGGTTTTAGTACACAGTTATTGTTGTCCTAGGCTTTAAAAGCATTGTTAGACTGGGTTTTAAATGTGCTAGTGCAATTTTGTCCATATATTCTTTCATTTTGTAAGGCGTCACCTCACCTTACACCTTACTGCTTAAAAGGTAAGGTGGTCCTCAGGCACCTCGCCTCGCCTTACAGCCTTAATAACTATGGTAACAACAATGAATGTAGATAAAAAGTGTTCAACCTCTTGCATTACTTTAAAGATAAGTTCACAATAAAGGGGTTGAGTGTGAACATAGCATATGAACCTTGGGAGTGTTTGAATTTTCGGATTACTTGCTGACTTCTCGTATCCCAAACTCGAACATTACCATCCTCTGATCCAGAGATCAGTACAAGTCCATCTGTGCTTGATGCTAAGCTGGTTACTCCCTTGCTGGATCAATTACACAAATTACAAGGATCAACGACGAAACAGTACAACTAAAACAGAACACACATTAAAGCAGCTTAGACAAAACAATAAAGTAGTCGTTAAACCAAACATCTTACTATGGAATAAGGTCTAACACAAACAAGAAATGCAAGGATGGATGAAAATGCAACCCACTGAGACAACAATGATTCAAACAGGGCATTCCCTCCATGATCAGGAGATCCCAATTCCTAATTGTTTTGTTTACAGGTTTGATTTCACAGACTACCTTATCTTCTCTGGTCATATGGACTGCCATCTTTTGTCCCCTCCCCTCCCCCCCCTCCCCCCAAAAAAAAAGATTATTTCAGTATGTTAGATGAAATAGTGTGCTGTACGAGAGATACATTTGTTTTCCAAGCCAATAACTAAATATAGGCAAAAATGAATAACTCACTCCACAGTAAAATACAAAGAATATAATGGTGTTTTCATCAAACGAAAACTGGCAAGATAGTATGGATTTCTACACCCTTATCTAAAGCATGACAAGATAAGATACATCTAACCTGTCTACTTACACAGGACAAAACAAATTCTAACCAAAATATTGAAGCTGTTTATATCACAGGATAAGGAAGAGGTACTGAACTACTGATGAAAAACAAGGACAGTAGGCTAACCTGTGGTCATCCAAAGCCCCAATAATAGATGAATCATCACAGCTATTAGAGGAGACATCAACTCCCATAGCAGTAACATATATCTTTCCATCTCTACCGCCAGCATAGAAAATATGACTTCTTGGGTCTAGTGCGATAGAATCAATAATAGAAGGAAACAAAATGCTTCTTAGCATCCTACCCTCAAACAGGCTCCAAATCTGAGAAGAGAGAAAACAAAATGTTAGAGTGCTAATAAGAATGACTAGACCATATAGATATGTACAATTCTACAGAACATACAACATAACGACCAAGTACAAGTAGAAACACACTTTACAGGTGCGATCCTCTGAAGATGATACAGCAATTGCTCCATGAAAGCAAGCAACATCAGTTACAGGCAGTCCATGCTGATTGAAGCTATATAAGTGTAGTGTCTTCGCCTCCAATCTTGATTGCTCGTCAAGCATCCTGCAGTAAACACTACCAAACTCAGTAAAACCATACAAGAAATTAGTACGCTTAGCTTTACCGTAATCAACATGCATACGTGATAAGATCCCAAACTTTGATGCTACCATCTTCAGACCCTGAGACAAGTAAATAGTCATAGAGCGCAAGGCACCGAACAGCACGATAATGTGCATGCCACTGGACAAGCAGCTCTCCGCTAGACACCTACACACAATCACCATAGAAAATGGGGTGTAAGATGGGACAATTTTTATGATCAAAACATCAAATATATAGTTACTGGATGGATCAGAAACGTGATGTCAAAATGTTAAACTTCTCCAAAAGAAATCAAACAAACAGGCATACAATTCACTAAAAAGAGGGCAAAATACAATTTAACAACACACACCTTTGAAGATAAATACCAAATATAAAGAGGCAACATTTCAACACAAGTATGAAAGCTCACATGATTCAAGACCAGGTAAAAGAGAGGCAACATTTCCAGACAAGTATAAAGCATGTGTAGATTAGGTAAAATGTAAACTCTAACTAAATTCATAAGTCATAACTTAAAGATCAAACAGAAATAGAAGGTGTATTAGGAAAAGAGTAAAAAGGCACAGAAAACATACCATCTGAAAATTTTCATTAATTAACAAGTCAGACTAGGTCCTACATGTCAATGGCAATTTGCTATTAGCCACAAAAGTTGAGATGGCATATATGTAAAAGCATTATATTTACACTATTGAGCTTCCCATGTCTCTGTCTCAGCCTTTCACACCGACAATGTAAATTCTTCAGAACACGGCACAATTATGTGTTCATGAATACCACAATTTAAGCGCCTGAGCAGAACAAGCACCTTCTTCAACATAATCAGTTAACCACAGTAAGATCGAGTTGAATTATTGTAAAGGCCAATTTTTATATAACTAATTTGAACAACATAATCAGTTAACCACAGTAAGAACAGCAATAGGCAGTTCCCATCCCCACATGAAGAAAACCTATTTACACCACAAAGTAATATATTTCTATTTCACCACAAAACATTCGATAAGTGCAAAAATCATAAGTTTAAAACCACAGCAACTAACAATCCCCTCCCCCAAAAAAATAGCAGTAAATTTTTACCATACAACAAGATAATCACCAGGAGCAAAGCTGTTTGTAAACTGTGGGTGCAAATGCACCCACTCAAAAACAAATTTTAGTTATTACTGTCAAAATTTGACCATATATGCACCCTCTCAGTTCAATATAATGCACCCCCTCACAGCCTAATAAACAGTCCAACAAAGTCATCGTGT
The DNA here is from genome assembly GCA_000418225.1 of Zizania latifolia. Classification (NCBI taxonomy): domain Eukaryota; kingdom Viridiplantae; phylum Streptophyta; class Magnoliopsida; order Poales; family Poaceae; genus Zizania; species Zizania latifolia. The sequence goes on from ASSH01052333.1 coordinate 12,358, forward strand.
ATCAGTTCAATTTTACACCCTCTCTGTTTTGCTCTATCTTCGCCATTGATAATCATAATGCCCTCACCTCCCAAAAGAATATGTCGCCGGAGACGCCGCCACCGATGAGGTAGCTCCCCTCAGGGTCGGCGATGAGCGCACGTATCGGCTCGACGGGGAAGCTCTTGACGGCCACCTGGGGCTGCAGTGGGAACCAAGGACGTGAAGATACAAGGTAAGGTTTGGAATTCGAAGACGTGGTTTGAGGTTTGCGGCGAGTGATTACCCTGTCCCAGTGGTAGTAGTGGATGGGGGCTGAACTACCAGCGGGGGCCTGGGCGGCGGCGAGGAAGCGGCCGGCGACGACGGTGAGGGCGCGGGGACGGGAGGCGCAGGTGCGGTGGCGAATGGCCTCGGCGCCAGTGCGGAGATCCCACGCGGCAACGCCGGCGTCGGCGGAGGAGGCCGCGAGCACCAGCTGCTGCTGTGGCAACGGCGGCGGCGCCATGTTTGGGGGGACAGTACTAGGGTTTATGGTTTTCTTAGTAGTGGCGCCGTTTCAAATTTTATATGGACACAGAATGAACTTCAATTAAGCATGGACAAATGATACAAATATTCAATTAAAATGCCCATGAAAATCACCGATCACCTTAGAAAAACTTGCAGTAAAATTTACCAAACTGCGACTACTTTGACAAAACTACATGATTTAGCTGCTATATCCTAAAAATACTGATCAAGTATTACTACCTTTATCACAAACTACAAATATCATCTTGTAGTTTTATGATAAAATTAGAGTTAGATCTATATAGCTGTGTGGGATATATTCTTTGTTAAGTGTGTAGTTTAGTGATAATGTGCTTGAAGTCTTGTTTGGAAACTAGAAATCCCAGTCCATTCGCACAGCCTAAGTAGATTTTTAATAATCTTATCAAAATATCTATATTTAAAAAATGCTAAATTTTTTTAGAGAAATTATATTTTGATCAGGTTGTGCATGATGCACTCATATCATACTTTATCGCCATGTTCTATAGGGTCGGCAAAAATTAATTGAAAACCAAATCGAACTGAACACATAATTTTTCAGCTTTTATTGTAGCATTTGGTTTTTATTCCTAGCAAGTTTAGTTTTCGGTTTGTGGTTTGGTCTTTACTCATGAAAAAACGAATACCCCAAAGAACCGAACAGTATCGTACATCTATCATACATCGTAGACTCGCAATCACAGTTCGCTTCGTAGTTCGGTGGGCAACTGCTCGGCGCATCACTTATGGACTAATGGCCCATCACAGCATGCAGTATTAGGTCATGTTTGGAACAGCTTCAGCTTTAGAAATTTTTTAGAGCTGGTTCAGTCTAACTTTAAAAAATCCTGGAGCTGAAGCTATAGATGGATTAAGGGTATTTAATTGAGAAATTTAGTTTTTATTTTATATTAAAAATAAAAATTTAAACTATTTTATTATATTATAAAAAACCCTAGATTCAACATAAATCTTAGAGTTTGAGCTATACCAAACACGTCCTAGATATCGGCTTATCGCAGGTAGCCAGAGCTACTGTGCCCTCGCATCGTCACCCGCTTGTCACTATTGTTGTGACCTCGTTGCGTTTGCCATGTATATACTCTGGCAAAACTAAAAAAACCAAACCAAAATATATAATGGCTTTTTATTTTTAGCTCCTTGTTTGGCTTTATTTTTTGAAAACCGAAATGTTTATAAACCGAACAAATCTATCTAACCATAATGTTCCACACGGTCTGTCACCTACTTGCTCTGTGCTACTTACCTCCTAGGCTGACGCCGCCAAGCAGGCATCACAACCCTATCTTGTCTCACTTATTGGTCTGTTGGGCATTATAGTCCTTAGAGCATATCCGATGATTGCACCAATTCATTGCTTTCACCATTAACTCATCTACAGTAAAAGAGATATACACCGCTTTTCTCTCATTGTTGCATCGATTTTCTATCTCACAATCCATTCTTTTGCTCTCTATTGATTTTTTTACTTTTGTTTATTCATATTGAATTTTATTCATATTGAATTGATTCATACAAGAGAGTCAGCTTTTTCTCTCTCTTCTACGAATCAATTTGTTCTAGTAGTGATAAATAAATTCTTTTAATTCACGTAAGGCTAAAATCAATTCTTTTAATTCACGTAAGGCTATACACCGGTCACCGGAGATGCTCTTTGCCTCTCCCCTCCATGCTACACGGTTTCTTCCCTCCTATCTATAGAGGTGGATCATGCAGACACAACAATAGCAAATTAGCTAACATTTGACATTTGACAGATTATTACAGGAGCGCTTTTCAAGCTTATAAATGATATACTTTATATGAAAGCATTATTCATTAACATTTCTTATAAAACTTTTTAATTAGATTTTCAATTTTCTAATATTTAATTTGTTTATTTTTTATCTGAAATAATTGTTATAAACACGTTTGATTCATAGGCCATCGTCATCGTCACTTTTAGAACGCTCCGAGAATCGCAATAAAGATACGACCATTTAAAATATAAACGTGCGGAAATAAAGGTTAGACAACATTTAATTTGGTCCACATAACAAATTAAGGATTGTTATAGACAGCTTATAACTGGTTTATGACTCTGAAAATCAGATGTTAAGAAAAGTAAATTTTTTATTTCAAATAAGCATAAACATGATACCACAGGTGAAAAAAACTCTTATTTTAAGACTTTTCAAGCTTATTTGATTATTCGCTTCACCTAATGTTAAAAAATTCTCAAATAAATATTTATCAATTAAATACCAAAAAAATAAGTTAAAGAATAATATAATATTTTTACCGTACTACATAAACAATAATCTTATATTTCAAAAGTTGTTTAAAACAAAATTGTGAACTTCTTATAGCTTTTTTAAACAACAGTTTATTTAGACTTTTAAACTTAAACTATCTCATAAATAAACCAAAACCATCTAGAGACCTTAAACAAACTCAACGATAAGATTGTATTAGCTCAGTCAGCTGCGGAACTAATGACCTTTTAAAACATTGACAATGGCCCTAGTTTAGCCTATTAACAACATTGGAAATGGGCCCGTTCAACGAAGGGAGGCGACATAATGTCAGCCCATTATGCAGCGTTAGTACTTAGTAGGCCAAGTTGGACCCATTTAAAGACTTATGGGCCTAAATTAAAGACCTCGTCACTATAAACCAAAAGACCAACGATTATGACAAAGACCCAATAGGAGGCGAAGACCACCGATAATGGTATAAGCCCTAGATATAAGTACAACACATGCTAGAAAAAGACATGTGATTGTAAGGAAGAAATAGTCATTCTCTCTCCGTCCCATAATATAGTAACTTTGAACTAGACATGACATTTCACATCAAATCTGGACAGACGGAGGGAGTAGCTATCAAGTCTAGGCTAAATGACCCAAGCATATAGGCCCATCTAGATCTATAAACCCATTAAACAATAGAGCCTATAGGCCTATGATGTACTAAAAAGAAATGAATATTTCTATAACCATCTATCTGAACATGAGTAATAATGTAAAATTATATGGCTAAATTACGGGCATGTTGCCAGATTTTCAGAAAAATACACAGTAATTCCTCCCAAAATCCTTGTTGCATAACACAGCAATAGGATCATTCACGCAGAAGCACGATATCTGAATATGTATATACCAATACATAGAATGATAAATTTGGATCCCCTCTGGAAAATCCAACAAAGCCAACGTACAGGCATTCTTCGACTACAGGATGACATCTAGTAGTGTGTGATGTGCATTTCTTTGAGAGATGTTACATTTGAAAGAAACATATTTTCCAACATGGCAGCCCTTGCATCACCTTCCAAGCAACAGATTGTTACCTTCTTAAGGTGTTCAGATGAAAATGATCTTGCCTCCAGCAAGCAAACTTCATCCATTCCATTGCGGTCTTGAGGTTCTGCCTGAAGTTCAAAAGTTACTACTTAAAGGTTTCCACCAAAACTTTCTATGATCTGCTAAGGGAAAGTGACAAATAACAAGAATATACCTTAAGCTTAAGAGTGAGATTCTCCAGTACAGGCGAATGCCGAAGAAAGCAAACTAATCCAGAGAAGTTGTTAGAAAGACACCATTCACCAAGAGAGAGGCTTGTTAATTTGTCAAACATTGGGTGCCTTGGAGTTTCTCTGCCAAATGCAACCTTGCACACATACCAAACAATATGTAACAGATAAATGAAGATTTTATGGACATAATTGAATCCAAACAATTGCAAAGAGAGTAAGAAGCACCATCACTGACATACCTTTATCCCAGAACATGATAAATCTACGCTCTTGGCATTTGAAATATCACATAGAGTCACTGGAGCTGTAGCTATGGAAGATATATGGCATGAGCATGAAGCACATTTGTATTGAGGACATCTGAAGCGCAACGAGACCAGGCTAGGAGTACGGATTAGAAGATTTGTTAAAAGAGAACAGCCTGTCATGTGGGGACGCACCTACACCCGGCGCAGGAGGGCCAGAGACGTGCGGAGGGCTGCGGAGCGCGCGCCGAGCGCACAAGGCGTCGCATCGACGATAGCCAGGATGGAAACGTAGTCTAGTTGTTACTTCCTAAATATAGTTTGTTACTTTCTAATTACAGTCCTTACTATAGATCAATTAGTTTCCATCCGTGTGAAGGCCTTAGGCCATATATATGCTGTAATCAAACACTTGGGAAAAATAAGAAAAGTATCATCAATCTAATCTCCTTTCCTTTTCTCCAAACCACAAGCCAACGGCTGAAGGGTAAAACCTCGCCGGCGACGACGGAGCGAGGCTACAAACTCCGTAGACGCGGTCCGGCCACCGTGAACGCCGACGCACTTGACAACCTGGTATCACGTTCCAGACGATCCTCGCCCTCCCGTTCCACCTCATCATCCGCCGCCGTCATGGGTGACCCCGATCAACTCAAGTCTCTCACCGATGCCATGAAGGACCTGCAGGCCACGGTCGCAGCCAATGCCAAGGCCATCGCCGCCCTCACTGCGGATCGCGCGTCGTCATCCGCCTCCAGGCCGGGCTCCGGCGAGCACCATAATGATCGGCCGCCGAAATTTCAGAAGCTGGACTTTCCGAAGTACGATGGCACGAAGGATCCCCTCATCTTCATCAACCGTTGCGAGTCCTACTTTTTTCAGCAGCGGATCATGGAGGAGGAGAAGGTATGGATGGCCTCTTATAACCTCGACAACGAGGCGCAACTCTGGTACATGCAGGTGCAGACGGATGAGGGCACACCGTCGTGGCGGCGCTTCACGGAGCTCCTCAATCTGCGGTTTGGACCGCCCCTGCGCTCTGCCCCACTCTTCGAGCTCGCCGATTGTCGGCGTACTGGCACCGTCGCGGAGTACCAGGCGCGTTTCCAGGCGCTTCTTCCCCGTGCCGGTCACCTGGACGAAAACCAGAGGGTCCAGCTGTTCACAGGAGGTCTCCTTCCGCCGCTCAGCCTCGCCGTCCAAGTGCAGAATCCGCAATCGCTCGCCGC
>KE371958.1:0-12114 GCA_000418225.1 Zizania latifolia
CCTCCGGCGGCGAGAGGCCGCCTCCTCGTTATATACGCCTCGCATGCTGGAAACGCTATGGACTTCGCCGAACGTGTCGGCCGCGAGGCCGAGCGGGGCGGCTGCCCGGCCGTCGACGTCCTCCCCATGGACAGCTTCGATCCTGTAAGCTCCAAACCCTTGAACACCAGGCGCGCGATCCTTTCATTCAAAGTCTCGTGATCACCACTCCACCTGATGCCTCTGCTTGTTCGTTCAGAGTTGCTTGCCGAGAGAGAGGTTCGTGGTCTTCGTCGTGTCCACCACGGGGCAAGGCGATCCCCCAGATTCCATGAAGGTTTTGGAGTTAGGATCTGTTTGGTTTGGTAGGATCTATATTTCGAGCTGCTAATTAGGCTTTTGGTTCGTTTGTTTTTGGGCGTGTCAGGGGTTTTGGAGGTACCTTCTTCAGAAGAAGCTGGGTGCTAGGTGGCTTGAAGGGGTCGGTTATGCTGTGTTTGGGCTCGGTGATTCAGGTTACCAAAAGTACAATGTTAGTCCACTTGCTTGGATTATTACCTTGCCATTCTTCCATGTACAGCTTCAATAAGAGTAATATGATGTGTGGTGATTTGCTGAAATGAGCTGTATTCCATTATTTTTAGGTAATTAAGACGTAGTCTGGAACTAGTTCCTGTGGGAATTTAAATATTTCCTACGAAATTCCTTTCTTCCAAATACTCTCTTGAGACACAATTATCTCGTGGGATTATGCCGTCGTGTGGTTTGTAAAAACAACAAATGTTATAGCAGCACATGATGTTTTCACAATTTTTTCAAGGGATTTGTGAAATATGATTTTTGGAGATAACTTCTTTGTGTTTTAGTGATGGTGTGTTGCTATGTTCACTGCTTGTAATGTACTGTTAGAAGTGTGTGTATGCTATAGCTTCAGTAAGCATTTGAAAGCTTGCTGAGAGCTATGACCTATTTAGTTGCACTACATTTCTGTATACTCCAAACATTACTTCTGTTTCTGTGTTTCATGTTCTTCCATGCTGATATGTTGTTGTCTTGTATTTCATTAATTTTTGATGCAAATCTAGGCTACTAGTGTTTTTTTTGTTATTCATGAGTCCTAATTATTATGGTTTGGAAACTTAACAAGGCTTCCTTCTTCTGTTCTCCTCGCTGATGTTCATCTGCTGCAGTTTCCTGCAAAAAAGCTCGATAAAAGGCTTTTATATCTTGGTGCAGAACCGATCATAGGGATAGGCTTGGGAGATGATCAACACCCTTCAGGGTATGTTTTAATTCTGTTACTTCTTCATTTGCTATTGTTTCTGTACTCACATGCAAGTCCTGGAGAAGTTAGATGCCATATGGTTTTCTGGTTGTCAAAATTTAAGCATTCTCTTTTTCTCGTCTTATTGCAAACCACTCCTCAAGTTCACTAACCAATTCTTATGTTTCTGAATACCAGATATGAAGGATCTCTAGATCCCTGGCTGCTGTCTTTGTGGGAATCACTGAACAAAACAACCCCGTCTCTGTTACCAAGGATGTCTGGTATCATTCATCCTGATTTGAGTGTCTTAGGAGATGCAAAAGTCGAGATAATCTATTACTCTTCTGATGAGGTTCAACAAGAGTACAACCTTTTAGGTGTGAAGTGATAATCTTTATAATATTTGGCAACCTGCAAACAATTGCGTGGTACTTCTTTTAAGATTCTAGCTTCTGTTTATTCACCAGACTCCAGGAAGTTAATTGGGAGAGCACGCTCAATATCCCCTGCTCTACAGTTCATTAATAATGATGGAGAGCCACATTACATGTTACAGATGGTATTTTCTGTATCCTTGCCCAAAGCTAAAAATTATAAGTCATCTTTCATGCTACTTCTCTATCATCCACATTTAGATTAATCTTAACTCGTTTATAATCTGACACTCCGATTATATGAGGTTAAGTTTATTGTCCAATTTTAAATATAGATATACAATCATCTCTAGAGAATATTCTGCACTTACACACCGTACTGCCCTATGTCGTCTAATGAGTAGCTTGAACTATTTTACTCCCAATAAACTACCATCTGCAGTACTCCTGAAATTCATTAGTGGTTTAACTATGTCTCCAGAAGTCCTGGTGATTGATTGTCCATAGTAACACTGTTGAAAGGGTTCAAGCATATTTTGCATAAAATTAGACATTGTAACTCATAAATTAAATATTTATATGCTCTCTTGAACCAGCCTGGAATGAAAACAGTATGATACTTAAGGCCAAAAGCCCAAAAGTAAATTTACTGGTGACTGGGTGAGACACCTTATGCTGGATCCCTAGTTGTGAGGGATGCACTGTTGCTTGTTCTGGAGACACCTATACCATGGTGGGGATGGTCCAGCTGTTGTGGAATCATTGAATAGATTGATGATGTAACAATTGTGTTGTGATTTGGTAGTTGTACCTTATATGCTTTGTTACTATCAACTGATGATATGCTCAATTTTTTAGGTAACAAATCAGCGTTTGACTAAGGATGAATCTGACAGAGATGTGCGCCACTTTGAACTGGAAAATCCATCTTCTGTATGTTCTTTGTACCATATATGGTGATATTACCTCAATCATTTTGTTGGTTGTAATATAAACAGATTGAAATTATGCTCCATTTTTCCACGTTAGGGCATCACTTATCAAGTTGGTGACGCTCTAGAAATTCTACCGAGTCAGAATCCATCAGCGATCGACTCTTTCATGGAACGCTGTAACCTGGATCCAGATTGTTATATAACGGTATGCAGATTTGTATTGTGGTTTTAATGCTACTGTGCAGAATAATTACTTGTACCTTTGTGTTTTTCTCTGCCACTTATGCGATTTTCCCAATTTTCCCAAGATTCCACATTAGGAGCTTTGTGTCTATTGTTTACCGGAAAAATGAAATACAGCTGCCATAACAGGATTTTGGTGTCACTAACATGTTAGGCTGTTATGATTATGTAGCTAACTAGAGAGGAGATTTTTTTTGGTCTGCTCAGATTCGAGCCAAGGACAAGGATAAAGTTTCCAAGGGTTCACTTGTGAATGGCTTTATGGATTGTATCAAATTAAAGACCTTTGTTGCTCTGACAATGGATGTTGCATCAGCTTCCCCTCGAAGATATTTCTTTGAGGCAAGACATCATCCTGAGTGCTTCATTTATACAGCACCTTTTTGTTTTTTAGGTCTTATTGTTCCTGTGATATCCTGATGCCTATGGCTATTGACTAGTATCATTATATGTTGTCTCAGTGCTCAAGGAAGTATGTTGTTCTGTTGTAGGTCATGAGCTTTTTTGCGACGGCTGAACATGAAAAGGAAAAACTTCAGTATTTTGCTTCTCCTGAAGGAAGAGATGACCTTTACCAGTACAACCAAAAGGAGGGCCGGACTGTTCTAGAAGTAAGCAATGTTTTTACTGAAGATTTTTCCTAATAATGTTCTATGCCTTCTTGCAATACATGACTTAGCTTGTGAGCACTGAGCAATACATGACAATAGGCCTTCATCCTTTTATTTACTCTTCATGGTTCAACTGTGACATGTGGTTTTGTGGTGCCTTTAGGTATTGCAGGATTTTCCCTCTGTACAAATGCCTTTTGAATGGTTGGTGCCGCTAACGCCTCCATTAAAGAAAAGAGCCTTTTCCATATCATCGTCCCCATTAACAGATTCAAATCAAATACACTTGACTGTTAGCATTGTATCATGGCATACTCCTTTCAAGAGGACACGACATGGTCTCTGCTCTTCATGGCTGGCAGAGCTAAATCCAAATCAAGGTATTAGTTACTTCTACTAACTACATACAGAGACCTCTATGGTGTGTGATTTCTTCTGCTCTTTTCCTGAGCTTGATTGCTCCTAGTGGTGCCATATTATTCTATTTAATTCATCTTAACTTCAGTTATTGCACACCCCCATGAAAAAATGGCCATCAGTCATCCAATCCTTTCTTACAGTGTGCTACTGTGCAGAAAATCTTATACCATGTTGGATACACCATGGTTCCCTGCCTCCTCCACATCCATCTACTCCTCTTGTTCTTATTGGACCTGGAACTGGATGTGCCCCATTCCGTGCGTTTGTTGCGGAAAGGGCTGCACAGAGTACATCAGAACCAACAGCACCCATTCTATTCTTCTTTGGCTGTAGAAATCAAGATAATGATTTTCTATACAAGGATTTGTGGTATTCTCATGCCCATGACGAGGGAGTATTGTCCTTGAAAAAAGGTGGTGGTTTCTTTGTTGCATTTTCTAGAGATCAGCCTCAAAAGGTCTATGTGCAACAAAAGATAAAGGAGCAGAGTGCAAGAGTGTGGCATTTAATACGCTCTGGGGCTGCAATATATATTGCCGGATCTTCTAGCAAAATGCCTGCTGATGTTACAGCCGCACTAGAAGAAGTGATCTGTCAAGAAAGCGGTGATTCAAAAGAGGCTGCATCGAAATGGCTCAAGAAACTGGAAAGGGATGGTGCATTTAACATTGAGACTTGGTCATAGTAATGATGGTTAATAATCAAACGGGTTAACATAGTATGTACTATCAGGTTTCCACAAATTTAAGTGGCAAAGAACTAAGAGAACTTGGGTGTAGATCGGTGTCGTTGAAATTATAGAGTACATATATGTGCACGTCAGAAAGGACAAATAATTCTTGGACAGAACAAGTTACAACGGGAATGCATAACACGTCAGTTTAACATGTGATCTATCGGACTGGATTTTGAAGATTTTAGAGTGAGGATGAAGAGTTACGGTTTGATTTTGGAGACTCTTGATTTTATGAAACAAGAGAACATTTCATTTGTATTTTGGTGAGAGCATTATACACCAGCTTTTTTGTATTCATTTCTCTGGGTTCTTAACTTGTCTAACTTCGCTTCCATTCAGTCTGTTGAACTTATAATGATGTACAAACTTTTTAGTCCCTACCTGTCGATCTGGAATGATTAGTTCTTTGCTACTATATGGTTAATGATTAATTCATTTCAACAATTATTTCATGGTAACGAGTGGTTTATCCTCAGTCAGACTTGATTGAATTTCCTAGTGAGATCTATTTGGTTTTGGAGCTAGATGCCATGACGAGAGCCGATCATCTTTTCGGCCTGGTTCAGTCGAGCTAACCCGAATGTTTATGCAGGGAACACTGACAGATATGCAAGTAAATGCCAGTCTGTTTATTGCATCCACATACTGAACTATACATCAAACAGCTAGCCCACCGGCATCACGTAGAAGGCGCGGCGATGGTGGCGACACCATCCAAGTACTAATCCGTGTAAATATGTAAAATAACATATTAACATGCCGTAGCACCTGCATAGAGGCTAGAACATAACCATAACTTAGGCAGTAAGATCAGCTAGCCGCTGCGGGTCCAAACAACATGGTCCTGCGGCAGAAAGTGGCAGACCGGCACAGTGCCGGGCTTCACATTGAGCACCTGGAACGCTATGTGCTTCGGGTTCCACCCGGCCGTGTCGGCGTGGCACACCGCGACGGCCTCCACTGCCGTGCCGTCACTGCCAGCCATCGACACAGTGAACGCCCTCGTCGCCTGGGTCAGGTGGCATGCGAACACGGCGTACGCGTACGGCTCCGCGTGGCAGGCGACGAGACGGTCGCCGCCGGCCGCCTCGCGCTTTGCTTCCATTATTGTGTACTCCTGCTCCGGCGACCCCTCCTTGCCGACCACGGTCGACACGGCCCTCACGTGGCTGGTCCCGAGGCTTGACGTGGCGAAGTCGACCATGGATTCGAGTGACGTGGCGCACACCTTCTTCTCGCCCTTCGCCGCCGGCTCCTCGCATTCGCGCAGCGTCTGCGCCATCTCCGCCGCCTCGACGGAGCCCGGCTTCACGGAGAAGTGGCTAAGAATCTCCGGGACCTTCTCAGAGGAGAACGGGGTGGCGTCGGCCTCGCTCCGTGGGAGGAACTTTGCTCCGACCGTGGTGGGCGTGAAATGAACGGTCATCGTCTTCCCGGGGTGGAGATCCTTCTCCAAGAAGAAGAGCGCCACCTCGGGGTCGTCGTGCATTTGCGTCTCCGTTGCGGCGTACTCGTAGATGAAAGGGGAGACGTTGACGTTGACCGGCTTGCCGTGGGGCTTCACGTTCACGCCCACACCCCCCTTCCCGACGCCGACCGTAGTGCCGCCGGGCTTCCCGTAGCCTGGCTTCACGTTCACTCCCACACCCCCCTTCCCGACGCCGACTGTTGTGCCGCCGGGCTTACCGTAGCCTGGCTGCACGTTCACGCCCACTCCACCTTTGCCGACACCGACCGTGGTGCCGCCAGGCTTGCCGTAGCCGGGCTTCACGTTGATGCCGACGCCGACGCCACCCTTCCCAACGTCGACCGTGGTGCCGCCTGGTTTGCCATATCCGGGCTTCACGTTGACCCCGACGCCGCCCTTCCCAACGTCGACCGTGGTGCCGCCTGGCTTGCCATATCCGGGCTTCACGTTGACGCCGACACCGCCCTTCCCGACGTCGACCGTGGTGCCGCCGGGCTTGCCATATCCGGGCTTCACGTTGACGCCGACACCGCCCTTCCCGACGTCGACCGTGGTGCCGCCGGGCTTGCCATATCCAGGCTTTACGTTGACGCCGACGCCACCCTTGCCTACATCAACGGTCGTGCCGCCGGGCTTGCCGTGCCCCACGTCGACATGGATGCCGCCCCAGCCAACGCTCACGGACGTGTCTCCGGCTGTAGGCAATCAAGGAGAGGTGTTAATCATACATTAACCAAGGAGTCGTTTGCATCCAAAGTGTACAGATTAATTACAGGAGGTGTTTGCTTAATTAAGAGAGTAATAGGATACCGGGAGTGTAGAGGAGCTGAGAGAGCGAGCTGGGGATGGGAGTGTTGGGAAGAGCTGACTTCCAGTATTGCTCAGGAGCCCGAGCTGCATGGCTTCCTACCGACGCGATCTGCATGCAAATTACCGCTCACGACAGTTTCAACGTATTTCAGATCAGTAACTTATACTGATTTTACGACTCTAGCAACTGTGGAACCATTCTCCTTTTTGTTCAGTTGCTCTACACATTGAAAACTGATCAAACTATGCAGATACTACAGTAAAATCAGACTAGCTTGCAGGTTGAACTCGACCTGTCAATATGTTATATATCTACGTGCAGATCTTTCCATCTAGCCGGATCTGAATCTCTTCAGAACTTCGCAAATTGGAAAGCAACAGACAACCCCTATTTTTTACTACTCATATACTGATATTCACAACATCAAAACAGGGATGGCGCCACAGAGCAGTTACTAAAAAACACACGGAAAAGAATGTCGGAGATGATGAGAATAAGAAATACAGACGAACTGCCCGGTAATGAGGAACTGACCAACAGGAAGCCAAGGAGGCCGGCGAGGAGCCTATCCATGGAGAAGCCAGTGACTCAGTGAGCAACCTGACAAGGCAAAGGCTGATGGCTCTGCACCCAGCACAGATCCGGTTTACTTATAGAACCGAGCCAGAGAGTAGCTAGGGAGTTGGGCGAATTAAATTGGCACGAAACCGACAAATTAACCGGGTACATCAGTGCAAGCTGCGTCACAGTGTGATACTTGCGCCTGTGTTGCTGACACACAGAGACCACCGGGATCATATACCTAGAAGCACTAGCAAATACACAGTGAACATTGCGTTGTCACCGAATAATAATATATTATCGTTTAATCTAAGTTTTTTTTTACAAATTTTATATTACACCCAAAATATTATGGACTGTCCATTTGTTTTAATCTAATGGCTAGAATTAAAAATAGTGACCTATTACCTCCTCACTCTTGATTTTTCTGCGCAGACTTTCTAATTTTCTGCGCTGACTTTCTAATTATCTGTCGGTCACCAAGTATTTTTAATTTTAGTTTATTTTTAATCCTAACTAAAATAAATGATCTAAATTAATCTTAAGTATTACCTCTTAAGAAGTAATTAGTGTACCATAACATAGCTCTTTTTTATTTAATTTAGTTTTGATGACACCGTAATTGCTATTAAATAAATTTACGGAAACACCAGTGATCTGAAATGCTAGACGGCTGCAACAACAGCGACATTTGCTACAGAAACTGCAACGCAGCCACTAACTCAACCGTCCCCGTCTCAGTTCGCGCTATTGAATGCCCGGCCGGCCGTCGCCGTCCCATGCGGCCATGCCGAATTCTCGATGCGCACCTGCGGCATTGCCTGCAGGCTGCATCTACCCAAACCCAACCACCAGACTAAGGTAGGATCTGGTATTATTTTTTCCACTGTTACGCCGATCCTAGTGTAGCAAAGCAAGCAAACAACGAACCAACCCATGGGCCATATCGAACACCATAATTGCCCATCTCGGGTGGTTGTAGGATATATAGTATCTGGGTACGTATTGGCCTATTGACCAAAGCAATTATTGAGAGCAATCCATGACGGTCGGCCTATACGCCGTACGGGTTAGCTACATCAAGCGAACGTGTGCACCAAAGATAGCAAGTAAACAGTGATGAGATGACAGAACACAATGCAGCACTGCGGTTTGCGACTTTACGTGTAGCAAGCCTGAATGGACACTAATGGAGTGTGGAAAAACTTGGGGGCAACTCATCACCCTTTCGGTTGGGAGTTGGTTGGAGACAGGCACGCGAACGAACTTGAACGGCTGAATTTCCCCTGCTAGTCTGCTAAGTGCTCGCACGGCGCATCCACCTCATGAATTGATTCATGGTTGGCAAAGCATTTTTCCCAGTTATCTTTCATAGTTCTCCTAATTAACTCAGTGGTTAAGTAAGCTGATGAACAGAATGGACACAATCAATACTGCTCAACTGTTATTAGTTAGGGTCAATTACTTGCTATGCCTACCCATGTAACCATCTTCACTTCTGTCTCCCACCTCTCCTGGTTACCTGGTGGACCGCATGCCACCGTACCAAGCCTGAACTATCCTCTCCTGCTCAAGTGATCGAGATCGAGACTTTTGCCTTCCTACTGTCCCTGCAGGTGTTCAGTTTCCAGAACTATCCTCTCCAATGAGCTAGTGTTTTCTAGTGTGCTTAATGTGATGGCCAAGCTAGTAGATGCCGAGGGTGTTTTTTTATTATTTTTACTATTTAATTTGTTCTATAATATTATAACGTAAGACCAAATTTAATATTTTATAGTATAATGTATCTAGAAGGTATCAAGTTAATAGATCCTATAGATATTGCCGTGGACGTGACGGCTACCCCCTACCCTTCACATCGAAGGCGAGACGACAAAATTGGCGGTAAGCCGGCACGGCTCTCCTTAAAGAGCTCCGAGAGGTTGGGCGTTGGGTGGTACGACGTTACGTACGAAGCGAGCCTTTACCTGGCCACGGAAAACACCTTTTCGACGAGACATGATGGTTAACTAATCGATTTAGGAGCGTTAATCAATTCTTGACACGCGTGTGACAACTGCGACGATAACTGAGCACTAAAACTAGGATCCTGGAATTGCAGCCATGAGCACCACAAGCATGGACAGTATTCACAGTGTCAGTATTTCGAAGGAATAATTTGGACGCTGTGTACCTAACAGTTCTCTGGCTGATGGGGGAGATGAGATCGCCATAGATAGATAGTACGTTTTTGCGGTTGCGTGCAGGTTATTTGCAGTGGGCAAAAATGGAGAAGATCTCTGCAACTCCTAGGAGATGGGCAGATGACGCATGTTAGTTACAGTAACAGCAGCACAGCGATAGCGGTGTGGAGCCGAGAACTATTCAGATCAGTAGTAGCAGACCCAGCTGAGTAACGATCTCTAAACTTTTGGACGAAAATGGGGTTGATGGGTGTGCAACCTTAGCTGAAGTTGTGCCGTAGGATTGGACTCATTGGAGCCAGCTATTGCCTTCATCATGTATTCATGTCAGGCCTTATGTCGTCGTATCAGGCGTCAGGAGAACTAGCTCTGTGTGAGAGGAACCGCGAGTCCGCGATTACGCCGGTTACGTCGTCCGGCTCGTACCCCAAGTGCTTCTCTTTCGTTTGCAATTTGCAATTGCTGAATCATGGTCATGACCATCGTTCATAGACCGACGAAAAAATGTCTGCAGAGAAGCGTTTGCATCGGGCCTATATCGGCGACTCACGTTCCTCTGATCGGCCGTAGTACAAGCGTACTTTCGAATATGGCCCAGGCCTAGCTTAGGTTTGGCCCAATACAATCGCTTTCGTTTGAGAGATGCCCAATTTTTCTCTCAGAGAGAATACATCTCTGTCACTAGACCGCTGAAAATGGTCCCGAACGAATCCAATTCCTCTCTCTCTCTCTCTCTCTCTCTCTCTCTCTGAGATCAAATCCGGCTCCGTGAAAATATCTGCCAAAAGGGATACTCACGAGCACTTGCTACCATGTCGAAACTCGAAAGTGGATGCGATTGCCACAAGGTCGGTAATGGAGGGGATGCTGAACTTGGCAAACCGCCGCCGATGTTTATAGTCTGGTTTCTTTCGTGGTACTTCGAGGAGACAGATCGTGGTTTCTGCTGCGTGGAGAGGACGACGATTTCCTCTTCTTTTGGGGACAAAAGGACCAGTATTTCTATCGAGGTCTTTTCCGATTGGTAGCACACTTCTACAGTTCTACTGCCGCTGTGCCGCATCGTGTGAGGCTTTCCCGTTGAAAGCGTCGCGTTGGGAAATCATGAGTACGATACGGGGAACAAACAGCCATTATTAGCCCGTTGGTTCTTGATATATAAGACAGTAAGACACACAGATCTTAAGACGGCGACTAACCAAACACTCCTATATGCGTTAAATACACTTGAACAGTATACAACTAAACCGAGGCAAAGTTACACTACACAGCTATATACAAGGGAAACAACATACGTGTCCACCTATCTGCCCTTGTTGTCTAGTAGAACACTTGGCCGAGAACAGAGAACGGGAACGGCACCGCGCCCCCGCTCTGTGCCAGCTCGGACGCGTTGCCGCCGCGCCCCGGGTCGGCCTCGATCCGCCGCCTCTTGCAGGGCTCAGACCCGTCGCCGGCCGCGGCGAGCTCCTCCTTCTTGACGAGCATGGCGCGCAGCACGACGCCCGGGTCGTCGGCGAGCTTGGCGAGGAACGCCATCATCTGGCCGGGCCGGCTCTCGGCCGCTCGCAGCCTGCTGTCCATGGCCTGCAGCTCCTCCTCCATGCCCCTCTGGTCGTCCCGCAGCCGCTGCACCGCCTGGATGGTGCCCCGCACCTCCTCCCCTTCCTCGCACAGCTCCCTACCCCCCGCCGCGCCTCCGGCCTTCTTCTTCTTGCGCACGATCCGCGGCAGCAGCTGCGCCTGCCCCCGCAGGAACGACTCGTGCGCGAACTCCCACCTGTCTGGATCCACCTTGCGGAACCCCTGATATCACAGCAGCAGCAATGCAAGAGTTACTACAACCATGACGCTATTAGCGGCTGGTCACTGGAACAGAGGAGGCATGCACATACGTAGGTGTTGAGCTGGCGGACGAAGCTGGCGAAGTTGCGGTGCTTGAAGTAGGAGGGGAGGAGGGAGTTGGAGAAGGCGGCGGGGTCGAGCACGAGGAACGTGTTGCCGGCGCAGCCCCAGCGCACGACGGCGTCCGTGGACATGTCGCTCACCATATGGAACGTCTTGGCCACGAACGGCGCGACGGAGCCTGGTTCTCCTCCGCCGGCGGCGGCGGCCTGGAGACGGTGGACTTTGCACTTGCTGCCCATCATGATGCCAAAAAACCAACAGTAACTGTCCTCCCGGGGGGTCGTGGCAGCGCGCGCGGAACAGGATAAGAAAAGGCGCCTGCTTTTTCCTCGCAAGCTTCGTGGTTTCGTCGGTGAGGTCTGGGAATGGAGTCCTACATGTGCGCAGATATTTCTGCCCGGGGCGGTCAGGCCTATATAGGAGTATCACGCTCGGTGCCGCGGGGCGCGCGCGCGCGGGCGTGCCGACCTTATTGGCCTCGGTGGTGGAACGGGCGTGAGGCCGCGCGCGCGGGGCGCGGCACGTAGGCGCGCGCGGGGCGAGGAGGTGGCCGCTTGGGCTCGGGGCCATCGGCGGCAAGCAAAGCAACAAATGGAGGCATCCGATTTGCCCCGTGAC
>ASSH01052339.1:0-17827 GCA_000418225.1 Zizania latifolia
TCCCATATGTTTAGTTCCTCACCCAAATTGCCTTACAAAATTTCAAGCTTGGAGAGCAGAACAATGATTCACTTTCAGATAAATATCGAAACAAACATAATGAAACCCTGTATTTTCTCAGCAGAAACTCCTGGGATGTATCCCCTGCATCTCATTAACATGCCATGATTAAGGAACTTTGCCACGGTAGCCAGACTTGGTAAAAATATTCCCGCAGTATACATCTGCAAATATACAAGGGTGATTTTCATAAGTTATGTGTCACTGGCATAAGCTATGTCAAAATATGCATTACATTCCACAATGATGCGATGTGTATTCTAGTGCTATGGAAGGCATATGTATGGACTTTAAAACACAATTGGGGTGCTCCATCATTACATCTTTATAGGCTAAACCAACAAGCTTACATTAACCTACATTTGCATTAATGGTGATGATAAGTTGATAACGATAAGAGAAGTGGCCAACAAAGACGCATACTATGTATACAACAACATAATGCTCCATGTGGAGCTATAGTTTAATAAGAAGGATAAAAAAGGGAAAAAGAAGATTGAATCATATCAAAAGCAAAGGAATACCTTCCAATCTCAGAAACAGTAGCTTTATATACATAGAAGATCCAACTACCCTGCACATAGTACAATCAGACTATAGTAATACAGGAAAAAGCTGATGAACAGTTGAAGATAAGGCAGGAAAAAGAAATTGCTACCTATACTTTGATCACACAAACTGGGAAATCTTCTACTGGCAAACAGATTAAAAGTAATTAAATGATGCTATCTGAAGACAAGACTCCCATTCTGATGTTGTCTTATTTTCTCGACAAGCGATTGATAAAACGACCTGAATGCCTTGATATCATTTCCCTGCGGAAGAAGAAAAGTATAAGTGAAAACTTACATCTGATACGATGTATAAAAGATTAGATCATAAATTCCTGAATTATGTCAGTATCTTGTTACTATTCTTTGTAACAAAGAGAAGCCATTCCCGTAGCAATAGGGCATACAAAAGATGACTACCCATTGATCCATCTCCATTACTCAACTCTGAAGGTAAATGCTAAATACTCTCTGTATCAATATAAACAACTAATATAGTAGAGAAGCACCATGGCATTCTGAAGGCAGCCAACCAGTTACCAATGTTACAGCAACACAATTTACTCACATTTAAGTTCAAAAAAAGTGGTCTGGCACTTTGACTTCTTGAATTTGCATAGGATAATTTATGTTCTAGCTTTTGATCAGTTAGGAACCTCAAACAAAATGAAGTCAAGAGAACTAGCATACGGCATACCTGTAACTTTTGGTAGTACTGTTCAGCAAGGTCTGGTGGACAGTGTGCTTCTGGAAGATCTTTTGTTACAAAATTTGCAATGAAGTCCTCACCAAATCTTTCATACATAATCTTTTGAGCCATCACGATTTCACCAAACAGAACAACCTAAGGAAGAAGCAGATTAAATTAAGCCTTTCAATATAAAGAATTAATACATCACCATGCAGAAGCCAATTTGATTTCAACTAGAGTGATGTAGTAAAATGACAAGAAAAGAAATTATGAAACAAATAATCGCTTCAAAGAAGTACATAATCCATGTTGTAGTTGTTTCTAGATTATAAATTAACTAATCAACAGATAATAACATAGCCAGACTGTCACTGCGAATTGAATTACAACATGCAAATTCATCTTTCCATTATTGTAATAATATTGTTATTTATGCGCTGTTACTGTGTAAAGGAAATAGAACAGTTTGGCACTCCCTTACATAATAAAAGGGCATATATAGCAATATTCACAGATTATATTCCAATTTAACTATTTAAGAGAAACTGAGAAAGTACAATGTGCTCGTGTTTCAGCTGGAGACCAACATGAAATAATGTGTGCAATTGAAGTTTGGAATGAATCAAATTAGTTTATCTGGGTGCATCCCCTTAGCTTTTCTGGTGGTTAATTCTTCCACATCTCCTCTACATTACTCCATCCCTCATGAGAAAGAAAGTGATCTCTAAGCATGATTTTGATTAGAAATTGGGAATGTAAGAAGGGGTTGTGACCAACATGGATTGAAATGGAACTCAGTCCACTCGAGAATAATAAAATTAAAGCATGATTTAGCCATTTAGGTGGAAAATTGGATATATTAAAAAACATTTGTGGCAACAGGAATTCAAAGCAATCTAGTGGCACTTTAAACATCACAAGAATAAAAATAAAAGGTCAGTTACAGAAAAAATACATTGACAAAGTATGAAGTGTAAACAACTTTATCTCTCGAGTTAAATATTCCAAGATCTGTAAGAAATCAGTATGTCCTACAAGCTACATAATCCACCTAAACAGTTTATACCAGCTGAGATTTAGATTGTCATTCGGCATTCGATCCTAGTAAACCTGATGTTTAGGCAGTGGTCAGATACTCAGATATATCACATATTATACTACAGATTTCAGTTCCACCTCCAATCATGTTACTCTGTCCACAATCAAATACCTATAAACCCACCAACATGGTCATCACTAAATAAACTTACTGAGAATCACTCGAAGCAATAGAAAAACAGCATATATAATAGCTACATGAATGTGATGGTCTACTTCTAACACAGTAAAACAGGTATTGCCAAATGTAGGGTAGCTAGATCGTATGATTGATAAATCATACCGAATTTGCATCACGTAAATTAAATGACTTATCAAGGACACTGTGTAAACAGCAACCAGTAGCAAACTTCTCGATCATAAACATCCGGAAGCCAGGAAGCTGAGTAAAACAAGAAATGTATGACATTATGAGTAATGCAATGCAACTGTCCAAGTACTAGATAGACACTTCAAAACATGATAGAAAAGGATAACAAAACAATACCTTATCTTCAACTTTAGAGCTACTGCACCAGTCTTTTATAAGATTGACAAAAATCTGTACACATAACTACGAAACCATAACCAAATTTTAAGTAAACAATTCTATTAGTGTAATCTTTAATGGAGATGGAGAATATAGCTCAGTTGAAATGGGAAATTAAGAAATGAGGAATTCAAGATCAACCATAACCCTCACCTTCCGGAGTGGTATGTCTTTGTGATTGCATGAAGTAAACAAAAGCAACTGCATTATCGTCTCCAAATATTGCCTACAACTAGGAGCGAGGAGAACTGTAGACAGATCATGTGTTGCTATATTATACAAGAGTGTGTACAATGTCCTCTGCAGCTC
The DNA here is from genome assembly GCA_000418225.1 of Zizania latifolia. Taxonomy (NCBI): domain Eukaryota; kingdom Viridiplantae; phylum Streptophyta; class Magnoliopsida; order Poales; family Poaceae; genus Zizania; species Zizania latifolia. Next base: position 3,239 of record ASSH01052339.1, read on the forward strand.
TTGCAGTTCGCGCATTTCCTGCAAAGGTAAGGCATGAAAACAGTAAATAAATGACTATGCAATCCATGCAGTACCCATAAATGCTTACCACTTAGGTTAGCCGAATTGGGCTGACCAAACTAGGCAGGTAACAATGTAGATGGAGTCAACTAACTGATGAAGAATGAAATCAGCTAAAACTGCTAAAAGTGGACTGCGCAACAAGCCTAAAACCTTATTATATCAATAATGTTGCCTTATATTTAAAATGAACAATATTAAATTGGTCTGACCAGTAGGTAATAACAAAGTGGCAGTTCTGAATAGCACACCTGCACACATGATGTGGGGGGATACTACTCCCCTGTTTAACTAGGTTTGGCAAAACAAATCGATGAAGTAAAAATTATGCAAGAACAAGCAGCTCAAAAATAAAGTAGTACACAAGGTCTTGTTCACCAATGCAATTTACCTCAGTACAGCTTGCAGGACCATTTGCAAAGGCATCTTGTGATAATATCACAGATAAATGACTTGCAATAGCAGGAAACACATCCTCCAATATGGCACTTGCTGAAGAATTAAACTTGCATATTATTTGGTTTATTAGTACGAGAAATTCCACCATATCTTTTGCCTGTACAAAAATATACTTATTATGTGAGCAAACGAAACAAAATATAAATACATGTAGGACAACATTCTTTTTAGGAAAAAGGGTAAACTACTAATAGATGGTGCACAAAAAATAATAATATGCGGTTCAACGGGTACTGGTAGAATATTCAGGCTAGTCACAAGAGATTAACGCAACTGTGCAAATGAACATTTAATGGATGTGTGTGGACAATCATATTCATGAACTTCCATTGCTGTTTGGCTTGACAGCCTACACTTGAAGTTTACATTTTCTACCATTTCTTTTGCATATTGCTATTTTAAAAATATATATAGTATGATCCTCTAACAACACCTATGTTGTCTAACATAACAGGTCCTAAGCCCTGGTAAAAGAGGGATGGTCCTTTTCCCCTAAAAGATTGTGATAGGCTTGGCGAGCCAATGGAAAGCCTAGCCGCTCAAATGGAAATGAAACCCAAGTTTGGGTTTCAACTCTAGCCTACCTCAACTTGCTTGGGATTGAAAGGCTTTGGAGAAGAAGATAGTATGATCCTCTCCTAAGTCCTGCCATTGTTCCTTAGAGATATACAGCTAAGACAGGACTTACCGAAAAAGGGAACGTAAGTGCTACAGGTAGTACTAGACATAACAAAAGCCAGCAAAGCAAAGAACTAAGGAAAATGGAATTTGCTGCAACTAGAAAACGAAATACCTCATTATCAACAAGCAACTGCCTCAGTGCAATTGGAATACTTAGAAGAACTGAAATGCCTAATATCTCAATCATACGGTGCAGAAAGGATATGACCTGCATTTCAGGATTGCATAAGTTATGAAATGGTTAATCATCCAAGCAGTAAACAACAGAAGATGTTACCTTAGACCGCAGGGGCTTCACATTAGGAAATGAAATAAGGACTTGCAAAACAACATCAAGGGTCTGACAAGATGAAAATAAAAAAATACACATAAGGAAAATAGTAAAAAAGAACACAGATATGACATTAAAAAAGCATACACACACACACAAGACTACGTGAAAAGCGGGCAGGTATGCGGAATAGCAGAACATACCTTCTTGAACATAACCCCAAGTGTTGGCCTACTTCCCATCACAAGGCGTTCATTAAAGCCCTAAAAAAGGACAGCATCCCAATACAGTAAGATGACGCACTAATGACTTGCCATGTACAAAATCAAGAATTTGGCATACGAGTAAATCAGAACAGTTTGAGAAATAAAATACTACACTACGTTCACAGAATGTAATATTGCCCACTCTTCATGATGTGAGGATGAAAGCATACCTTGCTGATCATATTCAATGCAACGATAATTTGTTGAAGACTGATAGCTCTTGGAGATGATTCCTCAAGACCTTCTGTTTTGGCATCCATAACAAGTGACTCAATCTGGAATGGATTTCAACAACTGTAACATTCTTTACCCCATAGGACCTAAGGCCAACATAAACAGGGGGAGAAATGGATAATCACCTGTTGACAGAGAGGATTAAGCAAAGCCGTCAAGCACTGAACCTGCTTATCTGTTGACACCTCTTCAATGCTGATCAACAGTCCAACAGCCTGAAATCAGAATACAAGTCAATGATCCAAGATTTGTATTTTGAATGTAAAACAAAAGCTAGGTGCAAGGTGAGAACACTGCACCTCAAAAATTTGGCTGCCATCCTCTGAGCTGGAGAATTTAACATCTTTGTTTGCCCAGTCCATAACAGTGAATTGCCCTAGGGCATCTTGCAACCTCTGTTAACTCATAGACACGAATAGGCTCAGAACGATAATATAAAACTATACAAGCTTACATCTATCAAAAGAGATAAAGGTAAGACCTGCAAAATCGTATCCAAGTAAAGCACTAGCTTAGACTTCAACAGTTTGACAGCTCTCATGAATAAATATCCCGCACGCCGGTTCACGTGGGCATTCTGATGGTGTATACCACGCTCATCCAAGAACACAGCAAGTAGATAAGGCATATATTCCACATTCTCCTGCACGAACTTGATATAGCGGGTAACTGTCTCTAGATACACCAATGCGACCAGGCGGTGTGTGTGGCATAAGAATCTTGCTGAAAGAAGCATTGGCACAAGCTCCCTAAGTAACCCAGTTCCATTCCGGATCTCTTCCTCGCCAACTATTTCCCCAAGTCGATAAAACAGAGTAAGCGTGACCTCGACATCTTCAACGCTAATTTCTACAGACGAGAGCGCTGTCACAAGCAACCCTCTTATGAACAGCTGAGTGGCACCTGGTGCCACACGACAAATGCTCCGAAACAATGCAACTAAATCCTTGCGCTGCTCTGCCATTAGGTCCTCCTCCTCCTTCCCGATTTTGTCAAGCACATCAAGATGCCCCCTGTAAACTGGATCATATGACATCTGCACCCGCACCACCTCTAGTATCCGTCCCAAGTGTCCTAGTTGCTTCTCCGATGGTGCCTTCATCGTACTCACGTACCCAGATAAAAACTCAAGTACTGAACCAGAATCAACTTCATCATCATCACAGCTCTCTGCAGCAGCAAATACAGCTGGCAGCACCTCTTCCAGCATTTCCAATGACGCAGCTCCATCGGCATCACTAGACCCAAGCTTGCGATAACATTCAAGAGCCTCGACAGCATATGCCATCACCAAAGGTGCCATTTTTAACCCACTGTCAGGGCTACCAAACCCCTGCTGCGCAGCCAGGAGCGACCTAAGCAATGCCACCTTTGCCCTCGTGTCCATCCTCTTTGCTGCAACGGCAGAAAGGCACCCCACCGCCGCAGCAGCAAGGGGAACTGCACTTCCAGGGGACAGGGCAATGTCAAAGAGCAGAGGAACAAACATGTCATTCGCGACCAGGGAAACATCGATCCAGGAGATACACCTCCGTGCCGCATCGAGAGCTACGGCCGCAACGGCCGGGTCAGTGGCGCGGAGGGACAAGGCGGTTTCGTGCCAGTGGCAGGCGATCTGGCGCACACACTGCGCGCGCATGGCGTCCTTGACTCTCCCAGCGTCGGAAGCCTCCTCGGCGTTGCGGGGGTACTCCTGGGAGAGCAAGTCGTCGTCGAGGGAGATGAGAACCCGCGCGAACATGTCTGTAGGGCCTGGCTGCAGCGGCGAGGGCGGGACAAGATCGAGGAAGTAGGATGGGTAGACATGGGGGTACTCGAAGCGAATGAGGAGGGCGATGAGCTGCGCGAGCTTGTTCCGGAGGAAGGGCGGCGAGGCGGCGTTGGATGACAGCGCGAGGGAGAGCAGGGAGGAGCGGAGCAAGGCGATGTCGTCCGGGAGAACAAGGCGGCGGCGCAGGAGGGCGTCGTGGAGGGACTGGAGGCACCAGAAGTGGATGTGGGCGTGCGGCGACGAGGCGAGGCCGGACAGGCAGAGGTGGAGCAGCGACGACGGCGGGGACTCGTCCCGGGCGCGGGCGCAGAAGGCGAGCGCCTCCGCCCGCACGGACGGCGATGCGGCGGCCGCCGCCGGCGAGTCGGAGGCCAGCAGGATGGCCTTCTCGAGGTCGTCCATGGCGGTGCGGAGGAATCTGGGGCGGAGACGGGGGAGGGAAGGGGAAGGGGAAGGGGGCCGGAGGTTATATTAGGGACGATTTGCTTCCCTTCTTCCTTCAACAATCTTTCTCGCCGTTTTTGCTGGGTTTTTGGGCAGTTTTTGGTTTGGGTTTAGCTCTATAACTAGGGTTTGCTGGTTTCGATTAACATTTTCAGTTGCCGTTAAGTATTTAGCTGATAAAATTTAGAGAATCTGGCATTTGTTAATGTATTTTTACTTCAGTATATTAGTTATTATGAATATAATGAAATTTATAATCTGGACTATAGGATTATAGATTCCAGAAGTAGTAGCAACGAATATCAATTTTCTATATGTATCATAAATTATCTTATTCATTTTAAGGAAAATATTAATGATAAGAAAAAACTATAATATAAACTTAAGCCTTTATCCCTAAATGCTCGTCCATGAATCTAGTACTCCTTTCGATCAGATTCATTATACTATAAAAATATCAAATTTAATAATATATTACAATATTAAGAGATAATGGAGCAATTGTTATGCTTGTGAGTCATAATAAAGGTTCCAACGACAGCCTTTTGGATTTTAAATCGTCAACTATTCTCCTATCAATACAAGGACGTGAACTAGCTTCCTTAATTACAATTAAATAGATAAAATAAGATCTTATATTTATATATGACAAGCATACCCATTTATCCAATCTAAATTATATCAACTAATCAAATAAAAACAAGCGTTGGCCTAGTTCATCTGCGAGGAAATTCCACAACAAAAACACCAGCAACCAAAAAAAATCTCTTGGCAATTTGGGCCCAAACAGTGAAACCCACATTAAGCCCAAACCAACCAGCGGAGAAACAAGCCTCCGTAAAAAATGAAGGCCCAGCCCATCAAGCCCATCACTCTGTGCCGCCCCACAGAAGCAAAACCCTAGGAAACCACATCCAACGGCACAAACTCTCCCACATCTCATCCAACGGCCAGCACGCATCGCTCCCACCTTATAAGAGCTCACCATCCCCACCTTAGGGTTTCCTCCTAATCCACCACTCCGCCTCCACACCACACCTCCCCTTCCCACGCCGTACCCAAGGTAAGGCGGCGGCGGCGGCGGCGGCGATGACGACGCGCCTGAAGAAGAACCGCAAGAAGCGCGGCCACGTGTCCGCCGGTCACGGCCGTATCGGCAAGCACCGCAAGCACCCGGGAGGTCGCGGTAACGCCGGAGGCATGCACCACCACCGCATCCTCTTCGACAAGTACCATCCTGGATACTTTGGGAAGGTGGGTATGCGCTACTTCCACAAGCTCCGCAACAAGTTCTACTGCCCCGCGGTGAACGTGGAGAGGCTCTGGTCGATGGTGCCGGCCGAGCAGGCGGCGGAGGCCGGCGCCGACAAGGCGCCCTTGCTGGACGTGACGCAGTTCGGCTACTTCAAGATTCTCGGGAAGGGGATGCTGCCGGAGAAGCCCATCGTCGTCAAGGCCAAGCTCATCTCCAAGGTGGCCGAGAAGAAGATCAAGGCTGCCGGCGGCGCCGTCGTGCTCACCGCCTAGGTTTTGGTCCTGGCCCTGCCTTGTCTACCTCTTTGTTTTTGAGACCTAAATCTGAAGTAGTAGCCGTTTCTTGTCTCAGCTATTTGTGTTAAAGAAGACTTGATTAGCCGTTTTCCGCTGTCATTCATGCTATGTTAAGACTGCCTTATGAGAATTTTTGCACCAAGTGATGCCAGTTCATATCAGATACTTCAGATATATCATTGCTATTTTGTGATGCAAATTATGATTTTTTTTCGATCTGTATGGCTATCTCGTGATGCATATTGTATTATGTATTGTTAACAGGGTGGTTCGATCAGGTGGTATGGCCTTCTTAATACTAGATTCTAATTCTTTATAGCATGCTCTGAAATGTGTGATAGGCTTTGATTCTGATCTTATTTTTACCTGCATTCATTTAGTCTAATTTTATGTTTGGTGAGTACAACCTATAAGAAGCTGAGAGTTCTGGTTAATGGAGATTGGATGAAAACATCTGATTTTAATACATCCGTGGAACCTCTTGGTCACATTGTAAGCATTTTGTTGAATAATGAATACTTTGGGGCTTGGGCTGTCTTAACCTGTTGCCACGCACAACAATTCCTAATGTTAGTATTGGATGAAATATATTTGTGACTTGTATAAACGGTTGGTTCATGGCAGCATTTTGTGGCTATGGAGTTTCTAATATAGAAGTTCAATCATAGTAGATATTATTGGCAATTCACCCACAAAGTTAGTGAGAGGGTTGGCCAATTTTACAACGGTAATTATCCCACCTCAAATATTGTCTGCTCTGTTATGTTCATCTGTCAGAATTACGTAGTGATCAGGTATGCTGATTTGTATTTCATTGTCAAAGTGTCTTGTGCTATTCAGCTCGAATATAACAGTTGGTGGTATGGGGGTGCAGAAGTAAATAGGTGCAATGTAGATCAGTAGATGTTTGGGAAATGAAATAGTGTGAGGTTTTGTTGGGAAACATCTCAGTTCTACTCATTTGTTTAAATGTGGATGGTTGTGATCCATTCTCTTATGCTGCGTGGTTCATAAGTTACTTTTGTTTGTAGGAGTGAACGGTTATTCATATGTGGATTAACTTTAGAACATTTTTTGCTTCTCACTTTGGCAATTAGCAGTAGTCTTTCTATGGACGTTGGAGATCCGTTTCATGTAGCGGTGCAAAGGGAATTTTGATTCATGGATACAGGATCCTTTACACGTAAGACCTATTGCTTGCAATTTGGGATCCTCATTTTGGTCAACTAGCTGTTGGTCGTGATTGCACCATGCTCAGGATGGTTAATATCTCATCGTTGCATGACCGTTGTTTGGACTGCGATTGATCATGTCATTGTGATAGTGTGATACGCTGATATCCTAGTTTTGGGGATTTTGTTGCTGTCAAATGTAGCATCAATCAGTGTAGTCCAACTAGTATTTGCCTTTGTTCTGTAGTGTCCAGGGTTATCCTTACTGCTGGTGTTATGGTTACCATTGTTATCAGACTCTGCCAATATCAAAGACTACATCAACATCCCCAAAACCAACGGGTAAGACTCAGCAAAAATGCAAGTCACCATTGCAATTGTATACTTGCCAACTTGTAGGTATCATCAATCCCTGCACACAGATGTTATCAGCGAAGAAATGCTGCCATTAGAGATCCAAATTCGTACCAAGGACATGCATTTACAGGCAGAGTTTGGAATTCCTGCACATTGCAGATACAAGCATGATCCAGATTTTAGTTTAATTATATGTCCACAAATTAGCCAACTAACAATCACGATTTTCAGTAGAGAATTATTGCCATTAACATTAAATTAGAGAATATTATTTATATCAATTGGTAAGTTGTTGTCGTGTGACATCACATGTAACACCATGATCGAAAGGTGTTCCAAAGAATGCAAATAACATGACATGCTGTCAAGATCGTCGGAAATTTAGGTTTTCCTTTACTGACAACACAGAATCACTCCTCCAAAAAGGTTAAGGAATCGTTTCTCTGAGCCAGATATATGGCATATCTTGTACATTTGTACTTGTTGATGTGTTTATATTCACTAAAGGGGGGTAGAATGTGAATACATGGAAACATTTCTGGAGTTTTAGTCCAGCAATGGTCTCTGTTTTAGACAGTGTATCATTGTATAATTCTATGTTTTTATTAGAGGATATCATTGTATGCTTAATGGGGAATATCATGTGAGCTTCCATGGCTGTGGAGCGTGTGAATCGTTCGACGTTTGCTGTGAAAATACTACTGCTGAATTACACGAAAAATATATGTTGTCCTACCTGCCTGCGTTTGAAACAAGCATTAAAACTGCAGCTGAGGAGCTCGACTGATTATTTGCATAGAAAAAACAGGAAATCAAAAAATCAAAAAATCAAAAAATTTACGACGCCTGAGAGATTCGAACTCTCGCGGGGAAACCCCATGTACTTAGCAGGCACACGCCTTAACCACTCGGCCAAAGCGTCTTTTGTGCTATCGCAAATCTATTTATAAAATAAGAGAAATATACTACACAATATATGCAATAAAATGAAATAGAAAAGCCACATTGATGAATTGCTGATCAAACTAAATTCCCAGGGGATCTAGACTTCAAACATAGGCCCGTACCAACTGCATATCACGCTGAACGCAAGACAAATTCTCCATGAATGTGAAAACTCAGGGTTTATGGAGTCACTTGTACTTAGCATAACTTTTTATGCCATTGGAATACAAGGCAGCAAAAAAGATTTATGTAGTCAACAGTAGAGGGTGATCAGTAGTATAGGATTCAGCCCAAGTGCCCAACACTGCTGTACCCCAATCACTCAGCAGAAACATGAATAGAGATGTAGATTGCCATGACGAGCAGCAAGAGGAATTGATCATGGCAGAACATCAGCAGAGTGCAGACTGCAGTTTACTGAGCCGAGGAGTAGAGCTCTGAACAAGCATCCTACCTACGTACATAAAAAAATTTAAAAATAAGCAGCAGAATGGGCAGGAGCTGATGCACACATACATACAGTCTTGTTGATCATATTCGAAGTGGCCACTAACAGAAGGCAGCTTCAAGGATGCCGAGCACAGGCGATGCCAGGCCGCCGGTTGCTCATGCTGCAGGTGAAGCGGGCTCTTGATCGTCTGCGCGTGCCCCCCTGGCCCCTGCAGAGGTACGCATACCCCGGCATCGTTGCCGGATAGATACATGTTGTCCAATCCAGAAGAAGAAATTGATTCAACTTTTAGCTCACATCGGAAAGGAGTCTTGTATGCACCACCTGATGAGCTTGTGTTGATGGAGGAGGAACTGCTGAGCCGTGGGAAGGAGATTTCTGGCCGGCCATCGGTGGAGAGACTCGGGAGGAAGCGCCTGACAACGATAATGATCCGTCGGAGGCATGGCGGCTAGATGGGGAAGAAGACGATGGGCGATGTCTCGCCGGAATTTTTTCTCCTGTGCACGCGAACTGTTTCGGGAGACAATCTGGATTCTCTACAAATGAGAAGGCAGAGAGATAATTTAGAGAACGCTTTACTTTTAGGAGTTTTTTAAGTACACGCTAGAATTGTTTTTCTAAGTTATAATTCTAAAAATTTAAAGGATAAAACTTTTAAGAGCTTTTTTTGGAAATGCTTTTAGAGAACCCTAGTCGCAGCATGCCGCCACCGCTCTGCCTCCTCCCTCCCTAGGTTGCCGCCCGCCATTGGTCCCCTCCCACCACCACCCCCCTCCTGACTGCCTCCATTCTCCTCACTGCCGCTGTCTGCTTCTCACCATCCTGCCACCACCTCCACCCCATCGCCGTCACTTAATGTTTAGACTGTACACATGCAAGTATTCATTTAGAAAGCTTATAACAATTACAGTTACTTATATAATTTCTAGTTTTTAAATAGTATAGATTATAAAACTCAGTAATTATAGAATGTAAAAAATAACTGAATTTTAGAGGCTGAAAACACCAACTTCAATATATAGATGGTGCTTGAATCTAAATGCGGGTATAAATGATATAAATTCTTACATTCCCAAACTGGACATGTTATGTTTTCTAAACAAAGGCTTCAAACATTCCATTTGCATTTCATTTGAAGAGGAAGCAAACAACAGAACACGCGCGGTTACATTTTTCGAAGCAGCATGAAAGGTGCCGTAAATCAAACACAGTTGATACTTGATAGTCGAGATAATTAATTTGTAGTAATAAGTAGCCGGGCAGATCTTTGACTTGGCGCGGAGCATGATTCAAGCGTGGTGTTCTACGGATCATGAGGAAGCACCACCACTTCAACGACGTCGAGCGCTGTCGACGCCATCCCGCCGGTCGTCATTTCATCCAGGATGCGCAGGGCATTGAGTCCGAATCCGACAAAACCGCGCGCGACCTGTCTCCACGCAGTACCATCGCGATTCTGTTGCTGCTGCTGCTGCTGCTGGTGGTGGTCGCCGTCGTCGACGGCCAGCATCGGCGGCGAGCACCGGGGGTGCAGGTTGAAGCCGCACGCCGCGCAGCGGTACATGTAGCACCCGGCGTGGGAGATCACATTGCAGGCGTTGCACGTCCCGCTGGCCGTCATCAGGCGGGCCAGCGTGAGCGCGTGCTCGTGGCGCTCCTTGACGTCGACGGACGCCGGGAGGCCGAGGCAGGCCTGGTGGACGTTGACGTCGCACTCGCCGCAGCGGTAGCCGGCGCCAGTGACGCTGCGCTCGCACGCGACGCAGGCGTAGGCTGACCCCTCGTCGGCGCCGTACTGGTGCTCTGTTAGCATGTGCTCTGGGTGGTAGAAGCTGTTAACAGCTGCCATGCTAGCTACCTCTTGGGCTGGTGGCTTCGTTAATGTGTGCGGGGTTTTGTTGTGTGATGCATGCTCTAAGTAGTGACACATGAGTATTTATAGATGTTTGGAGCCATTGGTCCTTGCCTAGTTTGGAACAGAACATACTATATACGATATAGCAGGTTAAAGTATATAATATCTACTTACCTCTTAAAGGAATGAGTTTATGGTGATAGTTAATTCTACAATTTTTTCACTGACACGTGAGGTTACAAATCTACTGCTTCACACGTTTCACTTTAAAATTTCTCACCTATCTCACCTAGGTGTCTGGTGTCTGGTCCGACCAAACCACTACTCCCCCTCCCCTATCAGCACCAGCGCTACCCTGTCCTCTAGCTAGACGCGCTGTCTAATTTTAGAGTATTTTCTTACTCCCTATTATTTTGCAATTAGATTTGATTATATATGTTTAAATATTGCTAATATATTTTAATCCATAGCAATATACGAACATGCAGTTAGTACTTATAAAAATATCGAGTAGGATCGAATTTATATTAGTTTTTTTATACGTAGATAAATTTTAAATCTTTATACATGAACTTATATATAGCAGTACTCTAGATTTAATATAATAATTCAATATCACAGTACTCTTCCATCCTAATATATAGTTATTTCTAAGTTTTAGCGCTGGTATTAAGAAAATGGATAAAAAAAATATTAGTACCCTTCATTAATATGAGAATAGATAGGATGCGGGACCACTGTGAATGGAATAAGTAGTATTGACAGAAGCATTATGAGAAATTTTTTTGGGGAGGGGGGGAATTCATTTTTGTGGTTAGAAATTGTAATACTTGTGACAATTTAAATGTTACATGTGTTGTATATTGAGATGGGGGAGAGTACAATTTAACAGCTACGTTTTCTCCGGCGCGTGACAACCTTTCTAGAGACTTTTTTTCAGAGTGCAGATCGAACTTGCCAAAACAATAACTTGTCTCAAGCTGTAGCTAGTAGCAGTACTATATACTTTTTTGTCATATAATATTTCGATATTCGAATCAACCCAATGACGTTCATCCACTTCCTGTGCCGTGTATATCTAGCCAGTATTCGATATTGTATTATTTTTATTATAGAATATATAGAAGATGCACCCGCTCGTATACGCTACATGAAACACCCGACCATTAGATTTAATTTAGGCCCAACTCGTTCGGCGAACTGAGCAAGCGGTGATAGTTTATGTAAAATTTAATTTAGACTGGGTCCAAGTCAAACCAATGTGTCTGATGGGACTTCGAGATCAAACTCCTTTAGATTTTATACTGGATTTATTTTAGTTTGAAATTATAGTAATCTAGTTTATAAAAAAAAATTAGATTAGTTTATTGGATTGTTATAATCTGTACATTAATTATAATAAACTGGTTTATTTGTTTCAGCTTATAAAAACAAACTAAATTACTATAATTCTAAACTGAAATAAATAGAACCTTAACTAATTAGTTTGTGTTGGTTGGAGGGAGCTGGACTTGCCTATTATACGGCCTAGTTATCTTTTTCCTTGTGTTTGTTGGAGTTTAATTAGGTCGTGTCAGTATCACACCGCCAGATATATAAAAGATTGCTTCCCTCTACCGCCCTCCCGTCTCCCCTTCCTCTCTATCAACTGCAAGACGAAGACGACTCGTCGTCGTTGACTACCAGAGATCGAGCAATTGACTAGGATTTAGACTAGGACATTAGGTGAGTAGCAAAGTCAAAAAAGGTATACTGTATATTCTAATCGGCCATTGATTTTTCTTGGGTTCACCGAGCCATTTTGCTGTTAATTAGAGCAGTCCCAATACTTTATGATAGTGTCTATAATACCTTGAGTTTAATAAAAAAAGTATAAAAAAATACAACTTTTTAACCATTGCTCCAATAAATATTCGGATTCCGTGGTTGTTAAGTAGCGATGACATATAGTAATTCTGATTCATTTTATAAGTTGTTTTAGTATTTTTAATTCTTTTCTAAACATAGGTTGTTTTAGACTTTTATATATCTTTTTTATTTTTCCTTTTATGTTTATCTTTATTAAATAAATGTTACTCTTTTCATAATAAAAACTCATTTTTTCCAAAACAGGATAAGATAAGATGCAACAATAGTTTTTAAGTCCAAAATGAACTTATAAAAGAAATAAGATGGGGCAGTAGATTGCAAATAACCAGACGGTTCAACTAGACAAATATAATATTGAAAAGCTTATAATTGAAAGTTTAAAATATATGTTGCATTGTAATTCGGACCGATATTCGGCCAATCAGACCAACCTAACGGGGCCTTAGCGGTGAAAAGGGGCGGACTGTGCAGATTAATTTCAACTCGGCGCTCAAAAGTAGACGACTTGATCAACGGTTTCAAAGTTTTTGCATCTAGAAACTGTTTGGTTGAGCTAATTTTAGTCCATATCAGATCACAGAGTTAATAGAAAATGTTACCCATATTTGTTTGAAATAGACAAGAAATTATTATTGGGTCTAAAGAAAACGATTACAACTCAAATTGGATGAAAACCTTATCTTTACAATGCTCTTCCTCTCTTCACGCACGACGCCGAAACTCGAAGCCGCTCGGCGCTCGCACTTCCTCTCCTCGCGCACACCGCCAAAGCCCGAAGCCACTCGACGCTCACGCGTGCTGCCGAAGCCCAAAGCCGCTCGGTGCTCATGCTTCCTCTCTTCGTGCACGTCACCATCGACGCACACGCCCAGCGTGGTTCGCTGTTCGCGGCGTTCGTCAGATCGGGATGACGAGGCATCGCCGCGTCAGGGCCATATGGGGCGCTAGGGCATAGGGTGGCGCTTGGCCATAGGGGGCACGGGTGCTATGCCACTAGGGCGTCGCTAGCCAAGGGGGGCAAAGTGGGGCAGCGTGACGCGGGCAGGGGCGAGGGGCGCCAGCGGTGGGCGAGGGCGAAGGAGGTGGTGGCCAGGCAGGCCAAGTGCTGGCAGCCTAGCGTTGGGCGTGCGGTTGGAGCTTGAAGCTGCAAGTGCTAGGGTTTCTTTTTTCCATGGACTATTGGGCCGTGCTGACTGGGTTTATGGAAAACAAGCTGAAGTTGTAATGGACTTAGGATTAATCAATTGTAATGGAACCAAAAACTATAATATAAATAAAATGTATTACACTTATCAACCAAGTAAATCTAGTAATCTAATATATTTTTTTCTAAATATAGCTTTCCAGGGATTCATGTGCTTAAGTGCTTTGTTATTCTTTTTCAATACATACATACGTTTATAGATACAGTTGTGCTGATCATATTCGAAGGGGCCACTAAGTGAAGACAGCTTCAAAGATGTCGAACACCGGCACGCCGCCGGCTGCCATGTTGATCACGATTTTGCAGGTCGTCTTGAAGAGAAACTTGGCGACGCGAAAGCGGCGTCTCGGCATGACGGCGACGACACCGGTGTTCTGGTCATTATCGCTGGCAGTTTGGATGGCGCCGTCGTCGTCGCTGGTGTTATGACTTCGGTCGCCGCTGCCCTCGTCGACGCACCAGATGTGCAGCGTACACCGACAGGGGCCACAGCGGTAGTGCCACACGTGAATATCCTTGAGGCAGGCCGCGCAGCGCCCGGTCGCCGGCACCATGGTAAGCTCATGCTGCTGGTGAAGCGGGCTCTTGATGGTCTGCGGGAGCAACATACACAGCGGGTGCACGTCGAAGGCGCAAGGGACGCAGCGGTAGACGAAGCTCCCAGGGGTGCACTCCTCCCTGCAGATGTCGCATGTCACCACCCCGGCATCGTTGCCGGATGGCTCCGATGTCTGTATGCGGCTTAAGGTGAGGGTGTGCCATGGGTGGGCGAAGAAGGACATGGTCTCGTTGAAGTGGTCGGCGCAGGCCTCGTGGATGTCGAACTCGCAGGCGTTGCAGCGGTAGCCGAGGTCGCCGGAGAGCCCTGCTTGGCAGATGTGGCAGGCATGGCGCGAGGAGTTGTCGTACCGGGTCTCGAGAAGAAGATGCTGTGGATGGGCGCCACAAAATCGTTGGCCATCAGTGGTTGCCATCTTCAACTGTTATGCCACGCCA
>ASSH01052340.1:0-17581 GCA_000418225.1 Zizania latifolia
TGCTCCGCCGCTGCTCTCGCGCTCGCTCGCTCGGCCGGGAGCGGGGGAGATGACTTAGGGTTAGGAAGGGGCGCGGCGCGGTGGGGTTTTGTCGTGGCGAGGATCGCGCGTGGCCGTTGATCTCAGATCAACGGCAAGCATTGATCGGACCCGATGAGGCCTAGGCGGGGGAGGCGTTTTCCTGGCCCAGGCCCAGGTTGCTGCCTGCCCGCGCGCGTGCGGCTGGCTGGGCCGAGCCGTAAGTTAGTATGGGCCGGGCTGTTGGGCTGTTTTCGTTTTTCCATTTTTCTGATTTTCTGTAATTCATTTCCTGTTTTACATTTTCTAGAAATTAAGAAATTGGCCTAAAATTAAGATAAAATAAGTTTAGGCTGCGGGTAAATTTTTGGTTAAATTAGTATTCACTCAGTGGCAATATTCAGAATTTTTGAGAATCTTTTTAATTAAATTTGGTCCAACGACAATATTTAATTGGAAAATAATTCATTTAGAATTTTGGTTAAGTTTAAATCCAGAATTTTTGCTACTGTTTTAGCAATGTAAGAATTTTATTTAAGTCTTCTGCTGTGTTTTACACTGTTTTAGATATTTTCTGTTCGTCCATTCTATTTAGCATTATTTATTTTTCTGATTAAATTGGAACCAACGGGAAAATTTAATTAGGAGGATAAATAATTTTGTTTCGATAATAATTTTATCGACTGACCAACGTTGTTGATAAAATTGTTATGATTAAGTTAAGTTAATTCTATTTCTACTCAACGGTGATATAGAATTAACTTTCCCCTTAAGCATGTTACATGTCTAAATTTGACCAACATCGAATTGATTCATATACTATTTTGTCTACTGAATTAACCATTTTGATAATTTGTTCCTTATCAGGCAACATACTTAGTCAACTCTCGTCCATTGAGCCCCTCAATGGAGAGAACTATGATTCTTGGAGAGAATATTGAGATAGCGCTTGCGCTATGGGACATAGATCTTGCATTGACGCATGATCGTCCTGTTGAGCCTTCTGAGCCTGTGATTTGTGATGGTGAGAGCCTGGAGGCTTTCGCCACTAGATCATGAGATTTTGCTGAGATAAGAATGAAGTACGACATCGATTGTACTAAGTGGGATCAGTCCAATCGTAAGTGCCTCATGGTTATTAAGAGATCCATTATGGAGGCAATAAGATGATCTATACCACCATGTGAGACCGCTAAGGAGTACCTCAAGAAAGTGGAGAGTTAGTATACTGGCTCTTCAAAGGCATACGCAAGTACCCTCATTAAGAAGATTGTAACTGAGAAATACCGTGGCGGTAGGGTAAGAGAGCACATTCTGAGAATGAGCAACATGACTTCCAAACTCAAGCCAATGGACATGGGGCTCAAGGATGACTTTGTTGTCCATTTAATTATGGTGTCTCTGCCCAAGGACTTTGAGGCATTTGTTATCAATTACAACTCGTAGCCTGAGCGCTGGAGTATTGAGAAACTGATCTTCTCATACGTGCAAGAGGAGGAGAGGATTAAGGAGGCACGTGGTGATTCAGTTAACCGTATGCATCACAACAAGGGGAAGAAGAACCATTCTAATTTTTCTCCTAAGAATCATTATAAGAATTATTCTAATGATGCTAAGGACTTCTCTTCTAAGTCACGTGGAAAGGCTCCCATGAAGGAACACGACGTCCCCAAGGGCGTCTGCAGACATTGTAAAAAGGAGGGACATCACATGAAAGACTGTGTTGAGTTCCTCAAATGGATGAACAGAAATGGTAAGGATAAAATTGCATCTATAGATGAATCTCTGTATTTAGAATTCTCAAGTTTTACTTGGTGGATTGACTCATGTGCAACTGTTTATGTTACTAATTCTTTACAGGGATTCGCTACGACGAAAACATTAGCAAAAAGAGAAAGAACAATTAGAGTCGCCAACGGCATCGAAGCAGAAGTTGAAGCCATCGGAGAACTCCCATTAGAAATATACAATAGCTTTACTATTCATTTGTACGATGCCCTCTATGTACCTTCCATAAGAAGGAATATAATTTCAGTATCTTGTTTAGACAACAATGGTTTTGATTATCATTTTAGCAGCAAACGATGTTCTATTATATTTGATAATAAAGTTGTTGGTCTTGTCTTTGAGCACGACAAGCTTTATTTGCTTTCTCTGAATGAGTCTGTGAATGTTGTAAGTGCTGAAAATGTCTCCTTGTCTATGAATAAGAATAAGCACAAAAGAATTGATGATGTATCTTCAAAATTATGGCACTGTCGTTTAGGCCACATTTCGAGGAGGAGAATTGAACGTTTAGTTAGGGAATCAATTCTTCCGCCATTAGAATTTTTAGACTTTGAGCACTGTATCGATTGCATTAAAGGCAAATACGTCAAACAAATTAAGAAAGACGCAAAGCGAAGCGCAGGAATTTTAGAAATAATTCACATGGATATTTGTGGTCCGTTTCCTGTGACGTCTGTAGATGGTTATGACTCATTCATAACATTTACAGACAACTATTCACGATATGGCTATATTTATCCAATTAAAGAGTGATCAGAAGCTTTAGATAAATTTAAGCTATTTAAGGCTGAAGTAGAGAATCAGCATGATCTAAAGATTAAAATAGCAATATCTGACCGTGGGGGGAGTACTACGGTCGTCATATCCCTTATGGCCAAATTCCTAGACCTTCTGCAAGGTTTCTCCAGGAGAATGATATAGTTGCCTGATATTCTACACCGGGCGAACCTCAGCAAAACGGAGTGGCAGAAAGGCGCAATCGCACCTTAATGGATATGGCAAGAAGTATGCTAAGTTATTCCACTCTGCCGATTAATTTGTGGATGGAGACGTTAAAAACCGTCATTTATATTCTTAATCGGGTCCCTACTCAGTCGGTGCCTAAAACACCGTATGAACTGTGGACTGGATGAAAGCCTTCACTTAATTATTTAAGAGTGTGGGGCTGTCCTGCTGAGGCTAAGATATTCAACTCAAATATTGGTAAGTTGGATTCTAAGACAGTAAGTTGCCATTTTATTGGCTATCTAGATAAATCTAAGGGTTACGTTTCTATTGTACTAATTGACATACTAAGTTTGTAGAAACGAGACACGCGGTCTTTTTAGAAGACGCGATGATCAGGGGGAGCACGGTGCTTTGAGAGATTAGCCTTGAGGAGAAGCGGATCTGTGTACTCACTCCTATGATTCAAGAGCCAATTTTTCATGTACTTGTGATAGAACCGATTTGTCCAGCACTTGTGGTTGGATCTCCATTAGCAACACCTATTATTCATGGGGCTCCTGTTATTCAGGAACCTGAAGTTCCAGATGTTGTTAATGAAGAAGAAGAAGAACAGCCCCCACACTTAGAAAATGATATGCCAAACCAAGAGAACATCATAAGATCACAAAGAGTGAGAATGTCAGCTATTCCTGACGATTATGAGGTATATATGAGTGAATAAATTCAAATGGAGGGCGATCCCGCCTCTTTTGAAGAAGCCATGAGAAGTCCACTCATCTAAATGGCTTAAGGCTATGGAAGATGAGATGAGGTCTATGAGTACCAATAAAGTTTAGAAATTAGAAGAAATTGCTAAATGAGCCAAAATAATAGGCTATAAATAGGTCTACAAGATTAAACGTGACTCTCAAGGGAATATCGACAGATTTAAGGCAAGACTTATGCCAAAAGGCTTCACTCAAAGAGAATGAATAGATTATAATAAGACATTTTCACCTGTTTCATCTAAGGATTCATTCAGAATCATTATGACATTAGTGGCACATTATGACTTAGAATTACATCAGATGAATGTAAAGACAATATTTCTCCATGGAGATCTATATGAGAATGTGTATATGACACAACCTAATGATTTTGTCATAGAAGGGAAAGAAAATTTGGGATGCCATTTAACTAAGTCCATTTATGGATTAAAACAGGCATCTAGGCAATGGTACCTTAAATTTGATGAAACCATAAAAAAATTTAGGTTTAAGGAAAATGAAGAGGACAACTGCATTTATGCTAAGTTTAATAATGGAAAATTTATTTTCCTTATTTTGTATGTGGATGACATTTTACTTGCAAGTAGCGATGTCAGTCTACTATTAGAAACTAAGAGTTTTTTTGTCCTCACATTTTGATATGAAAGATCTTGGTAAAGCTTCCTATGTATTAGGAATAGAGATTCACTGAGATAGAAATAAGGGGGTATTAGGATTATCGCAGAAGACATACTTAGAAAAGATTCTAAGGAAATATATTATGCATATGTGTAAACCTTCGCCTGCTTCGATAGTCAAGGATGATAAGTTTGGGAATTTTCAATGTCCCAGGAACCAGTATGAGATCAATCAAATGAAGTCGGTTCCATATGCTAGCTGTCGGAAGCTTGATGTATGCTCAAGTTTGCACTCGTTCTGACTTAGCTTTTGTTACCGGGATGCTTGGCAGATATCAGAGAAATCCAGGCATAGATCACTGGAAAGAAGTTAAGAAAGCCTTACGATATATACGAGACACAAAAAGTCTCATGCTAACGTATGAAAGATCAGATACCCTTAAAATAGTGGGTTATTCAGATTCAGATTTCGTGAGATGTGTAGATACTGAGAATCTATGTCAGGTTACATATTCACACTCGCAAATGGAGCTGTATTGTGGAAAAGCTCCAAGCAGGCCATCACTGCATCTTCAACGATGTATGCCAAGTTTGTAGCATGTTATGAGGCCACCGGACATGCATTATGGTTTAAGAAGTTTGTTCCCTGTCTTAGAGTGGTCGACAGCATTGAAAAACCACTTAAGCTATACTGCAGCAATAAGCCAGTAGTATTGTACTCCCATAATAATAAGAAGAGTGGTGCTGCCAAACACATCAACATTAAGTACTATGTTGTTAAGGAGAAAATACAAGATCAAACTATTAGTCTTGATCATATAAGCATAAAGCGAATGCTTGCGGATTTGCTCACTAAAGGCTTACCACCCAATGTGTTCAGAGAACACTTAGCTAGCATGGATTTAAGGGAAAGCCTATGATCTTTGGATTCTGAGGGCCCAAAATAAGTTAAGGATATGTTCCAGAATAGAAAGGTGCATTGTAATTGTTGAGTCACGCAGTACGTAACTGACTATCGTGATGCAACATGCTCTATGTGTTGATCCGTAATGGAACAGGTATTGAGTTAAGTTTAGATTAAGTATTAAGTACAGATTTAGGGAGAGAATGTTGGTTAAGATCTCCCGAGAGGAGAGGAAGACCGAGTCCCTCTCCTCCCCGCGCCCTGATCGGGAGCGCCCCAACCGATTATGGTTGAGGGGCCCTGTCGCGTAGCACAATATAAGAGGAGGGAGAGGGCCGGCTGCACGAACTCCTAGGTTCGCCGCCAAACCGTCTCCCAACAGAGCCCTAACACTACCAATCACTAAGGCGCTGAAGCGACGGGAAGCTCCCTAGCCTCCACGCCGACCTCATCACCGGACCGACCTCGACCTCACTGTCGCCATGGCAAGCTCCTCCTCCTCCAAGCCCAAAGGTACACTAATCTTTTCCCTCTTAGTCAGCCTATAGCCTTAATCGTGTTCATGCCCAAGCTTTAATCGGCTAGACCTAACCCTAGAGATCTCCTACGCTTTTTTATCCCTATCTACATAGGGGATAGGTTGTTCTACGGACAGAAATTAGTAACGGAGTACATATATTCCGGTTCTGGAATTTCTGAAACTTTTGATTATATAATAATGGGTGCCGGTAGGAAGTTCCTAGGGCCAAAAATGACGAGTTTGCTTGATTTTAGTCAAAATTTCTCCATATTCAGCGAAAATATGCACACATTTCAGAAAATTTCTTTCCATATTTCTGAAGTTTATATCACCAAGAATGTAAAGTCTTGAGCTGAAAATTAAAACTAAATGTATAATTGCGTATCGGGCTGTGGGACAATAGGGTGGTCGTGGGCTTCAGCAGAAGTGAGTTTCCGTTTTCCAAGCGAGTGGTCGTGGGTCGCGGCAGGTGATCACGACCGGCGGCGCGGCGGACGGCGGGCCTCCATTGATGAAGCCCAACTTCGGTGAGGCATTGAGCCCATCGTCTTCGCGACAGCCTAGGCCGATGATGCGAGAGAACAACCTTCTCCTAACCTTGCTCCTGTACGCCGACGAGGCGACGAGGCGACGACACGACATCTTGCTCCTGTACGCCGACGACACCTATCGGATCAAGCCGGCGAACTACAACGTACACATTACTACTTCTACTCCAATTGAAAAATAAGAAAATGAGAAGAAGGTTATGGCATCCAACAACAATGGTCCGTAACCCTAATATTTCCCCGTTAGGATGATCTTAGGTTTAGCGCATATTATTAAACAAATTATGTATTTCAACAATGTGCGGACTCAAAACATTAATAATAATAATCCGAACATGAGAAACCTCCGGATGCAATATTCACATGATAAAAATGCAATCTAATCGGAAAAAAGAACATACAATCTACGTAAAATTAATTAACGGGGCTAGGAATTCGATCTCAAGAATGTAATTACACAGATCAATGGCCCAGTAGTTAGTAGCTAGCTATAATCTGTTTGTCTGTGCTCTACTCCTGCCTACATGGTCTCCACGATGATCTCCCGTAGCTGATGGCGAGATGCCTCGGCGTCCCGGCGAGCAACGAACGGGTGCGCGAGCAGTTGCGCCACCGTGGAGCGCTGTTTCGGGTCCTTCTGCAGGCACGACGTCACGAACCCGCGCAGCTCGCCCGACGCCGACGAGCTCTCCGGAAACGACGGCGGCTTGCCGTACAAGATCACCTCCATGAGCTTATCCCAGGACGATGTCACGTCGGCGGGCAGGATGGGGGTGTCGCCCAAGAAAAGCTCCATTACGGTGATGCCCAGGCCCCAGACGTCGGCGGCGCAGGCGCCGTGCGGCCCAGCGTGGGCATTGGGCTTGAACCGCTCGGGGCTCATGTACTCGCTCGAGCCGACGGAGATGGAGACCTGGCGGCTCTCTCCATCGGGGCCAAGGAAGATCCGGGACACGCTGAAGTCGCAGATCTTGACGTCCCCGCGGGAGTTGGCGAGGATGTTGTCCGGCTTGAGGTCGAGGTGCGCGACGCCGCGGGAGTGCAGGTGGACCAGCCCCGCGAGGCACCGCGCGGCCACCTCGGCGAGCGCGGGCTCCGGGAGGCCGCGCCCGCCGCGGCTGCGGACGACGCGGCTGAGCGACCCGGCGTCCATGAGCTCGAGCAGCATCGCGGGCTCGTCGGCAGGGCTCCGGAAGGTGGCATGGCACCCCACGATATAGGGCGACCCCGACTGGGCAACGCGGCGGAGCACCACCATCTCACCCTCGGGGTCGTTATTGTCGTAGTACGCGATCTTGAGCGCGAACACCGCGCTGGAGCCTCGGAGGCGCACCTTCGTCACCTCACCGCAGGCGCCCGCGCCAAGCTCGGCGATCTCGTCCAAGTCCGAGAACCGCAGCTCCCCCACAGCCTTCGTCTCCGGCTCGGCGGCGGTGTCCGGGCACGCCACCATCATCTCGTGAGGCGCGATGAAGGAAGCCGGGCGGGTCTTCGGCATTAGAAGCTGGAAGATGACGTCGCAAGCGTCGGGGGCGGATGCCGGCGGCGTCATCGCCATGTTTCTGGATTAGGCGAAAGCTAAGAAACCAACAGGCCGAGCTGGTGATTTATGTTATGGGCATGCAAAGTCCAGCTGGAGATCGGGAGGCATACGCTTGCTTGGCCGGTACGTAGTGTGAATCGGGCTAGGATGGGATTCGGAATCGGATTGGTGGGAAACACGAAACCCGAGGTAGAATAGGATTTGGATAGAACTGTGGGCCTAAGGTGTCGGTCACAGGGCAGGAAAGGGAAACTCAGGGTCTTCAATTCAACTCAATTCGCTGCATTTTTTAGTTGGAAAACGGCGGATACCCTCATTCTAATTTGAGGAATAAATTTTAAAATATGTGATGATTCTATTCTGAAGAGAAACTCGGACATAGTCGTATCGCTTCCGCTCACGCTTGCACTAGCGCTCACGTTCACGTGGCTGCGTGATGCAGCAGAATGGCGAAGCGGCGTCATGGTGGTAGGAGGTCGGGAGGTGGCTTCCTTCTTCCACTTCCTTTTCAGCCACTAGATCCAGACTTCCAGTGATGAACCATTCTATTATCAAATCAAACAAAAAATACTTTTATTCTTGATCCAAACAATCCTTAAAAGATTTATATTCCTCCTCACTTTTAAATCAAACGCACCCTTAAACTTAATAAAAACCAAATACACCTTTAAACTTAATAAAAGATATGTAAAAATTCAGCTCGATTCCTATGTGTTTCATGATTTGCCACTTATAAACCCTTGTAAAGTTTTAGACTTATAACTCTTTATCAAATATAAGTTGTTTTAGAACTTCTAGTAACTTTCTCATCTTTTTTATGTTTAACCTTATTAAATAAATGTTATCTCTCTTATAAATAAATAAACCAGCTTTAAAAGCAAAACAAACAAGAAATAACTAAGTCATTTAAATTAATTTCTTAATTCTTATCCATAAACCTAAAACTATCAAAGGAATCAGAGGAGTAGGATGGTAAATCTTGGAAGGCGTGCAAATGATGCGTTATGTTCTGGAATTTCCCGTTCACGGGGTATAGTAAGAGTATCAGTAATTGCATTGCAAAAATTTACGCTGGGTTAATCGAATCTGTAGAACAACATGAAAGTGTTGCTGCAAAGGGATTGAATCAACAAAATTTCTGCTTCCATTAATTCATCAAAAATGAAAACATTGAACGGCATAGTTTACATTCTCCGCAGGTAGCACTCGGTGGTGCATCTGCCATGTTTATCAGCTAAAGCTGGCCAAGAGGCAGGATGCTCAACAAGGCTATTTTTCTAAAGAATCCTACTATAATATAAATGTACAGATCCTACATTCTTCAAATATAAAATGATCTCTATACCATTTACAGGATAACTAGGTATGGCAATCCGTGATTTTAGTTCAACACTGAATTAGAGAAGAACACTTATGTTAACGGATAAGACATTGTTGTCCTACTGATATTACACCTTGTATACTGGGTCCGTCCCTGATGGCAGTACAATGAAAGAATGGCCACTTCCTTATCTCCTCTGGAAGTTGAACTTCATGATTGCAAAACTGAACAGGAAGGCGAAAGTCACAGCGAAAAGAACGTGCACCACTGCCACTACCCACAGGAAGTCGTGACGGAAGCCGAAGTACTCAGTGATAAACTGGGCAACGGTTTGGTTTCCATCATCGAGCGTATGTTGGAGATCACCAAACTGGGAGGCAACCAATCCGTATAAAGTCCATGCAACCGGGCAAATCCAGCAATACCACCTCCACCAAACAGGAATTCTCTGTAGAGAAAATAATACGTGTTAGTCCTCTGAGAATGGTTCAAACCAACACGTAATAAGGCAAAATGGGTTGGAAGAAAAACCTACCGGTCGAGGGATCAGATATCCTGAGAAGAGATTCCATACATTGTAGAATGCTGCTGAGATGATAGCCGCTACGCTCTCATTTGGTGTCAACCCTACCGCCATCATTCCGTAGAATGTGAAATACAGCAGTGTGAAGTACATGAAGAACAGATACCACAAGAATTTGGCGACAGTCCACTCGAATCCAATCATTGAGTATACTAGTACGCCATATATCAGAGTCTGAACCATGATGTATGGAAACTCAATTGCAACCTATAGAAGGGAAAACTGATGTTGTTAGGTTCTGGGACCAAAATAACTTGGTAGTTTAACGAATAGCTGTGATCCACTGCCTTTTCCGTTCAACCAAAACTTGCAAGTTAGAATTCAAGGGCATCAACTGAGAGTTGAAAAGACAAATTACCTGTCCAAATGCATATGGGAAAGCTGAATACATGCCAGCTGCTCTTTCTCGGTAAAAGACTGTTCGCTCCACCACCACCACTGGTTGAACAGAACCGGAGTTTTGCACTCCAATGTACAAAACTGCAGCATACATTGATCCCATGGCATTGAATAGATCCTGCTGTTTTTTACTGCACCAAGATACGAGCAAGGATTTAGAGGCTATCTGCCAAAGAGATATTATAAGTAATAAGAATATATGATAGAGACGTACGTTTTCTTTCCAAGGTCCCAGAACATTGTTCCAAACATTAGCGCAATGACAATAGTGAAAAGTAATCTCACTGCAGTGTAGGATGGGTTCCTCCAATATGACCAGTTCTGCTTCCACAAGCAAGCTAGACATTGTGTGAAGAAAGATCTAGAGTACTGTGTAGGGAAGTTGAGATCAGTAGTGCCAGGAGGTGGTGTGCTTAGCTCCTCTATTAGTTCCTTGTTCCTTCTGCAATTGTCAATATGCAAACTAATAAGAATTGTAGTTCAAATACACTATTCGTTGTGTGAATATGAATGACATGCAAAATGGCTTACTGATATAGCTCTGACTGCCTATAGATTTCGCTAAAATCGACACCAAGCAGCTCTTCCTGGGCTGAAGAGGTCACTTCCAACATCCATGTTGCAGGATTATATCCATCTTTTATCTTACTAATGCCATCAATTCCCTGAACAAATGAACAAAGGAATTTCCAATTGATTTTACTTAGCTGGATGTAAGTGATGCAGCATGCATTCATAATTGTTGATGTTAATTTTCTTGTTACCTCAAAATACTCAATCAGTTTTGAGGAATTCTGGCCCACTGGGCCAACATATATCTCCTCTCCTCCTCTCTTCATTAGGAAAAGCTGCAGTTCAGATGGCAACAACATAGTTAATAAATATTCATCTAGTAGATCAAAGGATAACTACCTGAATAAACAATTACTCACCTCATCAAATGCTTCAAATATGTCAATACTTGGCTGGTGAATGGTGCAAACTACAGTCCTGCCAGTGTTCACGGTGTTCCTTACAGTCCTCATCACAATTGCAGCTGCCCGAGCATCAAGACCAGATGTTGGCTCATCCATGAAAATGATCGAAGGGTTCGCGACAAGCTCCACAGCAATAGTTAGCCTCTTGCGTTGCTCAGTTGATAGGCCACTCACTCCAGGAAGCCCAACAAGTGCTCCCCTCAATGATGTGAGCTCTACAAGATCCATGACTTGCTCAATAAACATCTGTAATCAGTATTCAGCAGGTAAGATCTCTAGCCGGTTAAGAACCAAAAAATATAAAAGAACCAAATTTTAGCTTATAATCTAGCTAACTAACCTTCCTTGCTTCTGAGTCAACATCCGAGGGAAGCCGCAGCCATGCAGAGAAAACAAGTGATTCATATACTGTGACATGCGGAGAATGGATGTCATTTTGCTCACAATATCCTGATATACGTGCAAAGGTCTCTTGCTTCTTTGGATAGCCTGAGATTCTAATATCGCCCTCTATGTATCCTCCAGTTTTTCTCCCTGCTAGAACATCCATCAGCGTTGTCTTTCCGGCACCACTTACACCCATCAATGCAGTAAGTACACCTGGCCTGAAAGAACCACTAACACCCTTTAAAAGCAGCAAGCGGTCTTCTGTTACTCCTTGTGCTTTCATTGCCTGTCAACGTAAAACAATATAACAGGGTTAAAAACACTTGGGTAAACATAATGAATTTTGTGTACTAATTGTCACATGAACAAAATTACCTCTGGCATGTCTACTGAGTATCTTATGTTGTTAAAGCTAAGTGACAGCGGTGCAAATGGGAGCACCATTCCTTTCTTGCTTGCGCTAGAATCAACACTGTTGATTCCAGAGTTTTGGCCAGCGGTGTGGGACAATTCCAATTCCTGCTTCCTAGATTTTGCTTCTTTGTGGCCTTCTATAACTTCACCAGTTAAGTTGGAATGCTTCTCTTTCAATGCCTCCTCAGACATTGATGGGTGAGAGTCAGCAAATGCTGCAAAACAAAAATGCAAGTAGCCACGGTTATTATCTTTTAACTTGCAAATGTTGATTAAATATCATGATATTTTAAAAAGTTTTTCAAATATACTTACGACTCAAAAAAGAAAGAGCTACAGTGTAGAGCAGGTTAAAGAGGATAGTGTATCCAAGCAAAGCACCAAGTCCAATCCAGTACCACTTAGCTTCAGTAAAGATACCACGAGATTTAAGTACGCTAACTCCCAAGGTCTCATTTGGTAGAAGACCGACCTGTGGTATGAAAAATAATGATAAGTTTTACGTAGTCTAATATTGCAAGTTCAATTGCTCATCAATAGATGCGACACTTACTTTGTTCCAACTGGGACCCAAAAATTCATTTGTTGAAATAGCATTTTGTGCGTATGATAGCGGGGATATCCAGTAACCCCAAATCCACCATTTCTTCACATCAGCTAGAAAAGAGAAACAAAGATCAAGATGAAAATATGTCAGGAACATCAGCAATTAAAGCCATTGATTTCAAGTATGATAACACCATGCAATTTATGACAGCCAATCCAATAACTTACGTCTTGCAAGGATAAAGCCACCCAATGCCGCGAAAGCCAACAATGATAAGGGTCCAAAGGTGTGAGACACAACCATGTCTCTTCCAATTCCAGCAATGAAACGGAACAGTGCAGATGACATCTGATTGAGTGCAAGTAGCAGCAGATACTGCTTGAGGAACCTGGGCACACATAATTATTCATATTTTCAGACTTCATAGAACAGAGTCGTCTGTTGTGGAACATTCAGTTTAACTACTCCATTGCAAAAATAATTAACTACTTCCTAGAGGCTAGATCATATATGAAAGAAGCTTCTTTCTTGTACTTTTAATTATGGTGATATTTGAATCAATGCATCTTATTCTTACCTGGTTATACTGGGATCAAATCCAATGACATAGTATGTTATGAAAACATAAACACCAACTTCAAGAAATGTGATAGGAATCTGAAGAATCCACGATGGTATGGTATAGGCCCATGCAGGGAAGAAGAGAAGATCTCTCTGCTTGAAGAAAACAGGAAGTTTTATGACAGTCATGGCAAGCTCTGCAAAACCATTAAACATGACTGTATCAAGAGCAAAGTACAGTGCCCCCATATAGATCCCTCCATAAGTAAAATCACGTCGCATGCTGGTGCGGAAAAACGTGGTCATCACGATCAATGCCATTAGAGTTAGCTGCAACAAAAGAAAGGTTCAGATAATCAGATTGATGGATATATTGATACTAATAAATCAAAATTAGCTATCAAAGATATGAACTTACATTAACAGCTTTAAAAATGTACATAAATGCATTTCTCTTCATGAGCAAAAGCTCTCTATCAATAGTGGCTTTGAGCAACTCCTTCCTACTGACACCAAACTTCGAAGTAGCCAGAGCAGCAGGGTGGCTCCTAGTCCTATCAAATGGCTCTGAGAGCTCATTCTGAATGGATTTGCCCACATGGAAGGAACGAAATGCATCTGCAAATTGCTTCACAGGCACAAAACGGTATGGTCTGTCACGCCTACACCAGTATTGCTCCTGGTCTTTCTTTGATGTCACCTTTTCAATGAATTCAGAGATATCAGTACCATTCGTTTTGAATATCAGGTTCAGTAAATGACACAGGAATTTATAGATGATGCATAACACTGCCACTTACTTCCTGCAAGAAGTCAGCAACACCCTTTCTGGCGGGGCATTTGAAGCCCATGAACTCAAAGAACTCAAGCACATGTTCACGGGGGCCTTGGTACACGACTTGCCCGTCAGAGAGGAGTATAATGTCGTCAAACAAATTGTATGTCTCAGGGGCTGGCTGGAGCAATGAGATGACAGCAGTTCCGCCAAGGATGTGGATAGTCTGCCTAAGGGAATTGACAATCTGGTATGTGGTTGAGCTGTCTAGACCAGTGGATATCTCATCCATGAACAAAGCTCTTGCTGGACCGACAAGCATTTCACCTATGCAATGGACATGTAACCTAGTTAGAGTTTTCCTTTAAAGAACAAGAAAAAATAGATTTAGAACAAAACTAGCATGTCGTTATGATGGATATATGTGAATTATCTGCCGTATATATCGATACTATACAAATCTAACACCAAAAGTTGTACACTTAACCTCCATCTTGCTGAGACTGTTAGTCATACCTGTTGTGACACGCTTCCGTTGTCCACCAGATATACCCCTTAACATCTCATTTCCTACCAGAGTGTCTGCACAAATGTCCAATCCTAATATCTGCATTTAAGTAGCAGAGAAACAGGCATGAGAACTTATTAGTAAACAAATGTCCCAAAAGAAATCATGTTTTGTAGGGGTATGGTTTGATCCATAGCTAGAAGACTGTACCTTCAGTATGTAGTCTGTAACAACGCTAGATTCTTGTCCTCCCATAGCTGAGGCCTACATGGGTAAAAAAGAGAAGATGTTACTTACAGTGCTAGTAGGCTAGTATATATAGCAGATATAATGTTGCAATTCTTCTATCCTGGTTACATATAAATAGTTTGAAAGAAACAAAGAACACTCTTATATGATAGCATCATCACCTTCATATAGACATCAATATCATGATCCGGCTTGATGTTCGCTGCCTTTTCCCTCCTTGCCAGCTCAGTCAGCATTTCTAAACAAAGGAGAGCAACAAAGAACAGATCTTAGTACTTATGTCAGAGATGTCATAGAACATGAGATGTTATTGTATAAACCAGCACAAAGGTTCATACCATATCTAGTGCCAACGCCTTGGCACCGTGCCGAGAATGCCAATGTCTCCCTCACCGTCATCTCCCCAATGTGGAGATCATGCTGGCTGATGTACGCGGCGGTCCTTTGCGGGACAAACTCATGCATCCCATGGCCATTGTAGGTAACCTTCCCCGAGACATTGAGGTCCTTGTCGAGCTTCCCTGCCAATGCCAGGAGCAACGTGGTCTTGCCCGACCCAGGAGGCCCCAGTAGCAAAGTCATCCTAGAGAGAAATTAGCATGGATGGTTAGCGCGCGCCATGATACACCGACCGATACAAACAACAGATGAATAGATGATAGCAGATAGTTGTGCTACGGCTTTACCTCCGGGGCTTGATGATCCCGCTGACGTCATGGAGGACGGTCATCGGCTGCTTCCTGCTGGGGAAGATGTGGAGCGCGTTCCCGATGGACTGGAGAGGAGAGCACAGCACCAACAGCCATGTCAGAGAAGCACATCGACACGTAACCTACCCCCTTTCGGGCGAAGCAGCGTGCGGTCGCGTCGACGGAAGAGGACGGTCACAGATACTGCTACTCGGGCACGCACGCCATGTGATCGACGGAATGCCGCAGAGCCCCGCCGCCGCTGCGAGACGACCGCGCGTCGTGGCGACCATGCTTCGGCGTCGACGGAGACTTCGTAAGCGGTATGCTAGGTAGGGAAGTGGTCTACGTCGGTCGGCCGCCGGCGGCCGTGCTAAGGAAGGGGTGGGGGTCAGTGGGGCTTGTAGGGGCAGACATGGCGGGAGAGGGGGGACCGCCGCTTGGCCTCTACTACCTCAAAATCTCGAATTATCGGTTTTGACAAAAAAAACAGACGTAATTTGATAATTAATTTTAAAATGATATCTCAACAAATAACTCTAAATACAATATACCAATATAATAATTTGGATAATACAATTATATAACTTTTATGCTATATAGTTTATTTATGTAAAATATTCTTAGTTGAAAGTTCAGTTTTTAAAGTCCATTATATCTGCTAATAATTTTTAGAGGGATTTATTATTCACTATGAAAAAACAAAGCGTCATGGTGGGCTGTTCGCCTGCTGATAATGGAGAGAAGAATCTTGAAAGCGATGCATGGACACAGAGCCACATCAGAACAAAGAGTTGCTTGCTAACTGGTACAATTGACAAAGTTCTCGTTGTCTCAAGCTGACGTGTAGCTTGAGCTAGCCAAAAGGTTGTTTTTTACCTCTCAAAAGTTACCTTATGCCTCTTCGTCAAATGGACTTAAAAATTTCACAGAAATTTTATAGAAATTAAATTAATTCATGTAAAATTTCTAGTTAGATACCTCGATGGTGTTGCTGACGGAGTTGACAAGGGTGGGGAGGCCGCGGTTGCCGACATGCACCTCCGCCTCTACCTCCAATTTCTCGAACCGCACCTCGATCGTCGGGTAGTCGATGCCCACTCTATATATATGCAAACAGTTGTTTAATTAACCAATTAGGCAAGTAATTTGTCGCTTGATTTTGATTAGCAGAGAAGCTTAATTAACTGTGTTGGATGTCGAACTATTCTATCCAATTTGTTATATAAATGTTAGTTGTTTTATACTTGTGCACAAAATATTGTTTAGTTAGAAGATTTAAAACTATTAAAGAAATTAAGACTAAAATAATTTATAAAAGAAATTGGAGAGTAGCTAGAGGTGTGTACCTGTCCATGCGCTCCCTGAGCTTGAGGAGGAAGCGCTCGTGGTCGTCGTCGGCGGCGCGGACGAGGCGCTCGATGAGGGCGCGGCTCTCGCGGGCGCCGAGGCGGCCGACGTCGACCTCCACCTTCTCGCCGCCGTCCTCCACCATGAGGATCCCGCGCCTGACGCGGTCGAACGTCGGCAGCCGCTCCAGCGCCGCCCACCGCAGCGCCTCCTCGTCGTCGTCCTGATCGTCCTGGAACCTCGACGACGACCTCGAGAACACGTCGTCCCCTCTCCTCCACAGCGAGCTCTCCCTCCTCAGGCTCGCCATCCTGTGCACCTCCCGCTCCATCCTGCAGATAGCCGACCACCTTCCGCTACACTCTCTCAGTCTCTGATGACCACCGCTTCCGATCGAACTGCTAGCTACAGCTTCTTGGATCGCTCTGTGAATTCTTGATCACCAGCAAGCAACTCTTCTTGGAGCTGCTAGGTAGGCAGGCTTCTCGCCTCTGCGGCTTAGAAGAGAAGACGATGCGGTGGCGATGTATATATACTGGCCCCGGCCCCGAGAAGTTGGTGAGGATCGGAGGAGGAAGCTAGCCGAAGCTTGACCAGGGAGGAGTACGTGCAGGATGCGATGGAGAGAGGTTAGACTGGGCATGCCGTCTCCTGCTGCCACTTGCGTGATTAATCGAATCTATGCAATCTGTTGCTGCCATGCATCAATGCATGCTAATGCCAGGGAGGGGAGCTTCGTTTGTGCACAGCAGCTGCTGCATTTACGCGCGTGTTTATACCTGCCTAGCCTTATCGACCAAGGGAGGCTGCTTCCTCTCACCAGCAGCGCGCGGAGAGCTTATGGCTTGTCAGGCTTATCGCCTCACACCAGTATTTTGATATCTTAAATACATAACTTTTATAACATAAAACGTATAAAAATATTGTATTTTCACTGTTTCTGACACCAGCTTAAACGCGCGGAGAGATTTTTTCATGCTAGATTTGAATATTGTTTTTAATTTTCGCTTAATTCGTTTGAGGTTTAGCTTGTTGTTTTAAGTTTATACGTGATTTTTAAGGTCTTAAACAGTAAGCATCTATATAAAATTTGTCAAAATATTTTAATTTTTTACCATTTGTAATATTAAATTTATTTATTTATAATTTTAAATAATTATTATAAACG
>ASSH01052341.1:0-17798 GCA_000418225.1 Zizania latifolia
CTAGATCTATGCGTAAGAGAGAGAGAGACAAAGATTCGCTATCTACGTGCTGCTAAGTTTGGAAACTTCGCCGAGTGTCGGATCGGGAAGGCACTCGGCAAAGTTTTTCAATTTTTTTTAATTTTTCAACATAGTTTGCCGAGTGCCTGAACTGGTGGCACTAGGCAAAGATAATTTTTTTTAATTTTTATGCTTTGTTTGCCGAGTGCCTGAACTGGTGGCACTCGGCAAACCTTTTTTTAAATTTTTTAAATTTTTCCTAATGTGTTTCTAGAGTTTTCTTTGTAACTTCCTCTAAACATATTTAAATTTTTACCACAGCCTCTAGGCATCATATCATGACACCACGACAAGTCTTAATTTTTTAGACTTCATTTGATATTTTTAAAATAAAAAAATCAGTAAGGAGCATGTTGCCAATCGAGTGCTGTCGCCTAGATGTCTAAAAATTTCTTTTGATTTAGTGGGTAAGGCCAAAAAATAGACTCTAAAACATGAATATGATTTTTACGGATAGTTTGATTCATTATTTTATGCACTTACAGTTCAAAATTCACCTATTTTAATTTAAGTCTTGGAAACCCATTTAATTAACTAAAAATAGTAAACTGACCTTGAAAATAGCCAAAATTTTGCATTCTATAAGATACGCTGAGTTTTGATTATAGAAAAAGTTTCAAGTCCAAACAAAAATTAACCCATCGATTTGCTTTGAAACCTATCACAATCCTTCTCTAAACCCTAATACCTCCTCCTAGAATCTCCGGTTTCTAAATATCCTACATTACAACTTTGTCAAAATATTTTTAAATTTTTATCACAGTATCTACGTATCATATAATAACACCATGACAAGTATTGTATTTTTCAGACTTCAATTGATTTTTCTAGAATTAAAAAAGCATTAAACTCAACGTTGCCGGTCGAGTACCGTAACCTACATTTTTCAAAATTTCTTTACATTTAGTGGCAATGGACTAAAAATGGACTCAATAATATGAATATGATTTTTCTACAAATTTTGGTTCATTATTTCGTGCACTTGCAGTTCAAATTTGACCTATTTCGATTTAAATCCTAGAAACACACTTAATGAATTAAAAATAGCAAACTGATCAAGAAAAATGCAAAATTTTTACATGGATTAATATATGTTGCATTTTGAGTGTACAAAAAATTTCAAGTTCAAACCAAGTTGAAAATGTCACATGGGCTCAAAACAAGCTTTCACATGAAATAATGGGTTGCCTTGGTTTGCCGAGTGTTTTTAAAAAAAACACTCAGCCTAGTGCCACTCTCAGGCACTCGGCAAACCATGCCCCCTAATGACATGGCGCAGCAAGGTGGCAGCTAGAAATGGAGGTTTGCTGAGTGCCAGAAACGGCACTCGACAAACACTAGGGTTTGCCGAGTGCTCGTTAGTAGTGGCACTCGACAAACCTGCATTTTTTTTGAGCCGGCGTCACGCCGTCAACACCTTTGTCGAATCGATTTTTTTATGATTTTACCGAGTGTCTAAATATTTGCCGAGTGTATTTGTCTAGGGCACTCGGCAAATGATTTGTTCGCCCAGTGTTTATAGTTTACCAAGTGCCCGACATAATGCACTCAGCAAAGATTTTGGCACTCGGTGAACTCTCTGTTTCCCGTAGTGTGGTTACATAGACGTGTGTGGGTCAGGGGCACGAACGTATTGTGCATGGCACGTGTGGCCCTTGTTTGGGCATACAACATAGCATATATGACGGCATTGAAGGCATGGTTATGTGCTAAGAGGAGGAGTGCATGGTTATTTGCTCCAGTGTGGGTATGTTGCCAGTGAGGACGTTGGGTCCTTTGAGGGTGGGTGTGTGTGACATCCAACCCAATATAAATTGAGTCCATACAATTGTGTGTATGATGGATAGTACTACCTTACTAGTTGAGTAAGAATAGTACCAACATATAAACCCACATGTTTTAACCATAGCACCTCCGGGTTAACTCTTTTACACGAGGCAATGACGAAAGTATAAGTGGGGTGCTATGCGTGCGTAGCTAGGGTGTGACACTTGGTGTCATTCAGAGAAAGGAAAAAGGATGAAGGCTTCATCTCGCTAGACAATGGAAATAGGAGGTTACAACCCCGCCCAAAAGTTGGAGGAGATAAATCCAACGAGCTTTAAAGAAATATGGAGAAGGAGCCAACAAGTTTTGCCACCACCGCCTGTTCAGATTCCCGGCCACCGCCCCCACCGCCGTGGCGCTCTATCAGCCACCCTGCACTATACCCTGAACAGCTGCTCCTATCGCCTGTCGCTCATCCCGAACTCTAGGCCACGTACCGCCCCTGCCACATAGGCGCCCATCCCCCATGCTGCGCGCCCCTCCCCTAGCGGATGTAATAGGTCACCTTATTTAAATCTGAACCGTTAGATCAACAGTAATGAATATTCCAAAATAATATAATTGTATCTTAAAATTTTCTATATATCTCTTTCACTTTTCACATAGTGGTTGCCATGCCATTCTCCATATATAGCGTGGGCATTATCCTACCATGTCTAAGGAAATACCGGGATAGCTCTTTCATTCCTATCAAGACAGACTACGTGGCCAAAAGGTCCGGTTTTAAAAAATAAAAACTCTCACATTCAATTTTTACAATATATTATTTGAAAATGTTCATACAATAAAAAAATTCTATATGGTTGTGCGCGCGCTGAAGCTAGCACAAATCGATCGAAAATGGAGGAAGTTCTTCAACTATATTTTTTCGATTATATCGATGACGCACATTCAACAAAGAGATGAAGGTCGTAGACAAATTCCTAATTTCACTAAATTTCTATTAATTAAAAATATAGATACATATGTACTATCCCTCCGCACCAGAATGTGAATATTAGCAAGATGAGTCCTTCACCACCCTACTGTTGCTTCCTCGAACTATTTCGACTAATGGCCCCTAACCCAACCATGCTGTTTTACTCTACTGCATGCGTCAGTACGTATAAGCACTTATGTCCTACCAGAAACCAAACCGTAATACTTAACAAGTTTGTTATGACATTCTTAATTTGAAATCATGTCACGAGGTTGCTTGCAGCTGCAGCTAGCTAGCATTATACATGTACACAAGAAAGTGAGCTCGCGGTACGTGTTGCCTACTATATCTACTCTAATCTACGTATACCATACGCTGGCTCTTGAGCCTGTACGACTGTGTTAGCTACGTACTACCTATATGCATAGCTCTAGCTCGATCAATCAACAAGTATCTTTTGCTTTGCTCCGTTGCCCCGGCAAAAAATATTATATATATATATATATTTTTTTTTCAGCTAGCTAGTCTAGCTGCTGGCTGGTTGACGTACGTACACGGGCGCATGCAGGTATAGCAGGCGACACAAGAGCAGCTGCAGTTGAAGATGAAGGAGAGAATTGAAAGAGAACCTTTATTTGGTTATTACAAAAGAGGGAGAATCTTGGCAGGTTTTTTTTTGGGGTCACACAACCCTACGATCGATTTCGACCCCTGTGCTGTACAACTCCTTCCTTCATGCCATCCTTCCTCCCTTGACTATACTACTGGCCTAAGCTAGGGATGCATGCAGAACCTTCCTGGCATGCATGGAATCATGGAGCAGACGATCTTCTCCTTGGTGATTAGTCAGATTAGAGAAAATGTGAACGTAAAATCGTCGACCAATCGATTACTTTCTTAGTACTGAAAGTCATATATCGATAAGAGAGAGGGTATATTAGTAGTTGATTAGTCGTGCTAGCTTGATACAATTAAAGTGCTGCAGAAAAAGTTTTTAAAGACGTTTCAGTGTACAGGAGGTCCAAAAGGCAGCAGGGAGAGATGATGGTTCATTTCACAGGACCGTTGACGATGTAAATTGATCCATTTCCATGTGCGGTTAGCTTAAAAAACCATATGTGAAGTCATTATTTTAGATGATGGTCCAATTAATCGGATCGCATGTAAAAATTTACCTATTTTCATAGGCTATTGGCTTAAGAGAACAACTGTGAAAATCGTTATTTACATAGATGGTTCGCTTAACCAGGCTGCATGAAAATGGGTCAATTTTTACAGGTGCGCGGTGTCATAAGCTGATCGTATATGGAAACCACTCCTTGTAAATAAGTTTTTCATTCGGATATCTTATTTTGTCTTCTTGCTTCTTCAACTCAACAAACCTTAAGTCCCAAAGTTCTCAAACCACTATGTTGTTGGGTTGTCTTAGACCCGCGTGACCTCGATGCCAACTCACGAGCTCTCCTCCACCATATATGCACCACCTTTCACCTTCATCCTGTCTCAGCCGCTGCTCGCTGCCAATTCTCTCTCTCAAGCTCTGTCGTCATTTTCGCACCATACCCACAATCATGTCATGTGTAAGACCCGGTTGCAAAGACTCTGAGTGTCATTCTCGTCCCTAATCACACGTGACTCCTTTAACTCTAGCTAGCAACACTCTTTAACACTCCACACTTCATCTTTCTGGTCGCCGATAACACCTTCTCAAATGTATGCGTTGCATGTTCTTGGCTATATGAAATTGCATGTGCATATAGATGCGGATAAAATTAAAAATGCATATTGGTGATTTGATTTTTTTTAAAGATCCAAATCTTCTTTGTAGACTTTGATGTGGATTGTGGATGAAAATACATGAATAATAATATGCTTAATGTCTGTGGGTGTGCATATGAATATAAATGCTTCTAAATATGTCGTTATAACATGAATATAAATGTATAAGAATCTGTTATTTTTGTATGCGACTGACTTAACCCCGTCTGTAGAAAGAAGGCATTTCTGTAGGTGGCCTTCTTAGCCGACCTCCTATGGAAATTCAACTGCATGTAAAAATGCCTTTCTATGGTGGCTTCTCGACCTCATGCATGTGGAAATGCAACATTTGTACATGATGTCTTAGATGGCATACGGCGAACCAAACATATATCTATAGAAAGTTGGTTGGCCGTCTATAAAAATGATTTCGTTATAGTGTAATCATCTTCATGTATATTAGTATATACTACATCTGACAAATAGATTGTCATAAAATGCATGCACTCAAACCTAACTTCGATTTAAAATATTAGGATGTGCTATGTCAAAATGGTATTAATAGATATATCGTGAAAATACCTTTAATTTATATGACTACATTTTAATATTTTTTTATAAATACGTAGATAAAAATCAGTATAGAAATATACACTTTGAAAACCATTTAAATGTCCAAAACACATCTATTTGAGAATGGATACAGTGAAATGCCAAGCTGGAATTTCACAACGTTATATGATAAAGCTCCAGCCCGGCTTCAGGATACAGCTTGTAGCTTTGCTCATCATTCGAACTTGGGCCGCGTACCTGACACCACTCATGATACTGAGGGAATGACCTCATTTAAAACAGGCCATAGAATAGAATATTAATCAAACCGAGTTTAATGATATTTTTTGAAGTTTCATATGAATAGATTTAGTACTATAAAGTTGATAAATGTTTTATAAAAAAAGAAATATTTTATTATAATTTTTATGGTTTAGAAATATATTATTAGCATGCATGCGAGTGTCATCATAGTCACTAACAGCGATATTTTGAAATGATTAAAAAATATAATGTCATATAAGTAATTTTCCAAATATTTTAAAATATTTTTTTTATAATTTTATATATTATTTTTAAAAGCATACTACTGTTTAACAACTTGAAAGTCGTGCCCAGACTAGAACCATAAACGTACACCTTAGAACGAAAGAGACATAATTAAGCAAGCACAGTATAATATATATACTACAGATATGAAAGAATAAAAAGGCAGCTGTCTTCGATCGATGAGCACACCATGGTCTATCTGTGGTTACGTCGAGGTAAATCAACCTTACGGTGATATATATAGTGAGAAACAAAAACAATACTACCCCTATATATACATGTAATAACTATTAGATCGTGCATCGGTGCATGTAGTAAATTGTTGAAGCTAATTTAGCCTTTTGTACTACATTGTCTACATACCGTAGTGATCTATATGTGGTAAAAGAGAAACTAACGTGGTCTGCTGGTCTGTCTGTACGTATACTCGGGAGCCCTGACTGGCTATATATATATCCACCACGCAAAAACACGAGGGGCACGCCGACGGGCGCTCCGAGCCGAGCCGAGCCGCGGCGCGTACGTTCTACTCCTTCCCCGGCGCCGGCCGCGATCGGCTAAAAAATTTTCGCGGCGGCATATGCACGCTCCGCCGCTCTCGATCCTCTCCGTGGGCGCGCGCGTGGCTGGGGGAAAAGGAGGGGAATGACCTCGCGCGACGGCGGCCAGGTAGAGCTCGTGCGGCCAGCGCCACGTACGCGCTGTCTCGTCTCCGGCGCTCTCGTACGTACGTGTCAACAACGCTGCGCCAATAATTTAAGGCATTATTATGGCTCAGGCATATGTTAGTTTCAGACTTTATTTCTAGGTTTTTGAATGGTATAGTTTTCTATATAAAATTATTGAAAAATTGTTTTAAAAATATTTATCATTAAATTTAATTGTTTAAATATTTAATTATGTTTCCTAATAGGCTTTAAGACTTCCAGAATCTAGATGATTCATGAAATTGTGCTACCACGCCGTCGTCAACAAAACTACAGAATGAAGCTTCAGTTGAATTAGGGACTATTTAAAAAGCTTCTCGCAGCTATAGCTGCTTATAGTTACTAAAATTTTTCTAAATAATCCAAATTCTAAATCTAAATCGTAAAACTCAATAGTGACAAAATCTAATATGAAAATGTTGGAGGTCATATAACCCTAGGTACCATCTACTAGGCTTTTATTGGACCAAACCAGGCATGAGCTTAGCCCATCTAAGAGTCTAGAACAGTTAAGAAAGGTTGAGATAAATATGTAAAGATATACTTGAAAATAGGAGATAACCTAGAATTCGGTTAAAATTACATAATGATAGAAATCGAATAGAGATAGTCTCATACTAATGCTCTCGCTCTCTAGTCTATATAAGGAGGGTGAGGGGGTTCTCTAGAGGACACGTATCTATAGACAGCCGTATAGCCATCTAGATCCATATCAACATATTTGTCGAGTCTTTTAGACCCAATCTACATTCCACAAAACATAGAATGCATATGGCTATTATTTTTCGGAAGGCCCGAAGGCTCTTGTTCTTTGAGTCAAATGTTAGGCTTAGAATTCAACGCTTCCCTGCCACATAAATCACCACCGCAAAGTATTACTATCAGTAGACTGCTCGGCAATAGAAAATGAACTAAAATTCATGAGTTGTAAAATATTAGTTTCTCTAAATTTTTACTAACCAGATATTTTAATTAAGCTATTTCTCCGAATGAAACTCCCAAATAGACACTCATTATCTTTCAATCACTAAATAATTGTTTTGATTAGTGGTTAAACATTGATTGCCAACTTTGTCGAAGATGGGGCGATGTTAACAGACGGGGCATAGCTGTACATACAACCAACTCAAATAATCTCGATCGATGCACGTCACAGCGACCACAGAAGGATGTGAAAAACGCATGCGTGTGGATGTGGTGATACATAGTACTGTATGGTTCCCTGCAACAATGCGTTTTTGATCAAAAGGAGAAGCACAAAATCGGGGGCTAAACAATTATCATTCTAGAAACACGACAAATCAAGAGAAGAATAATAGAAGGGGTAGGTCATGCTTATGCATCCATCCAACCTCCTAAAAACAGACTCTTGTTTTTTGTTTTTATATTATAAATCGTTTGATATTTTTTTAAAACAAACTCTCTAATTTTAACTGAATTTAAAGAAAAAATATATAATATCTAATAACTACTATATCAAGACATATTTTATATAGTAAATTTAATAATAATAATTTTATATTAACTTGTTGATATAGTTTCTGTAATCAAACTTTAAGATATTTACCTTATAAAAATCAATCGAATTATAATACTGACAGCGACGGCGTGATCAAATGTTCCAGATCTAAAACCGACGTCACAATGTGCCCACCAAGCACTTGGCGCTTCTTGTGGCCGGACAGCCGAGGACTTGTCACTGTCCTGACTCCTGAAGCAGTTTGCAAGTCTCGTGGTTGTCAAGTTACAGGTCGGTTCAGTTTGCGATTCAGCATGTCAGTTTCATACGAAATCAGAGTAGTTCCAAGAGAGTTTTTCAGAGAAAAAACATTTTTTTACTTTAAAAATCCTAAACAATAAAAATATAGTACTAACAAGCAGGCTAATGGATATGGTTTTGTCTCTATGGGCAGGCTGTCAAGCGGTCTCGCGGGAAACGGGGGCAGTAAATGGTGGAATGTTCCAACCCCGTTTTATCCGATGGAAAGAATTCCCCGACTCCTTTTCCACTGGGATAAGATTTACTATGCCATATCTAGTTTGACAGATTAAAATCTTGGTCCATTCAACGTAGATTTTAACCCATCTCATAGAATAATTCATAATCTTGAACTGCCAAACTAGCCTTAATAAGTGAATTTTTCACCGAGGAATAGAGAATAGGCCCGTTGCCATCTACATGGGTGAGGAGCAAGTACGATTAAAATTACGAATCATGCTAAAACTCTGTTTTAGGGCTTCAAGTATATAAACTCTGCTAATAGAAATAATACCAACAAAAAAATTGAGATAATATTAGTTTTAGTGAAATAGAAGGATCAGAGTT
This sequence comes from Zizania latifolia, assembly GCA_000418225.1. Taxonomy (NCBI): domain Eukaryota; kingdom Viridiplantae; phylum Streptophyta; class Magnoliopsida; order Poales; family Poaceae; genus Zizania; species Zizania latifolia. Next base: position 8,699 of record ASSH01052341.1, read on the forward strand.
ACTGGACAAAAAGTTCATCATAAACGTAGTCCTAGCCCAACAAAAAATGGCCGAGTCCAACTTGGCACTTATTTTTTGAAACATATTATACAGATGACTCGGCCTTAATCTAAGCCCAATCCAAACCAACCCATTGAACTTTAAAGGAAATCCTTGACCTTTTTGGTAGAGCTTCTGGGTTAAAAATGAACCTCAACAAAACTGAGCTCTTCCAAATCGGCCTATCACAACACTCTCAACAGGACATCTTGCGCGTTTTCCCTGCCAAGATCTCAAACTTCCCATGCACTTATTTTGGCCTTCCTCTTCATAGCTCGAAGCTGCGAAAAAATCACCTCCAGCCTTTCATCGACAAAACAGCCTCCAAACTTGCATCATGGAAGGGCAAGCGGATCAGCAAAGGTGGCAGAGAAACGCTTGTCAAATCTCTTCTCTCCGCTCTGCCAAATTTTCACCTAACGATCCTTCCACAGAATGCCTGGCTTATAAAATGTTTAGACAGGATTCGAAGAAGCTTCCTGTGGCAAAAACATAATTCAAATCTTCCGCCAAGAGGGCTTGTTTTATTGAATTGGTCGGCCACCTGCCGCCCCAAAAACCTCGGCGGTTTAGGGATCTTGGACTTACAAAAATGAGTCGTGCCCTGCGAGTTCGTTGGCTATGGTTTAGATGGAAAGACCAAAATCGGCCATGGGCAAATCTTCCTGTTCCTTGTAATCAGGAGGATGAAGCTCTCTTCCTCGCTTCAACAACAATTTTGCTTGGCAATGGCAATTTCTCAAGACCCTGGCATGACAATTGGATTTCTTCATTACCTCTCAAGTTTATAGCCCCTGACCTCTATAGAATCTACACGAAAAAGAATCAATCTGTGCATCAGGCTCTAGAGGAGAACTCTTGGATCCATTGGGTCCGAAGAATTTCTACTGAATTACCAACTGCAGCAATTCCTTCAAGTTGCACACCTAGTTCAGCATGCTGCTCTTCAAGATGGAGTTCCTGACATCACTTGGAAATGGACCACAAATGGCGCATATTCTGCCAAATCTGCCTACACAGCCCAATTCAGGGGATCCATTGGCTCAACCATCAATTCCCAACTTTGGAAAGCGCAGGCAGAACCGAAATGCAAATTCTTCGTGTCGGCGCTAATCCTCCAAAAAATCTTAACAGCTGATAACTTGCTAAAGCGGCAATGGCCTTGTAACCCCATTTGCAGACTTTGTCTCGCCGCTTTCGAAACTGCAGCTCACATTGCTTGCCACTGTCATTTCACCGTGCAAGTGTGGAATCAACTCCTTGGTCGCTACAATATCTTAGGGCTTCCTCTGCTTCCCCGAGATAACGACATTAAGCCTGGTGGTGCAAGATATCAAAGCTCATCCCAAAAACTATTCGAAGATAGATCAACGGCATTCTCATTCGCACGTGGTGGAATGTGTGGAAAGAACACAATCGAAGAATCTTCAAAGACGAGATAAACCCGATCCAATCGATCATAGAGACTACGGCTTCTGAAGTAGAAGTGCTTCATTTCGCAAAATTTGCTGCGATGTAATTTTCCCCCTCCTCTTTCTGTAGGTTGTTTTCCCCCTAGCAGTAGCAGCTCCCCCCGTTGTTCTCACTGCACCCCCCCTTGTTCTCACTGCACCCCCCCGCACCCTAACTCTTTTCGTCCCCAGGCTCTGTAATCACAAACGCTGTAAAATTTCTGCCCTCCTTTAATCAAGCAAGCGATCCTCTCGCTTATTTCAAAAAAAAAAAAAAAAAAAAAACTTTAGCCTGATACTCTTGCCAGGCCAGGCATGTATGCGGCCTGGCCCATTGCTCAGGTCCATCCAACCGTACAACACTAGCATTTTCGTTCATCACAATACATGACGGATATTTTCTCAGACTCCAGAATCACATTTGAAGGATGAAAGTCACTTGCTTCAATGCAACAAAAAAATATTTACAGATGGCTGAGCACTTTTTTCCAAAAGAACATGAAGACGAGCAAAGAATGAAGTTAGCTAACTTAGGCGCAACATTTAACCAATTCATGAATGTTGGTTACAATTGGTCATCTGATATCATGTGTGCAAACGAACTGAATTTCAAGTTTGCAACAATTAGGTGCATGTTGATTGTACCTCCCATTATCTTTTCCTGTGTGAATGTTGCTTCAAGTTGACACGCGTCATGGTTGTTAGTGTATACTGTATACTGCTCTATGGAAAATACTTTCTTTGCCAGGATTATCCCCATAATGTGCCAAAAGAATTTTCTCCCCGTATCTACAGGCAACTTGGTTTACGAGATTTGAGTATGTTTGATTTGTGTGTTACTCCGATTCCTCACCAGTAGCATTTACAATTCTAGCTAGATCCTGGACAATTTCAGACATTGGTGGCCTGAATCCTGGTTCCCGCTGCATTAGGAAAATTCAGATTAGACACGTGATCTCTAATATTCAAAAGGCATTATGCGAAGAACGTATTTCGTAAAGCATCAGACATGTGCCAAATGCAGTTTCACTATGAATCAAGAAAATACACACGAATTACCTGGATACAGCGGCTGATTATATCAGCAAATCGTGACAATGCTTTCTCAGTACACTGCCCTTGTATAGAAGGGTCCACCATCTTGGACAGTGATTCTATGTCATGAAGCTGAGAACTGGCCCATCTAACAAGATGTTGCTCAGCGCGAGGGAGAGATCTGAAATTGTTCGCATAAAACAGGTCTGTTAACCCGATAGTTCTTTCCTCATTTCGCAGTTCGCACTACAGTTTTTATCTAAAGCAAAGGAAAGGTTCTGAACTCCTGATCAAACATGAGAGCATGGGACTTAAAAGTTTCTTACCTATCATATGGTTTACGCCCAGTAAGAAGTTCTAGCATCACCACTCCAAAACTGTAAACATCACCTTGTACTGCAATGGTCCCTGATTCCCTGAATTCAGGCGATTCATAGTTCAACAATGAATGCATCCGACCTGACAACTGGAAAAAATATACCAGTTGTAAGTGCACCAAGCTGTCATTTCCATCAACATAACGAGATGATTCCATCACTGCCTGGCCTTATTAAATTAGCTAAATATACTCATTTGCAATCAAATTATGAATGCATGGCATCAACTAGCAGCATAGTAAAAGTAACTAGTATTTCCAGTCATTAATATATTATGTTTTTAATACTAAGTTTAGTACTAAAAATGTCATATATTATTGGGGAGTAATAATTATGGGTAAGTCAAAATTTAATTCCTTCCAACCAATGGGTCGAGCAGAATTGTCTAGTGTCTTGTTTAAGGAAACTTCCAAAATGTTGAGCCAAAGTATGCCATAGGCCCAGAGTTAACCTGGAGCCCAGGAATAGGTGGTGCACATGCTATGTCTGATTACTCATTGCTAACACCTAAGGATCTCTCTGTGCCTCCTCAAGACCTCATGGACCGTAATTATCAGTCTTTACATGATATTATAAAGCTGCGCTGCTTCAGCTATAGCAACTTCAGCACTCCAAATAAAAGCATGCAACATCTATATCACACATATTATACTTTACCTGAGTGACAGAACTTGTCATCAATTCTACTAGTCCACATTCAGTAACGTGCACTGAAAAATTATTATCAAGGAGCACATTAGCTGGTTCAAAATTCTGATGCACAATTGGATGTTGGAAGCTTTCATGGAGATACCTGCAGGAAAAAAAGTATGAAGGTCGCACATTTAAAAAATGAAAGCCATGCATGGATGATGGATTACATAAAAATAGAACCACAATTCCATTCCACTCACTCTAAGGCTTTTCCTGAACCAAGAGCAACCTGGAGGCGAGCATTCCATGAGAGTGCACTATCAACGCCCTCCCCATGATGAAGGGCATCATCTAGTGTTTTTGCACTAAAGTGATTGTAAACAAGTAACCGCTGCCCATATTCAGCACAATATCCAACTAACTCATGGATATTAGGATGCTTGATATCTGAGACAAGTTGAACCAGTTCGAGAAAGTCATCTACTGATATTCCTCCATTAGTATTGTCAACCTTCAAAACATCCAGTAACTACACAGAATAGAAGGAATCATGCTTATTAGTTAGTATTATAGCTGCACACTGAACGTGGTGTGTCACACTTTTTATTAAGATAAATAATACTTAGTAGTTAGAGCATACCTTTCCTTCAGGAAACTCTGCTAGATATACCTTTCCTAGTCTACTCACTCTTATGAAATTCTCCTCCCTGAAACTGCTTGTATATTGCTGAAGAGATGCAACAGAGAATGGTGTCGCAGAAGTTGGGTTGCTTGTCATTGGTGGAGAGCTATATCTCTTTTCTAGAGGAACAACAGGATTTACAATAGCTTTTTCAACAGGAAATGGTGGCACTAAATTAATTGTGTGCTCTCTTTGGTTTTCAGGAGGCTTCTCATCTGAATATTTCAAATAAAACATCTTATATGAATGCCGCAAAAGAACCAGAAATCCCTATCCTATTTGGAAATTAACATAAGTTTACCTCTTTTAGCATTATCCCTTGGTTGCACTGAAGATGGGTTGATACTGGGTTCAACCCTATGATGTGCCCTTGCCAACTGATTTCTGTTAGAATCATATCTTGACTGTCTCTCTTGGTGCTTTGACAAACAAAATATTACCAGCAGGACTATTATTATGAACAGCACTACACCAGCAAGAACAAATCCAACAATTTTGAGGGTTGATGAATTCTGTTTCTTAGATGATGAAATGCTGTCTCGGGTAGTTGGCCCATCAGAAGAGTTTGAGGGTGTTCTAGACGGTGAAGAGGCTCCTGAAGGTGTTGATGCTGGAGGTCCTATCGGTGTCAGACTTGGTGCAGGTCTTGTTGGTGTTGGAGTCGGTGCTGGTCCTCCTGTTGCTGATGGCGGTGAAGCAGCTGGGGCTATACTAGTATTAAATGGATTCCCATCCTTTCTGCACTTGTATACTGTTAGTCACTAAACAAGCCACACAGATCTGTTCTGATTATTTTTTTGGTTTTCAATAGATAAAATAACGTAAATGTAGAGTGTAATGTTTATTTCAACTGGCTGGCATCAAAATAAACTTGAATGCGAGAAAAAAATCTCACTTGAAGTTTGGTATGCTCTGTAACTTTGCAGGCACCGGTCCGGAAAACAAATTATTCTCTATATTCCTGATCAGAGTAAGGAGCAGGACAGAAATGCAACTATTCAATAATCTATAGTAACATTTTCACCACAAAAAGCATATAAAGTTTAAAGTGTATTACTTTAGTACCATTTTTTAGTAAATCAACTAAACAACATACAGTACTTGTTTCAATAAAAATGGTCAAGAGTATAGAAGCAGCATAGCTGGGAATGAGTGCATGGTAAAGAAAAAGAAGCATTGATTTTTCTAGTGAAACGTGCAACTGATGATTTATGTAAAGATTTTTGCTCAAAAATTGGTTTAAGTAAAGACAGTGTCCCTCGAACTACTCCATCCGATTCCTGCTATAAGTCAATTAGTCTTCTCAATTCTACTATAAATATAAACCAATGATGAACTTCCATGTATTTTCTTTAGAGGCAACCATGGCAAAACATGAACAAAGAAAAACTAGCGGCGATAACAGCCAAGTTATGTTCCAATGGACCACGGTGATATGTAGCCTTCGGAAGGGTTGGCTTCAACTATTTACATCATAATATGCTAGAGAAACTGAAAGAGCATGGTGATAATGGAGAAGAAAGAGAGGGAATACAAGTCTTTAAGGGGGAGATCCTGCAAGACGTTAAGAGTCCCAGACAGTCGATTGTCTTGCATGTGCCTATGAGATGGCAGATGAAGAAATAAGTTGGAAAATAGGAATTGGAAATTGAGATAAGAATTGATGTACTCATGTACACTTACAATGTAGTCAAAGATGACAAACTTTTCATCGATGGAGGTAACACACCAGTCAAGTTGTTTGAAGAAATATCCCTGCAGGAAACATAGATGCCATCATCAGCAAATTAAGACAGCATCTAGACAGACACAAAAATGTACATAAATGATATCTTACAAATTTACAAGTCCAACTAGTGAATTAAAAGCATCTGGTAGTTGCCCATTTAGTTGGTTGTCATTGAGTGACCTGGGAAAACAAGGACATTAATGCGAGTTCTTTACAAAAATAGCAAGTATATAATCTTTCTGCGAAAAGTGAGGGAGAATTTACATGTCTGCCAAATTTTTAAGTTTTGCCAATGAACTCGGGATGCTTCCAGTGAGCTGATTAGCTGAAAGGAAACTGTACCAGTGCAAACGTCACAGAATGAATTGAACAATACCAAAGACTGAAGAACTACAGGAAAGGTCAATGATAAGTACAGATGCTGCAACGTAACAGGCAGGTCTTCTGGTATAGTTCCACCAATTTTATTGTTACTAAGATTTCTACATCAAATATATAAATAAATCAATGAGAAACTCAACCTGGATACAAAGAGAAAGCAAATTCGACCAGTCAAAAAAGAATTCCTAGAATCTTCTAATTTTGACAGATATTTGATGGTAACGAAAAAATTACAACATCAACACCCTTACATGGTAACGATTGAGGTGAAGTTCCCTAAGCTGCTGAGCTGACCACCCAAGTTTGCCGCATTCATCGTTCTAGAAATGGTGAGTTGATAAGAGTGCAAAACAAAGGAGTCCACCAAATGGAAGAAAACACAATGAGCAACATGCCCTACACTGAGGTTATACTTGAGCCAACACATTCAACACCCTGCCAAAGTTCGCCACAGGGGTCTCCACCATTTCCCATCCATCCAGGAAGTTTTGGTGATCCCAGTGCAACGAACAATCCATTTATTGCAGAGACTGCACATGTTAACAGAAATCTAAAGAAGCCATTAGCGCAAATTGAAACTGTCAACACATGTCCACGACATCACCTACGTTGCAGGACACATGAAGCAGAGAGATAAATTATAGGAATAATTTACGTCAAAACAAATTTATAGGAATAACAACTCCCCCCCCCCCCCAATCCTCATTACGTTGAGCTGTCCACTATTAGTATCATCAACATACAATTGAAGTGCCTGATCAGTTACTACTTTCATAACAAATACAATGGTTTTCTCCTGCAGTGTTGTTATTTTATTTCCACAATTCCACCTATCCAGAATGCGAACAATCCATCTCTTTCTCCCATTCTATTGAGTATGATAAGACAGGGAGCACATAGCAGTATAGCACCACATTATCATAAGGCCTCAAATGTTCCTTTCGTTATCTTTGACGGAAGGGACAGCTAGACTGCCTTTATCGAGCAAGAAAACATCAATTAATCCGAATTATACATGTCACAGATTGGCTTATTGGTGTATGGCATTTCTGAATTCAAGACAAAAACTAAGCAATCGCACGAGAAAGTCGAACCAGACCAATCCACAAAACCAGGCTATCCTCGTTTCTCAATTCCCACGACTTGCGTGCCGCCATCGACCCAAGTTCACCACGCACTGTTAGTTGCAGGGGCTAAAAACGCAAAAGCAGCACAAACCGCGGCCTCGAACTCGAAGCAGTGGCAAGCAGCAGCAGCAGCACAGCGAATCAATCCCATGCTCCCAGCTCATCTCGACGAAACCGAACCCACCGACCCACACACACGCACGCACGCTCATCACCGCATGAACAGCACGAGCAGCGAGGAATTCGACTGACGACTCGCTAGCGCTACTGAACCCAACCGAACAAACCAAGGCCATAACGAGCAAAATCTTACCGTCAGCGGCAACGGTGGCCGCGTGCGCGACCTGCGGCGCCACCAATGCAGCGACCACCACCAGTGCCAGCAGGCCGACCCCACCCCCTCCACGCACCGGAGATCGCCGCATCTACTCCCGATCACACCATTCGACGTTCACAGGCTCACAGCTCCACTCAACCGCCTCCCACACCACACGTGACCACCAGGCGCCCGCAATCGGATCGAAACCGCCTGCCCGACGAGGGGAGGAGGCCACCAGATCCCGCCAGCCACACACCCAATGGCCCGCTCCTCCTCGGCGGCGGCGCAACAGTATATGCTAGCAGCAACAGAGCGAGCGAGCGAGGTGGTGGAGAAGTGGACGGAAGCGAGGAGGAGGAGCCGAGGCGAGGAGATGAGGGAGGCAGGCTGGCTGGCAGAACGGGCACGCCACGACGGCGTAAAAAGGTGGGCGTCCGGCGTCCGGCGTCTCGGCGCGCCGGCGCGGCTCGCGACGGAGAGGCGTAAAAAAAGAACGGAAGAACAGAGGGGAAAATGGCAGGGGATTCCGCTAGCGGAAGCTTACGCTTTATGTTTTTTGCCCGGTTTGGATGGCTTTTTGATAAATTCCATGGAATAGGCTGTAAAGTGCGTATTCTGTAGAATGGATTGTAATCTATTATCGAGATTAACATTAACGACCTATTTGGTTTGTAGTCATAATTTACTACGTCTCAACTTAAGAGATTACCACACTTATGACTTGCCAAACTCCATGGCAAATGTAAGATCTTTGATTGATAAATAAGGTGTGACAAAATTTATACGGTTATTGTTTAGTTTGTTGCTATAAATATTTGAATGATCTATGTTACTTTTTTATCTGTAGTGTTTTTTTTTTCTGCAGTGTTACTTTTATCCAGTTGGATTGGTCCGAACGTCTCAATGTTACTTTTTATCATGTTTCTTTTATCCACTAGTACTGCAGTGTTACTTTTTTATCCAGTGGAACTGATTCGAACATCCCAGTATTACTTTTTATCATGTTTCTTTTATCCACTAATACTGTAGTGTTACTTTTTTATCTGCAGTATTACTTTTTATCCAGTTAGACTGGTCTAAACATCCCAGTTTTACTTTTTGTCCTGTTTCTTTTATCCACTAGTAATGTAGTGTTATTTTTATCTACATATCTTCAAACATAGAAGTATAACATAATTTTAGATAAATACACATGTACACACATTCTAATAGTGCCATAATCATATACATTTCATAATCAACCAGGACGGCGGGGATGGCGGGTGGCATGGGCGGAGCTCCGGAAGTCCAAGAGCTCCATCGGAGCAGGGGCAGCGGCTGGCGGGGG
>ASSH01052342.1:0-17743 GCA_000418225.1 Zizania latifolia
AGGCAAGCATGAGACAGCTGACATCAACTGAATCGTTGGCGTGTTTCTCATAAGCCCATCGATCCGCGGTAGATTTATCATCTTTTAGTTCATCAGGATGGGGCTCCTCTAGAACATATTCCTTTTTCTCTTGTTTGAGAACAATTTTCAAGTTTCTATACTAGTCAATAAAGTTTGTTCCAGAAAGCTTTTCCTTTTCAAGAATTGATCACAGATTAAAATTAGAAGTGTTCTTAGCAGTAGGTGCCATGATCTATAATAAAAATACAAGGTTCAACACTATGCTATGTGAATCTTCTATCAAAATAAAGGATGCTCCACTATATGATATACAATCGTTTTTCCTCTTACGACATGTAGTGGGACAAGATCCATATTCAACTAACTCATAGTGAGCTTTGGCATCACTGCTAAAAGATTAGTGACATAGGTAAGCAATAACTTGCTAATCACATCCTATGTGACTCTTGTTCGTTAAGGTGGCATCCAATGCCTCGACGCCCAACTCCATGCCCCAAAGCCTAAAACCATTTTAATTGCTTTGTTAAGCAAACCAATACTATGTATGTGATTGTTCGACATCCACCCTAACTGGTTAAGATAAAAGATGATACCCTACTTTAGTAGACCTACCATACAATGATCAAAAACCTTAGTAGATGTACCTATTGGAAAGAGCATCAAAGTTCTTAATTTTCTGAAGGAAACTATTTTAACATAGTAACGATGCCTACCACACACAAAACATGAAAGAATAGTGTGACAGAAATATAAGTAAACATTACAGGCAATCATATTAATTGTGACATAGTATGGCCCTTCTCACATGGTGATCTCCATCTCTATAGTTCTTGTCCTTTGGGTTATCACGCTTCAAGCCTTCATAAACTTGTATCAGTCTATTACATCTAATAGCACTATACTAATTACATGAGCAGAAGCATCACATATCGACATGCAGGTCGTATAACATTTGAATAGCCTTGGGCTGTAATTAACCATGACACGTAGACCATGAAAATTACATGCATGCATCATATACATTATAAGGCCATACCAGTCACAACATTCTCTGCAAAAACAAGTTAAACGTAGAATCTACACGTGACTAAACAAGACCCAGAACTTCCAGCTCATAGGCCCGAAACTTTCAGTTGAAGGACCCAAAACTTCCAATTCAAGGCCGGAACTTTCAAAATCACCCTTCTGTATCGAATTTATTTTAGCCCAGAACTTCCAGGTCAAACCCAGAACTTTCGAAAATAACCTTCTGTACGAAGTTTATTTTGGCCCAGAACTTTTGAGTCACACCCGGAACTTCCGCAAATCCGACGCAAAACTAATAGATCTGTTTCAGCTCGGTGCAACTCGAAGAGGTTCGAGAACCACTAGAAAGTGTTTTAGCTCCTACTGAACCGCAACTCAACATGCAATATGTTGTAGAGCCTTCGAGACAACAGCCCCACGTCGGTCGAAGAGGTTGAGTCATGCGCCCGAGCGGTTTGCGTTTTTAACCACTGGGCAGCGTGACGTATTATTGTTGGATAATGATGAACCTAAGACCTATTCAGAAGCGGTGATGGGACCAGACTCTGAGAAATGGCATGGAGCCATAAGATCCGAGTTAGAATCCATGCGAGAGAATCAAGTTTGGAACTTGGTCGATCCACCTGATGGTGTAAAAACTATCGAGTGTAAATAGATTTTTAAGAAAAAGATAGACGTTGATGGAAATGTTCACATCTATAAGGCACGATTGGTGGTGAAAGGTTTCAGGCAGAGTCAAGGTGTTGATTATGATGAAACGTTTTCTCCCGTCGCTATGCTAAAGTCTATCCAGATCATCCTAGCAATTGCCGCATTTGATGACTATGAGATATGGCAAATGGATGTCAAGACGGCTTTCCTTAATGGAAACCTAAGTGAGGATGTGTACATGACACAGCCTGAAGGTCTTGATGATCTAGAGAATGCTGGAAAAGTTTGCAAGCTGCAAAGGTCTATTTATGGGCTGAAGCAGTCTTCTCAGAGTTGAAACCTTAATTTTGATGAGGTAGTCAAAGTGTTTGGCTTCATTAAGAACGAAGAAGAGCCTTATGTTTATAAAAAGGCTAGTGGGAGCTCACTTGTGTTTCTAATCTTATATGTAGATGATATATTGTTGATCGGAAATGCTATTCCTATGCTAGATGCTGTCAAGGCTTCATTGAGAAAAAATTTCTCAATGAAAGATCTTGGAGATGCAGCATATATTTTGGGCATAAAGATCTATAGAGATAGATCAAGAAGGCTAATTGGATTAAGCCAAAGTATGTATATTGACAAGGTATTAAAACGGTTCAATATGCAGAATTCCAAGAAATGTTTTCTGTCAATGTCACATGATATTTCTCTCAGCAAGAGTCAGTGTCCTTTGACACCCGATGAGCTGGAGAACATGAGTGCGATCCCGTATGCCTCCACAATCGAATCCATCATGTATGCCATGCTTTGTACACGCTCAGATATTTCTTATGCTCTAAGTGTTACGAGCAGATATCAGTCAAACCCGGATAAAAGTCACTGGGCGGTAGTAAAGAGTATCCTTAAGTACTTGAGAAGAACTGAGGATATGTTCCTGGTGTATGGAGGTGAGAAGGAGCTCGTTGTAAGTGGTTACACCGATGCTAGCTTCCAAACCGATAAAGACGATTCACGATCGCAGTCTAGATTTGTGTTTTGCCTCAATGGAGGTGCAGTGAGTTAGAAGAGTTCTAAGCAAGAAACGGTTGTAGATTCAACGACAGAAGCCGAGTATATTACAGCTTTAGAAGCTACGAAGGAGGCAGTTTGGATCAGAAAGTTTGTTTCTGAGTTGGGTGTTGTCCCTAGTGCGTCCAGTCCAGTGGACCTCTATTGTGATAATAGTGGTGCCATTGCGCAAGCCAAGGAGCCTAGGTCACACTAGAAGTCCAAGCACATACTACGACGCTATCACTTGATCCGTGAGATTATAGATAGAAGTGATGTGAAGATATGCAAGGTGCACACGGATTTGAATATAGCTGATCCGTTGACGAAGCCTCTTTCACAGCCCAGGCATGAGGCGCACTTGAGCTCTATGGGTATTAGATACTTACGTGAGTGAGTCGAGTGTACGTGAGAAGAAGTTATTTTTGTCTATGCTGATGTACATTTAGATAATTGGTTATCTTGTTCGTTGAATAAATATCTTTTACATAGATCAACAAGTTGATGACTTGTTTGTGAGACTCCTTGTGTTACGATGTTATTCTAAATAATCGCTAATCTGAGATCGTCATGTGGGACAGTGATGATTTATAGATTAGCACATCTGTTTGATTGATGATCATGTTTTACAGATCATAGACATAGAGATGTCAAATCAGTGATGTGGACTCATGTTAGTGAACATGGAGTTGGATAGACCCACCTTGAGATATTGCTGGGATTGTTATTTTATATGTGCCATCAGTTGTCATCTCAAATGGTGTACCTTCAGAGTCCTTAGACCTGAGATCATCATTGATTCCAGAATGTATAGTAGCACACTTAGGGGCTTCCAAACGCTATTCCGTAACAGGGTAGTTATAAAGGTTGCTTTCGGGCGTGTCACGAAACATGTCGTGGGATGTGAGCGGTCAAGATAAAATTTACCCCTCCTACATAACTGGAGAGACGTCTCTGAGCCCCTCGAGGTAGTCGGATTGGAAAGTGCATGGTCATGCCACTATGATCAAAGAGTTGATCATGATTGAATTCACTACTTAATCGAGTGAAGTGTCGAGCTATCAACAAGGGTGGCACGAATCTCGCCTTGAGCTTGACTGATGTCGTGTGGTAAAGGGATTAGTGCGTGAGTATATCAAGGTTAAGAAAATATGATTTTGACTTTGTATGCTTTCGGGGGTTAATATGTGCTGCTAGGTACCGCTATTGATCAGCGATTTGGGAAATGTTTCCGGGTAGCGGCCGTTTGCATATAAACCTATCGGGTAGCACGTTTAAGGGGATTGGATTTTAAAGCTTGCAAGAATTGGCTCTTGTGCAAGTGGGAGATTGATGGAATTGTGCCTAAGAGAATTCTGGAGGAAACGGAAGTTCTGGCTGAGGGCCGGAAGTTCCGGGTTCTAGAGCATCCGGAAGTTCCGGTTAGATCAGAAGTTTCGGGCCAGCCCCAGTTTCGGTTTCTGGAGGAGCCGGAAGTTCCGGTTGGACCGGAAGTTCTGGGCATGCCTAGACGAACCGAAAGTTCCGGTTGGACCAGAAGTTTCGGGTCAAAATAAATTCGATACAGAAGGTTATTTTCGGAAGTTCCAGTTAGAACAGGAAGTTCTGGTCCAGGCGAACAGATTAGATCTGTTGGGCTTTAATACAGATTAAAGGCCCATGACAGGGCACCATATAAAGAGAGGTGGGGCAAGCACGAAAAGGTTGCTGGTTGTTGTTGCCATTACTGTTATTGCTCCTAGTTGAGAGCCCTAGCTGCCAACTCTCTTCTCTCCTCGATTGTAAAGCGTTGTGATCGATCTCCTCGAATCTCGCGAGTGGTGCTAGCACGTCGGCGCGAGGTGATCCTATCTCCGGACGTGTGGATACCGTGGAGGCACTACTCTAATAGTGGTGCTCGTCGTCTTCTTCCCGTGGAGATCGTCAGATTATAGGATTACGTCGTCTTCATCGCCTGATCGCCAACGAACGAACAGAGTCAGGAGGAGTAGTTCGAGGACGCGCTTCATCGACTCTACTTCCACTGCCCGAGCGCGTCTCGAGGCTCAAGGTAATGATCCATGATCCCATTACACGCATGATTCCTAGGCTAACGGGGTAAATTTTTGAAATTAAACGCTAGCGTAGCCTCCCCATAACCCAACAACTAGCACATATAAAATTAATTTTAGGAGCTTTATCAATACCTGCAAGTATTAGTGTATTTGTTTCTAAATTGTGAACCCTCTTGGTCACCTTACTCATGAACCTTTGAAATTGACACGAGCCTTCACCAAGTTGAGCTTCCATTGCGTGTATGGCAACCATATCCTTGTCCTGAAACCAGGTAATACAATTCTTCTGTGTATCAGCATATCGTCGCACCAAAAAAGTGGCTTCACTACGTCTACAACCCACTTTAGTGCTAACCATCATATACTACTTGTCAAGCATGCTTCAGTATAGTCATAGTTCTCTTTAGCTTTCCAATCACTCCCCTTTCAATCTTTTGAAACCATCCATTCTTGGAGTTTATCTTTCTTATCAAAGAAACTTTGGAGAAACATAAATACAGTTTCAAAACATGTAGCATTGGGCCTTATCAACTCTCCACCGATCCTCCTCATCTCATCATGTAATCTATTATGGATGCAGAAAAACCTACATATTTGCTTAGCACTTGCAACAACCTCATTAACTCTTCTAAACTTTGAAATATCCTTTAGCATGAGGTTGGTAGTGTGAGCATCACATGGCTGCCAAAACATATGAGTGTACTGTCTAACAAGCTTCTCACATGCTTTCTTGTAGTTTGACCCATTATCCGTGACAATTTGGACTACCAATTGGGGGCCAATCTCCTCAACAACAACCTTCCTAATCTCTCGATAGATAAAATCTGTATGATACCAAAATAAATATAACTTCTATCACCACTTTAGAAAAATAATTTCATAGACAAAAAAGTAAAGGAAAGCAACATAAGTGACAATGATATTTCATAAAGGATCATTTACCTACACTTTGTTTGTGACTAGATGCATCAATAGACTTATGGAAGAACATGCGTGCATTGCAATACGCCATGAAGTTGATGATAGCCATGCCGGTAGGTCCTGTCCATGAGTCACACATCACAGTCACACCATATTGATTCCAATCTTGCTTGAATTGTTTGAGAGAATGTTCTGCTTCCTCAAAGTTTGCTTACAAGTATTCTCCATCAATTCCATTAGCTGTAGGAATATGTGTAGTAGGACCTAGCTGTTGAGTAAGCTTCATTGCAGCACGGAAGTAGGGACAATTAGCTTTAAACCCAGCAATGTCATTCGCATGGAACCACTTTGCCCAAGCCTGTCCTATTTTTTCTCTAGATTCCTCCAAAAGAGTAGTGTCAATTCTAGGCTGCAAGAATACTTTGTTGTGTGCCAACTCCTTATCAAAATAGACAGTGATACTCTTTTAACCGAGAGAAACACGAACACCGTTGCCACTCCCATGCCTTCTCTCTATTGCACGAGAAAGGTTCTTATCTCTTAATGAGTTCCTAATTGCCATCTGAATTTGCCCTTCTTCATCACTTGGAAGATCAATAACTTCATCTCTAGCATTCAGCCCTTGCATAAGTTCTCTCTCTAAGCTAAGTTTATGTTGTCTTGTTTCTCTTTTCCTCTTCCTTGCCAATTGTCGAGCATCCCGCATTGCATGCTGCACATTTGATGGCACTTTATTGCATGCCCTCACTTCACCTGCTATCCTGCCAAGATGATCCCTTAGCCGGGTTGCACCTCCACCTTTGTTTGTGAATCCGCAGTACCCACATTTAAAGCTCTGACTAGAAAGCTTTGTGCCATGATTCCACACATACGCAATGTCTCCATCTCTAAGCCCTACATTTAAAAATTCCAATCATAAAATTTGATTAAACCAACCATTTCTCATTTAATTGTTCAAATTGTTTCCTCATCTCAATCACAACCATCTCTCATTTAATTTCACCACATTTTTTAATCCCTCCAAAAAAATCTACAAGTAGCTATATTTTGGAGGGAGAGAGTAGAAGAGAACAATACTGCAATAGATGTGCCTCTTTTTTAAGAAGGGCACTAGCAGATAAGACTCACTCTAATTTCGGGAGCTTAACATGTAACATACAAAACAAACCAGCAGGAAGGAGGATGAACAATCATGCCAGACATTGAATTTGCTGCAACAATTTACCGGGAGAAAAAATAAAAATTGCCTATGGAATCAAAGGCACACAGATTATGGATGTAACGTTTTCTGGTTTTATCATTAACTAATGATGTGAAGCTTTCAATTCAATCACTGGTTAATCAGAGGGGGAAAGAACATGCTAATTTAACAGACACTAATTCCACCTATCACTTTCGAATTGAATCTACCTACAAAACCTAGCTTACATATATAGCTACATATTTTCCCCAGCACTATACTCTTCTATGCTGCTACTCTTTTTTTTTTCAAGTACTGAATTTGTGCATGGACTCTGTTTTTACCTTGGCTAGCTAGTGACGACCATGGTGGCGGCACATCCATAGCATCACCGACATCAGATTTGCATTTGGGGCTATAGCATTGCCCCTATCCCTTGTCCAACCACCGCCGTTGTTGTTTCCTTGAGTGTTGGCACTGCCATTGTTGCTACCTTGACCGATGTAGGGATGGTTTTGAGACCCCTCTGATTCATTCTCCCAATGCATCTTCTTTTAATCACATAACAACCACCAGCGATAACAGGAAATGGAGGTGGAGCAGTAGGGGCAAACAAGGAGAAATGGAGGAGCAAGGCGCCAAGGAGTTAGCCGCAGGAGCAGTCCAGCCGCTGGAGGAGCAAGAGCGCCAAGCAGCCAGCCGCTGGGAGCAACTAGCCAATAGGAAGCACGCTGAACATGAAGAAAAATAGGCTTTTCTGGACTTTTATACCTAAGTGATGCATAAGTGGGCTTGTGTGGACTTTGGGATAGAAGAAAAATTCAAATTGGGCTGAAATTTTTTGGCCGATTTACTGCTGTTTCGGGCCTCACTGAAATGGATGGATTTCACTGAATTTTGGCCCATTCGGTCCGAATCCTAGAATCCTGAGTATACTAGTGAGTGCTTGTTTTTGACCTCTCCTGATCGCCTGTTTTGTCCTTAGGTTCTAACATTTGTTGGCTCTTTTTTGTAGGGAGGCATGATCAGGCCAACACCTGAATCGCTGAGCTCGAGGGAGAGGTGAGCCAAACCCGGGCAGTTGTCGAGCACCTCCATTTCCTGCTAGTGGAGCTCCCTCTACCGGATGAGGCCTTCCAGCAGAAGCTCGAGGGCCTCGAGACCCAGCTTCATCTTTTTGTCGAGGTCGTGGCGAGGAATGGGATCAAGCAAGCCTTGGCGTACGTTTGGGCCCACTTCCTCGAGGCGGACCTTCGGCGGTTGGCACACGGGCTTCCCGTGTGTGTGTCCCCAGAAGATGCGATGGCTTATCAGCTGGAGCTAGAGGATGTCACCGCCGCCATCGCCGGGACCTCGAGTTCCTGGCGCCCCTCCAAGACCCAGAGCTAGCGGCGATGCCTCCAGAGGAGTAGATTAGCTTTAATCTCTACAAAAAAGTTAGAAGTAGGTAATTAGTGTTAGTTTTTTTAATGAAACTTTGTCTTTTCTTCTGTGAATGAATGCCCCTTTTACAAATTTTGTGTACTAGAGCCGCTTGCACCTCTGGGGAACTTGGGCTAGACCATATAATACTCAGCGCAGGGATCTCATACCATGTACACGCCTACCAACTTTAGGTAGCGCAAGCTCCGAGGGCTTTTAAGCTCTAGATTTTGTTAAGTCCTTTGCATAGCCGAAGTTAGGCCCTGAGCCCCTGGTGTAGCCATATAGTTTTGGGTGCGGGGAACTGACGCCGCTTACACACCAACCAGACATCAGGCGTCACAAGTTCTCGAGGCCCTCGAGACTTTGGCAAAGTTAAGGTTAAGGACTCGAGCCCCCGAGGGTCTTAGCAAGCTGTCGGGTACCGAGAGGGGTGCTAACGCTAGCTCTTTTTTGCTCGCACGGTTGCTAGCATCAAACCCAGAGCTGCTTCATAGGGGCACAACCGTTTATGCTAGGCTAGTGATGTTTCGCATTGACTTGAGAAGGTCCAAGCCTAGCGGGTTGGCGATAAAAACGCATGATGTAGGTTTGCATGAAACGAAATTTTATTTTATTTTATCTAGGGAAAAAAGGTACATAGCTGGATAAGGGAAAAAACTTGAGTTGGCCGGCGCCCGACGTCTTTGACAAAAATTGGAGTGGAGTTGGACCGCGGCCTTGAAGACGGTCTACCCTGGGTTTGATCCTTGCTAATCTCACCGTCTTCGTTGTCCTGGTCCGCTACTCATCCTGCGTCGGAGCATCCTCGTCAGTCTTCTTACGTCACGTCCTTCTGTGGATCCATTGTCATCGGGATCGTCTCGAGGCATCATCTTGACCTTCTTTTCCCGAGCGCTTGAACATGATTATCTTTTGCAAATAGATCCTTTATTGTTGGAATTCTCTCGCCAATAAATTAGCCTCATATAAAAAATTGATTGTACCCTAATTTACTTTCCTTTTTCTGTGAAAAATATATTAGAAATTATTGTTGTGCTATGCAACAATAGAGATTTGGAGTAATTACTGGTGTATTTCTCAATAAAATCTGCCTATTATAGTGACATGTGACCTATGAGCCTATTTATAGCCCTATGATTTAGTTCTATGATTTTATATCATAGTCCTATTCATATAGAAGGTTATAGAAATATACATGTCTTTTTAATATATCATATATAGGTCTAATGAGCATACATAGTGTTATCATCGATGCCTAGTGGTCTTCATCACTGTTTGGGGACTTTGCAACTTGTTAGTGGTCACTATCCAGGGTTTTCGCTACTAGAGATGGTAATTTTGCCTATGGATACGGTACCCTGATCCGATGGGTATGGGTTTAGATTTATGCTCGTGGGTTCACGGGTTCGAGTACCTATTTATTTTTGGATCGGGCATGAGTTTATATTCAAACCCGCAGGTACCCACGAGTTTACCTGAGTATTTTTTCTGTTTTATTTTTTCTACGCTCTCTTTCCTCTCTCTGTCAGGCACCCACTCTTTTCTCTCTCCCAGCGCCCTCTCTTTCCTCTCTCCTAGCGCCCCTCCTCTAGTCCTCTCTTTCCCCTAGTGCCTCGTGCTTCTTCTTTCTTTCTAGTGCGGGGACTGGTTGGCTTGCTTGGCCATGGGCGCGTCGTGCGCGAGCTAGCACGACTGCCTAGCGACATGGCACGATGCAGTCTGGGACATGGGCAAGGTGTCGGGGTGGTGCTGACAGAGGAAGCAGAGAAACAAAAGGAGAGCGAAGAGGGGAAAGTGGAGATGGGCCTTGGGATGGCAACCTATCGTCGGGTTTCGGGTACCTGACGGATTTGAATATGGGCTTAATTTTAAAGCTACGGGTTTCACAGGTTTGAATTTGCATGGATTCCACATGTTTGCTTCATAGGCAGGTTTTCATAAAACCGCAAGTTTCAGACCCGTTGTTATCCCTATTCACTACTATCTGAGGTCTTTGCCACCTGTTGAGCATCTTTGCCTATATCGCTGCTGAATGGTCCATAATATAACTCGAACAAAAATACAAATAGAGGCATATAAAAGAAAGAAAAAAAATACAAATCACTACCCTGAACTATCGCGATAGTTTAAATAACCCCCTAAACTAGCAGGGAGGCCATGACGTGACGCGACGGGAGTGGGGAGTCCATGGCGCGGCGCGACGGGAGCGGGGAGGCCAGGACACAGTGCCACGTCAGCAGGAGCAGGGTTTTTTTTGAAATTTTTTATTTAGTTAGCTATATCACCGTGTCACGTGTCTCCTAGTCAGCAAAAACTGTCGTTACGTCATGCCACGTTAACGAAACCGCGTGGAAAGTTCAACAGTGAACTGGTTTTAAAATTTTCGATGACTGCTTAAACGGTATGCTTAAACGGTATTATAGTTCAGAGGTTATTTAAACTATCACGATAGTTTATGATAGTAATTTATATTTTTTCATGAAATAAGAAACAAGCTCAAACAAAGCTGGATGGAAGACCATGGAGTAGCATTTGAACGAAGACATTTCACATCCAACTATACTCACTTCCTCCTGTCTCCCAAATGGAAGGAAAAATAAAATAAAAAGGAAAATGAAACAAATAAACCAGTTTAGCACTAGCATATCAAGCCTACCACCTTTCTTTGAAATTAGAATTACCAGTTATATATTTTTATTTTGTAAATGTTTGAAGAGAAAAAAAATCGCATGACAAAAACGGGAACAGGAAAGCAAGAACTGAAAGAAACAGCCAATCCACAGGGCAAGCCAGCGCACTGCGGTTAGGCACGGAATTAGACTCTCCGATTACTTCTTGGCTGCCGGATTAATCTTTCCCTCTCACCAGGTTGGTCGCCTTCGATGCACCAACTTTCTGATGTTTTCCGCATAATATTTCGGTTTCTATTTTAGGTGTTTGGAGGTGGCAAAATTCTCTGTTAGCCTCTTTATTTCTTTCTATTTCTTGGCTGCCGTTCGTGGATTCTTGCATGATTACCCCAATTGGATTCGAGGAACAGCCCAGTTGGGATTAATCCCAATTTAATCTCAAGAGGGGAAACTGTTTTCATTTTGGTGTTCTTGGATCGGCGAGGCGAGCTCGTTGGTTGGCTTGTTGCAGGTGAGGAGTGGTTAAAGCTGGTTTCTTAGATTTGTTGCACTTCAACCCTTACATTTTGATATAGATTGTTCAATAAAAATTCTATCTTGGAGTTCATTGTTTTCTCGATTCCAACTTGAGCTACTGCCTTTCGTGATTCCAACTCGATGATGCCTAGCCTAGCTGATTTTGTACCAAACTGAGGTCAAAGCAGAGATTTTTGAGGTGTTCCTTTTTGGTGTACTCGGATCCCTTAGGTACTAATGTGTAACATTTATAGGTTAGAACAGTTTAGAATCAATCTGTCCTGATTTTCTTCCTCTCTGATGTTTTGGGTGTATATGGGCTGAAACCGAATATCTACTTCATTGCTACAGATTTTTGGATCAAAGATTCAATCGAGCCAACTGGTTTTTATTGATTCTTCTATGTTAAAGCTCCTGTTTTTGCCTATTCAGTGTGGTCCAAATTGGATCTTTGTCTATCCTTGAGTTCATGATTCCAATCTGTGCTGATGGACTGTACTACTTTTGCTGCTTGAAAATTGAAATCGTGATTGGTTTTTTCAATGTTAAGGAATCAAGGGATGCTTTTAGGTGTAGTTGTGTGCCATCTGATGCAGATTGGTTGATTGTTGTACACCATCTGACAGATTAGAAGATGTTTGACTTTTCCTAGGATAAAAACTACCAGCTAATCCATGTATGTTCTTCTGGATATCGGAAGTGTTCCTAGTTCTTAGCTCAAAACAAGAAGAAGAGGCAACTTCTCTGAATATTGCTTAGGTAATTTTGATCAAAATGCAGTAGATAGAGAATGGATCCTTTTCCCAATGTTGTTTCGCATATGAGCTGGTTAACGAATGATTTGGGTAGAAATTTGTAGTTGCTTCAGTTTTTTCTGGAGCTTCCTTTTGTACTACAGAAAAGAGTCATTGCTGCTCAGATCCTGAAAACAGTAAGCTCTTTAGTTTATATTGTACCTAGAGTCCTGGACTTGTGAAGCTTAAATGATGCGTAATTCACAGTACTGGAGTTTAGTCATCTTCTCCTTTGTTCAGCTTCCAATATCTGGGCTGTTAGTGTTGGTCCAAATCCTGATCCTGTTTGTTCTGGATTTGTGTTGTTCATAGTTAAGTAGTTTCGAGAAGGCACCTCTGAATAAGGGACAAAATTTTGCCCCTAGTGGTACTCTAGTTGTTCATGGAAATGAAATACTCTTGTGGACTTGTGGTTCATGCCAACTCTTGAATGCTTACCACAACCAATCAAGAGCCAACTGCATTTTGTTGGACCTAGGTCAATTTAATTGCATACTTGCACATCAAGATGCTAGGACTATGCCTTGTGTCATGGACTGTGTTGCCTATTCAATGAGTGGCCATTGTGCTATGTTTGATTTGCATTAGCTTGCCTTGCTGCTGCTGCTGCTGCTGTTGTTGTTCTATGGCCTTAACAACCAATGTTACAACTTACAAGTTAGTGTGGTACCTTGCATCTGATCTGATTGGACTCATCAGTATACCTCCAGGGTAGTTCTTTTATCTACTGATTGTAAGGTTTCCTAGATTTTCTTCTTTACATAACATTTAGCATATCTTTGGAGACATTTAATCTATGATGAGGTCTGTATCCCACTTTACTTTACCTAGAAATACAGTTATCTATACTTTGACCAAATGATGTCTTTGTTTTCTTATCCATTCATGTTTTCATATTCTTTCCATTGTGCAAGTGCTTTCCTTTTACTTTCCTAATGGCTGCCTTTTGTATACAGAGATGATGAAATTAAAAGGTACAAGGATGCAGTCCTTTAGGGATAACAATCTGAAATTTGCTGCTGAAGGGATGCCTGAAGCGAAGAAGGATGATGTTAGGCCTCATCAATCAGTTGGTGTGAGAAAAAGCAGATGGGTTCTTGGTGACACAACTGAGGTTTTGGATCATAATTCGTGGAGGCTTGGGAAGATCGCCAAGGTGCTGAAGAATGACTACTTCGTCATCAGGGTAACAGGTTGTATCCAAAAGAGGGAATTCCACATTTCTTGCTTGAGATTTCCACATGGTTATCATAGCAAACAATCAGCTGTAGTAGACAGAGTGAGTACCTATTCCCATGGTTAACTTATGTTCTTCCATAATTGTGCATTGAAGCAGCATGCCAGCGTATATAAGATTAGTACTCCTCCTGTTCAAAATATGGCTACTTCTCGCGTTCAAATTTTGTCCCAAAATATACCTACTTCCTCATCTCAACCAATCACAACCATCTCTCATTTAATTTCCTCACTTACTTCCTCATCTCAACTAATCACAACCATCCCTCATTTAATTTCACTTGTCTCCTTAATCCCCGTGAAAAATTTTAGAAGTGCTTATATTTTGGGATAGAGGGAGTACTGGATTCTTCGGTGAAGTTCTTATACACTGTTATATAGAATTTGGCTAGTGACACCATTTAGCATATTTGAACTTCAAAGATGATTTAGATTCTAGAAGTGAAAGCTGTATAGCTTTTTAGTACTTCCCCTACTGTAATTTACATCCAGGAAGCATTTGGTTACAAGTTGTATATCAGTCTGGAAGTAGCAAGATTGATAGGAGATCAATTCAACTTTATTTGACATCAGAAGTATGTTATGACATTCTCGAGTATTATTTTCTTTAGTATTATTAGCTAGGGTGTAAATAATATAAATTTAATAAATCACTGAAATTCCTTTACCCTCTCTAGTCCAAATTTCTGCCCTTTTCAGGAATATTTCATCAACATGGTTAATAAAAACGTCACTGTTCCCTTTCAGGTCAGGGAGCAGAGTGAGAGACATATCCAACGTGTTGATCATACATTTCATCAATCGAAAATTGTGATGGAACAGGACCATCACTCCAATGAAGCTAATGATCACACTACTAAGAGGCTCAAGGCAGTCAAACTCTGTCCTTCCTCTAGTGTGAGAAACGTGAAGAAAAAACTTGAACCAACTAGGATGCCACCTGATAATTCAATTACAGGATCAAGCAAGAAAAGGAAATCAAGTGCATATGAAGTTTGTCGGCCGACCAAGAAACAACAGGCGAACGACATCTACAGTGATAGCTCATATAGACCTTTTAGTGATAGATACAATGAACTTGCCAAGAACAGCTTCACAAAGAGAAAACCAGACAGTAAAGTTCTTCCTTCATCTCAAATGCCTCTGCCAGTTAGAGAAGACAATGAATGTTCAGTGGCCAGTTGTAGTGTGAATTTCTCAGAACACTCTATCAACGATAACTCACAATCTATCGGTCTTGGGAACTGCTTCTCTGGTGATGCCATGGCTGCATGTCCATCCATGCCTAGGCAGGAGAGTGACAATGTCTATGGTTGTGATTTGGAAATGAATGTCCATGAGCTGGAGCTACAAGCATATCAATCGACAGTGAGAGCTTTCTATGCCTCAGGAGCCCTGACATGGGAGCAAGAGGCACTTCTGACAAATCTGCGCCTCTCGCTTAACATCACAAATGAGGAGCACTTGCTTCAGCTGAGGCACCTCTTATCTTCTTGAACTTTTTAATCAAACAGTGGGTAAACTGAGAGCTCAGGGCTATACATCTAACTTTGTCGCAAATCGCAAGGATGGTGTGCTGTTCTGAGTTCTGTGTACCTCTCCTGGCTCTCCGTCCTGTATATTGTAATTTGTTTGATTTTTTTAAAAGTTAAACTTCTTTAACTTTAACTAAGTTTAAATACAAATATATTAATATTTATAATATCAAATAAATATACTATTGCAACAAATTTAATGGTCAATGTAATGAATCTAATTTAATGTTATAATCATTGATATATTTTTTTATAAAATTAGTTAATCAAGGTTAAAGAAGTTTAACTATAAAAGAAATCAAACGACTTACAGTGTGTAATAGAGGTAGTACCTTATTTTCCTATTTTTTAAATATGAAAAAGTTTGGAGCATTACCGGCAGTTATTGTATTTCACCTAGTGTTCGAAAAATCGGGCTTAGGCGTTCGAAAGGCACTGGGCACCACCTTGGCGACGTGAATATCCGCGATTCGCGTCGAGGCGGCGAGCTAGGTAGCCCAAGCGCCTAGACGGTCAACCGTGACGTTTGGGTGGCTCGGCGCGGTGGCGTCGAGGCTGTTGGCGTCCTAGAAATGTGGCCTGACAGTGTGGGATCTAGCGACAGGGGCTGCACACGGTGTCCGACGACAGGAGGCGCGTGCGGTCAGATCCAGCCTCTCGACCACCTTGTCGACTACGCAGGGCGAGAGGGGACGGACCGGCGAAGGCACGCAGCGCACGGGTGGCCGCTGGTTGGTGGGCCAGAAGGGTGCAAGGGGTTGAAGGCACAAAATGTGGCAGGCGAGCGGTGTAGGACCACGAGGGGCGTCAAGGTGGCGGCGTGCCACGTCGACTCTAGCGAGGGGACGGAGGTTAGAGCTACTTTGGTGGTGCCTAGGGCGCGGCGGCGAGGGTGTATTGACGACGTGGTCTCTATCGGAGCCCACGGATGCCGCATCGGTAGGGCCGGAGATCTTCTCGATGTCCATAAACATGGAGAAGAGGTTATCCTAGAAGTAGATCTTGTCGATCTAGGGTTTGGGGAGGCATGGGTGACATAGGAGGGGAAGGGACCGATGAGGGAGGAGGCGTCTAGGTTTTGGCATAGGGAATGGGGCGATCGAATGGTAGGGGTGGCGTGCGGGCGAACGGGTCTCTCAGTAGGACATCATTGCACAAACACCCCTGTGTTTCCTAATTTTAGAGCGGCTTTTTTGCAAAAATGTCATAGGTGACGTGGACGCACACAGAAGAAAACACGCCATCCAAAATTCCCTGTGCCAGTAGATCGCATGAGGTTTCAATCTATACAATTTGGAATAGAGAAATTTCATATTTGTAATTCTTGCAAATATTTAATGTGTTCTAAATTAGGTCTTAAATTATAGTAAATATTACCCAAACTTCATTGCAGAAGCATGAAATAATTTTCAAGTCAAAGTGCATTTATAAATTATAGGAAATAAAACTTATAACTTTTATGAGTAGAGAGAATAACCCAATGAAAATTCAAAAACTTAATACGATTATGAACAGAAATATTTTTTATTAAAAATGTAACGGCTATTAATTGGATTTGATAAAGAAATAAAGAAATATTTTTTGCATGATTTCATTCATTTTTACTATGTCAAAGGTTAGTTTGGTAGTCTAAGAATTCCGGTCTCCAGCCCAGCCACATAAATGGGTTAGAAACCTAGCCTATCAAACTAGTCATGAGTATTCTTTCTTGACTTTTATTTCAACTTGTTTTTACTTATGTGTTAATTACTTTATATTACATTTTTTTGGAATCAAAGTAAGTGATCAATCACTTTTATCCTAATTCTCATGTGTAGTGCATATCTCAAAAACTACAATGTAAAATTTAATATTTGCAACATAAATATTTAGAATTATAGTGCAAATATATGGAATTTGTAGTATGGAATACATGTTGAAAACTTTGAATATTTTTTAAATGCATATAAAAAGATAGACAATCGTGTATTAATGTCTGTTTGTCACAACTTTAAATATAAGATTTTTTAAGCTAACCAAACTTAATTATAAAAAATCTTGGATATAGAGTTATGAGTGTATTGAGTATATCTGATTAAGGCCCTGTTTGTTTCAGCTTAGGATTATAGCATTTCAGTTTATAAAAAAAGCTAGATTGGATTAGCTTATTAGATTGTTATAATCTACACTTTAGATTGTAATAAGCTTGCATAATAAGCTGACTTGTTTGGTTAGTTTATGAAAATAAGCTGGATTACTATAATTCTAAACTTAAACAAACATGCCTTAAGCTATATAGTTTTCATTTTGATTTAAAACAAAAAATTAAACTAATTTTTTATTTTACAATCTCTAGTCGGAGGTACGCCAAACCCTAATTATCTATTTGCCGCAAGAAATAGGACAATTCCCCCGTTGGAGCCTTGGAGGTAGGTGCTTGCAATGTGGACCGTCGATCTTCTCATAGCTGGAGAAGGGACGGCTGTGCGTCCTCAATCTGGGCCCTCCATCAACAAATGGAATAGGAAGACGTGTTTTCTTCTTCTTTCCACAAGAAAAAGAAAAGAAATTAGACAGAAGTAGAGGGGAAAAAACTGAAAATGATCGCTCCTCCTGTCGCCGGCGACACCTTGGCCGGAGCGCCGGCGGCGGCAGCGGCGGCGGCTGCTGCTGCTCCACAAAACCAGGTGGAGGACGCTCCTCCATACGGCTCGGTGGTCCTCGGCGGCACGTTCGACCGCCT
>KE371960.1:0-11041 GCA_000418225.1 Zizania latifolia
CAAAGACGAGCATATGGACACAGTGGCCACTTGGTACGCCATTGTGCAGGACTGGGCAAGACAGCTTAATCCTAAAAGGCTCAGACGTGTAAAGATTTCAATAGGTTGCAGTTGTATGGTTGTACGACCCCTCGGCCAAGTTTCGAAACTTTGGGTGGAGAACAGCTGGTGTACCGCACCGATTTTGAATTGTACCTCTCTCAAGATCTTCTAGAAAACACTGAGAAAACTGCTCTAATCGCCTTGAGCTTTGTCATAATAATAAGCAATACTTTGATTTTTTTTACTCTTTATAGTAATTTATTAAATTTATCTCAAAATTAAAAGTCTTTATGAGACTTTAGGATCCCTAACACTTTAGTGCGACAGTTTAATTGGCTGCCGTTTGATCACAACAGCATCAGGGTCTTGAATTCTTGATAGCTTTCGTAGTACACTTGTCGCTATGGGGGCTAGCGGATGATTCGCTCCTAATATTTTGCGTTTCTGTGTTAGGTTTAGTCCTTAAACCGGAGATCGTTCTGGATTACTGCTACCTAGTTGTTTTTGGTAGATGGGATTCTGATACCTGGATTGCCGAGCATACCCAATATTTTAGCCCCCTCACCTTTCCCTCCGATATTTTAAGTGGGACGTTGGATTCGGTACGATGAATGGTGCTGCGATCACATTAGTACGTAACGTATATGCTTTGACTCTTACGTAGACCTTTTTTAGTTATTTAAGTACAAATGCTGCGATTGAAATAAGAATAGTTGCCAACTGAAGCCAAACGAGAATAGTTTATTTCTACGGTTCTGCCTCCCTACCACTTAAGACTTAAGAGTACTATTTTTGGAGAAATCGGTTATTTACCAATCGAAAGTATAATGTTTTAATCTTTTGTCATCTAAAACTTTGACTTTGACTAAATGCAGATTATTTGTTATTTCACCTATTTTAATTTCTTTTAATGATTTTAACACCTTGAAAAGATAATCTTGCCCTCACGTTGTTCCTGATCCTTCCTAATAGTTGCATTCTTGCAAGTTGAAGCTGAAGTACTTAATGCATATTGTTGGCTATTACCAGATACCAGAGCACAATTTGTAAGCAGATGAGATCCAGGAAGAGAGATGCCCATAGGAAGAGGAAACTTTTGGCAGCGGTTTGGAAGAAATAACATGAGTATATGATTGTCTTTTTAGTTGGCTAAAATTATTAAAAGGAATTAAAATAGATAAAATAATATGTAATCAAGAATGTTAGAAATTTGGATAGTATTTAATCAAAACCAAAGTTTTAGGTGGCAAAACATCAAAATATAGACTTTCGAGTAACCAATAGTCAATTTTCCTACTAAAAACGCAACTAATAAAGCATCGACTCATTGAGAGGTACTTACAAATATCAGAATTAAGCATCGAGGGCGTACGTTTCAAAAATCTGAATATTTATATTCTGACAACAAAGACCAGATGATAATCAAGGCAGCCAAACCACAGTGGACGGTGCTTTGTAGCCCACCCACCTTATGACCTCAACAACCCAAAACACCTCAAGCATATATATTTACACATGGAACGGAATGTTCCTACGAACAACGATATAATTTGAAAAGAATAAAAATTACAATATCCATTTCTACCTCTATTTTCTTTTCAAAAATTAAGAAATACGCCTATCTACTTGCCATTAGAAGCATGTGAACAAATAAACAGAATGGTATACTTTCCTAAGAGAACCCTGGGACGATGTGGACATATATCACAAGGTGAATATCTCTTCTCACTCCTAATGGCTAATTCCCTACTCAAATCCCCAATTCCCGTCTCATGACCACTTGGAAAAGAGAAGTTTGGTCTTCCAAGTAGCCGAGGCATACATGATACAGCATCAGAGTAATCTTAATACCAAAAAATGTCTCCGTGATTAACCCACTGTACGAAATGCTCAGGTAAATTCTGAGCATGGATATCAGCAACTTGGTTTTCCTGAAAAGTTTTAAATTTGCCAACTGGTTAATTTATTAGCACAATGGTATTATAAAGGCACATCTTTGATACCATGATTAGCAGTCTACCCTACGACTGCAATTTATTAGCACAATGGTATTACAAAGGCACATCTTTGATCACACTGTTAGTCTCCCAGAGTTGGTTTGAAAAAATTCCAACAAAATCAAAGACAAAAAAGTTTAATTGAATCCAACTGTTGAGAACGTATGCTCACCATGGTCTCTGAAGTTATGCCACTAATAACATTCTCTGTTGAAAGGTTCACATCTGGAGTACTAATAGACCTGTTCAAGCACAATGTATCAGCATTAGGTGAGAGAAAAACAATGTTTCTGTTGATATCTTCTGAGCAGTATCCGTTAACGTGCTGGAAGCCGGGATGACACTTGTTAATTGGATGAAAAAAAGCATGGCAACAAAATAGTTCCAATTTTACTTCTCAATACAAATAATCATATCAAGTGATACCACAAGATCCTACAGATTTGTGTTTAATAATGCATGAATAGTGCTGGCAAAAGAGCTCTAGAATTTAGATTGGCATAGAATTAAGCATGGAGGGTAAGAAATCTACAGGATAATCAACTAATAATTATCATTCCCTTTTTCCCTAGCCTAAGGCAAAGAAAAGTACACACAACACAATTTGATGTCACTATAAAAATATTTTGTCAGTTGAAGACAGCTATGAAAATAAAACAGCAATGCAAAAGTAACCACCTTTCATCGCTTGAGTTGCCAGAAAGCCATTCAAGATCCAGAAAGTTTGAATCACCAGAATCATTGTAATACTCAATTTCAATGCCTGGCACAAGATGCATCTGAGACACAGTGGGAGTATACCTGTAGCAGATTTTGAGAGAAGAATGAAGCTGTCAAATACAAGTGGTAAAACACCATTTACTTAAAACACCATGTTTTAATGTTTTTGTAGTAAATAGTTGTATGAGAAGAATGATGGTAAAAACCATGAACGAATAGAACCAACCTTAATTTTGATACCTCACTTCCACAGGTCAATGAAATTTCATTTTCATGCACTGAATCAGATTCCAAAATTGAAACCTGTGATCCATTTTTAACATCAGAAAGTGATGCATTCAACAGATTGTTGTCTTTACCATGGCAACAACCAGAGCCAGATATGGATGTGTTGCTTTCACGAAGAATGCTGCCATCAGATTTCACTCTTTTCATTGTACTGTGGCATAAAAATAAACGTCA
This sequence comes from Zizania latifolia, assembly GCA_000418225.1. NCBI lineage: Eukaryota > Viridiplantae > Streptophyta > Magnoliopsida > Poales > Poaceae > Zizania > Zizania latifolia. The sequence goes on from KE371960.1 coordinate 3,222, forward strand.
ATGGGCATTTCAATAAGGATTGTTTTTGTTTTCTTCAAATATAACAAGTGGGAAAACTACAAAAATGTAAAAGGGCTAAAAGGTCTCATTCTGCTCTAGAGTGTAGAACAGGTATAAGCATGCTGCTACAGTTTAAATACGTTCAGATAGATCATTCAGTCGGAAAAAATGTCTGTGGTCTTGCAACACCATAAATCAGCATAATATGCAACTCATATGTGTGTTTTCATTACTGCAAACCATGACTCATTTATCATGATATTGAAACACCAAAGGATATCTGTACCAAAAGTTGTCCATAACAGCATATCATCAGGAGATTTTAGTCCAAAGGAGAGCATACTTAATAAGTACCGCAGTATAGAGCAGCAGCAACATATCAGGTAGCACAAATGATTGTCTCAAGTTTTTCAGTGGCACATGACACTTCTTAATTTTAAGATGAAAAAACATGAAATTATCAATGACTTCACATGCCAAAGGGAGAAGCTTGCAGTTAGGTACTGTTAGACACTTAGACACACATAGATTTTCAATTATGCACCATTTCTTTGGATAGTGTGTATTGATAAGCATTGCGTGTATTATTCATTACTTGATCGTGTCAAGTAAGCTAGGAGCCTAGGACTGTAAATAGGTGACTCATGTGTTTCAGAGCATAGCAGAGTATTTATAAAAGAACCCCACGAAACATCAGCAATATTACAACGTCATCAACAAATTAGTATGGCCTGAAGATTTAAGATTAATGTTTTGCACGGATATATACATATATATTCTTAAGCTTACCATCTGTGTTCATCAGAAAGTACACCAATATGATCCATTGAAGATGATTCGAGCTCCCAGAGTGCAGGTTTTCCTTGCTGTGGTTGGAAGTATCCCAGAAATCTGCAATACATGAAGGGCAAACAAGTCATAAATTAAAAATGAAAGCACCATTGATATTTTGGTGAAACAAAGAGTTTTCTATTAGAGTATTAGTCAGCACGGATAGTAAAACATACAAGTTTATGGCTGCTTGTTTGTTAGCATCGATACAGGTGTTGCTGTAGTGCCGTTGTAGTGTTCTGAAGAACTCTTGTGACCGAATAAAAAGCTTCAAATGTCCTCTCTTTGCAGAGAATATCTTCAGAAAAGATTACATTGCAGAAAAAATTAGACCAGTATCAAACCCAAACAGCTAAAATGAGAACACAATGTGAAATAGAGAAAACAAAAGATGAGATGATAAGCAGCAGTACAAAAACATTCTCCTCTTGAAAAGCAGTGCGAATACCAAGTCAATATATGGTGCGATGCACCAATGCCCCTTAACAAGAAAGTGTTTTACACTACCTTATCATTTTCATATCTGAAGCTAAGCAGGCTTGTCAATAGAAATGATGGTTTCATAAAAAATTCAAGTCATGCATGGTCAATTCTTTTTTATGTGCATTAAGCCACTAAATCTCTGTATACTCAAATTATGTGCATTAAGTCTGAAAGATAAGAAAAGGAAAGCATTTTTGTATACTCAAATGCTACTTAAGCCATTAAATCTTAGAAGTAAAGGCTGTAATTCCCTTCCAGCAATCACTAAAGAATAGACCACGAAATTCCCTCTGAAATAACCTGATTGATCCTTTTTCCTAATTCAACACTTCTCAGAAAAAAAATATAGCTTCCTGTTAAATACCTTGTTATGAGCAGCCGAACCACTGTATTGAACAGCAAGGGTGTCTCCCATCCTCTCATAAAAGTGCATCAAGTGATGAGCCAGGGGGGCATCTAAACCAAGTTCTGGGGATTCTACAGAACCAAGCATGTACAACTGATGTCCAAGAGCAGCTAAACCATAGGCATACTGGGCAACATTTGTACGATCCAAGCAGTCTATACAGTTTGTCCGTAAGACACCCTTTTGAAGTTTCGGTGGTTTTAGTGGGGGCAATTCACTGTTTTCAGGTTTATCTTCTCCAGTTCCATTGCAAGAGGAATCAGAACTGCCAGAAAGCTCTTCTTGGGATATGTCCCCAACAATATCCATACAGTCTGTGTTGTCGCTATTGCTGTTTTCTTCACATAAAAATGGATCAAGACCACTCCTAAACAAAGAAAATGGGATGGAACACATTAGGAGCATCAAACCATTCTTTCAGATATAATGCAACAGAGATCATAATGGAAAAATTAGTATTGGGAAAAAACTTACAATAGGGAAGGCCAATGAGGAGCAGTACCAGATCCTGTAGGTGGCAGTTGACGATAGAAGAACTCTGTCAACCTCAGGGCACGAAATGCCACTTTCAAAAGAACATCAAGGACATTTGTAGGTTTTCTGAAACAAAGCTACTTCAGTAATGCACTCTATAGAATACTGACAGATAAGGAAACAAAAAGAAAAACAATTAATACCCCTGAGAGTTTTCATGAAGATCCCAATGCAAGAACCTCAGATGGTTCTCCTCTGGTAAGTTCTTGTTTATGATCCTTATTGCCCTATCAAATTCACGGCGAAGTATTGACTCTCGCCTCTCACGTTTCTTCCCGTGTAAGTAGCAAAAAAAATTGTAAAATGGCATACCAAATTGTCATTCATGTCCAGGTATGTACATGTTACACAATAAGCTGCTATTCCAGAATAAGAGGTTAAAACTAACCTTAATCAAGTTCAAAATAATTATAGGATTTCCATATCTTTCCCTGAGATTTTCAAAATGAAGCTTGGTACCTTCATAATTCTCGTCCTTCTGATGCACTGATGAAATGAGAATTTTTATTTGCATAATCAGTGCATGATATAACATGCATCATAGACAGGTTCGAGAACTTACATATAATATCAGGTTTAATATTCATCTTTGATGTCTCCTGTGACCAGAATAGTGGGATTGAACCCCTGTTCTGCACAACAGAACTTACTTCTGTAGGCCTAGTCCCAGCTCCATAGACAATTTGCTCAGTCTCAACATCATTTGCTACTCTGCCTTTCTCATTAACCCCCCTCTTTAAATATCTGTTCAGCGTCAAATAAACTATTTCACCACGACATCTGTTTGTCCGCGGTAAGGGTAATGTGCCAAAATGCCGCTAAAACAGTAAGAAAAACAATTGTTTAACGAGCAAATGTACAAACCTGGTTCCGGCAAAATGCCTTGAGCGTCTAGCAATGAGCGTGAACATGATGTCCTTCCCAGATATTGAAAATTTATCCTAATGACACAACACCCATATTTGAGTTTTTAGTGAACAAGGAAAAATTTGCAGTTAGCAGCTGGATAGTGTTCATTATATATATAATTAGTGCGCAAAAGATTGGTTCAAGATCAAATTATATGAACAAATGGCAAACATTCAGCAATTTGATTCTGGCAGTGGAGAATACATGAATAAAAAAAGGAGGATTGAGATGGTTTGGTTCGCATTAGCAAGCAGTTATTTAGAAAGGCTCCTGCCAAATATTGGTATGCTGGGGACTTTTTTAAAACCCAGTCTTGGTATTTTTTAAATACATCCTCTTGCGGAATAAAAGCATGTGTAGATGTTTCATTAAAAATATTTATAAATGGATATATAACAATTTAAAGAAAACTAATTCCATCGACATGTACCTGCTTAAAAAATCCATAGACCAATGCAACAGTCCACAAAGTACTGCCCAGAGAATTCCGTAATCCTCGTGTAAGAAATTCATTCCACACAAAAGTTGACTCATATACATTCCACCCTCCCTGTGGATCACTCAAATTCTTTTGAAGACTTCTCATTATATGGTATGAATAACTGAAAAAGAAGTCCTTCCTAAGATCAAGTGTATTCAGTATCTTCTTGTATCTGCAGAATTTCATAAACAATCAGCTTGGAATTTAAGAAATGCAGTAGTTCACGGGAAATGAAAAACTGAGAACAGTTTGTTGGCAATTTATTATTGAGTAAATTTCACTTTGTACCCCCTCTTTTTACCAAAGTTTCACCTTGGACCCCCTTTAACATATATTTTCACTTTTGACCCCCCTTTTTTAATTTTTTTTCACTTTGGACTCAATTTTCCTCAATAATGTTGTTATCTCGGGTAGCAGAGGACGTTAAGCCGATCGTGGAAGCATGAGTAGCATGGTCAAGGGAGCAATCGCAGTGGCAAGTTAAGTTTAAATTTGATGAACAGATGAAAAGGGGTCCAAAATGAAACCAAAAGGTAATAAAAGGGGTGAGAAAATATATACTAAAGGGGTCCAGGATGAAACTTTGGTAAAAAGAAGGGGTCCAAGGTGAAATTCACTCTTTGTTATCTGATCATGAAGAAACAAAATTAATATCAGAGCGTTTTTGGGGGATGTCAAACCGCAGAAATTCCAACAGAAATGCAAACTTTGGAACTAGTTGGTGAAATCGATCCTTTGAGTACTGGTTATAAAGTTCTAACGATACACAGAAAAAATATAAATCAAGACTTGCAGCTTGGAAATTGAGTTAAACAGGTATACCTGGGGAAAGCAAGCAATTAATGATGTTTCTAATTGTATTCGAACCAGCTTTTTTTCCTCCACTAGTTCAATCATTTCAAGCTAACAGAGAAAATAGTTATGGTGCATTAATACTAAGAGGACGCACAACAAACCTGTTCTCATCCTTGGAAATTACAAATCTGGATCTCATCTTAGAATTTGCTAACTCGACCATTGAAGTCTTAGTCACCTGGTATACTGGATGATCAAATATTTCCCCAATTTTTCTCTGGTCGGTAATAATTAACATGTAAAATGGTCCAGCAAACTTTATGAAACCTAGGAAGATGTTTCATTATCAAATACATTGTCGTACAAGTTGCATAAGGTTTGTGAACAAGGGAAGGAGAGTGCTTACCGATTATGCCATAAAATTTTGTAACAAATTTTACACCACCAGTAGACATGTGATCCTCGTCAAGACTTTTTAACAGAATACGGTATTCATTTTGTGTATACACAGTAGAACACTCATCTACATCAAGGTCTGATGGCTCCGATCTATCAATCTTCAGTAATCTCCAATGTGTTTTGCCAGTGTTAGTTCCAAAAATATAAAATATCTGCAAAGAAAAAACTTGGTTAAGCTTGTCACCAGAATCATATGTTACTGAACCAGGAAAGCAATCAAGTCCCTCAATCATGAACTGTTTGAGCACTGAGTTACAAACATAGTAACCATCAAAGTGATTGCGTATAGCCGTATACCAGTGACATATCTAAAAGGAGATACTGAGAATTTTTACTGGCCGCTCAGATCATATGAGGCTTCTACATAGGAACATGATTGCCAGTTATGCTAATATGCTTTGTAATCAATTTCACACGCCAACAATCTACCAGAACGTCTACGAATCAGATCATCGCAAAATTCCAGGACAAGAAAAACATGCAGAAACAGGCTGCCTTCTTAGATGAAAGAAATGGTGGATCAACAAAGTTTGCCTCTTGGATCAGCAAAGTTGCAAAGATGCTATCTCCAAAGTCCACAAACCATCTGAACACCAAACCCGCAAACACCAAGCATTAAAAAAAAGCATCACGACACAGCAAAATTCTTGTCTTTTGCTTGCAAGTGAACAAAAAATATCATCAAATCCCCTTAAACTGTAGAAGCATACAATTAGTTATCTCCTATAATCCTATTCACCCCACAACCATTAGAAATAGGGACATCGATCATGTACCGAGACCACAGATTGGAACAAGCATGTCAAATTAATCCGTAAATGGATATATTGAAGACTACAAGCTAACTACAAAGCCCCAGCAGAAATGCAAACATGAATTGGCCTCCAAAACCACTTGATACCAATCGACGAAAAATGAAACCTCCCGAACGATCCAATCAGATAAGATATCCTAACCAAACAACTGGAAGTAACTGCAGAAAGGTATCGCCACCTCTCCAATCAAACAATCCGGAGGCTTGAAACCTTCCCTACCACGCAATACCAACAGCAGCACAAACACGACGTGAGCCGGCACATTGGGGGATGCATGCGGGATGCCTTACCGACTCGCTCTCGTACAGCTCGAAGCTCTGCAGGCAGGTGACCTCCGCCTCCTGCTCCGCCGCCGCCATGGACGGCCTGGCCGGATCACCTGCTCGGGCCACCCCAGGCCCCACCGCCGCCGCCGGATCACCGCCCCTCCGCCGCTCGCCGGAACCCTAAATCCCCAGCCGGCAGCTTGAGGTAGAGCATTCCCCGCCAACCAGAGCGGTCTCTCGTGAACCCCCGAACCTCGGAATCGCCTCGCGCGTCGCCGCGAAAGGTCCGGCGCTCGAATCGCTTGCTCGGAAGCTTCTGGAGCAGGGGAGAGGGATTGGGGGGAGGGGGAAGCGTGGATAGGAGGAGGAGGCGAGGAGAATTCCCTTCGCGGAGGAAGAAATCAATCTGAGTTGGCGGAGGCGGAGGAGGAAGGCAAGAGGAGGTGCGGGTGCGCCAGATTAGCGGATACAGTTTGTTACGTGAAAATTTTGCTCTCCGTTTAAATTTAGGCCCGAGTCCGTTTCCCGTTGAGACGGTAACAGGATGAGCACATGCTGAGTTGTATGGTGTATCCTTATCGTCTCCGTATTGCACGCTGTAGAGTTCTATCTAGGAGCAGTATACTAAGCCTAAAATCATTCTAATGTGAAAACGTTAAGGATACTGATCATAATATGAATTTTTACTCTTCCACTCCGTAGTTGATTGATGTTTATTTTTTTATTATGATAATTGGTCTTAGATGTCACATGCCATTCCTTTATATATGCCCAAAAAAAATAGTAATAATTTATATATGTCATGAGAGTGAATATTCCATTAGAATAGAGGTAACGGTCGATCTACTAGCTTGATGTCAACTATGCCAATGATAATCTGTAGTGATAGTCTCTTTTGCCTCCACCTACACTGACTAGAAATGACCACATATCTTCCTCCAGCATCCTATCAAAATCAGATTTTTGAGGTGTTATCAATATGGCATTAGGAGAGACCGAATGCCGGCCAAATAGGAAGATTTTGGTGGCATTGATCATCGCACAAGCGAAAAAATGATAAAGAGAATTACGTTGGGCAACAAGTGGGAGTGAACCAATATTCAAAATGAGAGATCAACTTTCCTAACACACTGTACATAAATGCTGGAGAAATATACACAACGATACAAATAAATAGGTATAGAACAATATTTTTACACTATCTTAATAACAACCCATATAAGTTGATGTCTACGGTCAATAGTTGTTGATTTGTTTGTGGCCGTGTACTCCCAACTTTTTGAAACTGTGGTCAAACATGTCACCGAGCAACGGTAACATGTCTTATTTATTAATTTAATTTAACGATTAATAGTCTAATTACTGACTAACGGTTGGTATACAGACAAACAGACGGTTGGTATACAGGCAAACAGGATAACTGTCGCCTAAGTAACCGTCGTTGCATTATGGTTCAATACTCTCCCAATCCGATTCCTGACTAATTGTTGGTATACAGGTAGCTAACTATCGTTGCATTAGAGTTGAATTACTCTTCCGACTTGATTACTGGCTAATTGTTGGTATACAGACAAGGTAATCATTGTTGCATTAGAGTTGAATACTCTCCTAACCTGATTCGTGGGTAACTGTTGGTATAGAGGTAACCATATTGGTATTAGGGTTGAATGCTGCCCCTACCCGATCCTTTGGCTGGGCACAGGCCACGGCCGCCCACGTCAACGCGGGCTTTCGCGTGCGAGAGGCCGAGCGGTTGACCGGTGGCGGCAGACGTGGATGTATCTGGTTGGACGCCTCGGGGTTTGCGTGCCGGGGGCGCCTCAATGATTGGGCCGTCGACG
>KE371962.1:0-11580 GCA_000418225.1 Zizania latifolia
TCGCCGATGGGGAGCAGCTGCCAGACGACGAGCAAGGAGGCCGTGAAGAGCGCGACGAGGAGAGCGAAGAATAGGTGGCTCGGCCGGCACGACAGGCCCGGGCGCCGCCGCCTCCGCACAGTGCCGGCGGCGGATGAGGAGGCAGACGACGACGCGCCCGCGTCAGCGGTGGGGAGGTAATGGGCGGCGTCGGAGTGGGCTCCGCGCCGCCACATTGGAGCCCGCCCCCGCAACGGCCGCGGCGGTGGCGATCCAGGAGCCCGTTGGCCGTTGGGCGAAGTGGTCGCGTCAGTGCGAGCTGCTCGCCACAGTGGCTACCATGCGACGCGATCGGCACGGCCGCACGGGTCACGTTTGGAATTTGGCGGACCAGCCGAGCGAGGGAGAGGAGTGAGGAGGCGGGCTGGGATCAGGGGGAGCAAATGCCGCGGCGCCGGGGCCCGGGCCCCGGGGGTGCGAAGAATCTGCGGGCCGCCGGCCGCGTGTGAGTGAACCAGCTCGGGCTAGAATACCGGAGCTCAAGCGGGAGGTCGGAGGCGTATAATAATAATATCTCTACGTATAATTCCGCATACTGCGTAGGTGCTAGCTAGTACTCCGTATTTCGTATAGAGCAACAGATCGGTGGTGAGTGGACGGGAGAGATGCCAACTGAACTGCCAAACATTAGCACGGTCAAACAGTAATCTACAGCAATCGATAAGGATTGTGGTTTAAAACTATCGTCCAAGCTTCATACGATGAGAGGTTTATAAACTTTGACCGGTACAAGTGATGTAGAGGCCAGGATTTATCTTAGTGTGAAAGAATTGTGGATTAAAATTTTAGTTTCAACTTCTCATTTAAAAAGCTAAAACCTAAACTAAATAGTATCTAGATAAACTAGATTTTATATGATCACAAAAGATTTTAATAATGTTTACCCTACTATATAATTGACGAAGTTGAGTGTCCACCATGAACACTCATCTATTCAATTCTAACCTTCCGTTTGTTCGTATTAAATCTTAACCGTTTCCCTTAATCTAATCAGTCCCCACCTCTCAACAGTCCACACTAGGTATTCCACATTTCCACCAGCACCGCCGCCGCCCTATCTCCTCTCTCTAGCTCGCCACTGCTGCCCTGCCGAGCGCCTATACGTGGCCAAACGGGCCTCCCGTGCCAGCCCGGCCCAAGGCCCGACTGAGCACGGCCCGGTTCGGGCACTGCCCGGTAGGCACGATTGGCCTAGCGGGCCGTGCCGTGCCGGCCCACGTGCCATACTACTGGCCCAGGCATGGTTCAAAGCCCTCCCGTGTCGGATCGGGCCGGCATGGCCCGTTAGCGGCCCACCGGACCAGCGTCGGCCCATCAACCAGGAAAACAGCGAAAACAAAATTTTCTTATTTTTTTGCAATTTTTTATTTTTAAAATGCTTTTTCAACGAAATGTGCGCCAGGCACAAAGCCTAAGACGACAGTAGAGATGGCAGCAGCGCTCGCATCACTGGGCACTGGGCATTGGGCCAGACAGGCTGGCTCCAACGGGCAGGAGGCCTGGTCAAACTTATGTGGCTTTAGCCACTCAAGCCTCAAGGACACGTACGTGGCAACTGGCAAGCACATGATGTGCTGTTTGCTGTTGAGAAGCACATGCGGTACTTGCGACTGAGCGCAGTGAGCGGGAATAAGATTTTTCAGCGCTGGTTTAGGCGGGAAAAAATACAGACTATTACTGCTACAGTAAACAGGCCGTGTCGTGTCGGCCCGACATGCCACGGTCTTGGCCCAGACATGGCCCGACCAAACGGGCCGTGCTGGCACGGCCCATAAGCAACCGGGCCAGGCCGTACCCGGACCATGAACAATACATACGTGTCCGGGCAAGTCCACTTTAGCACGGCCCATTTGAACATGTATACGAGCGCTTGTGCCCTGCCACCCCGCCGCCCCACCATGCACCCATGCCCCGCCGCACACGGCCGTGCCCAGCCATGCCCGGTATCGCTCACTGCAGCGCTCGCCCACGCCCGGCCTTGCCCCGTCGCAGATGATCAATTTTTTCCTACCTCCGGCCGCTCTCTTCTTCCTGGCTGGCTAGGATCGCAGGATTGACACGTGCCCCCCCTCTTGGCCTCTCAGGATGACGCCGCCGGCACACGAAAACGGAACTATAGAGGATTCCTTGACCGCGTGGAAGGCGCAGGTGAGTTTGATCCCCCTGCCGTGATTGTCTTGTAGACCCGGAGTTTAGGGTTCTTCCGTAGCTGTAACGAATTTTCCGTGCACTAATGGCTGCTGTAGAGTCGAGGACGCGTCAGATCTTGCTGCCTCGTTCTCTCCGTGCGATTTATGTTTGCAAGAAGTATGTTCAAGCTGCACATTTGTGCAGTCTGCCAGTTGGAGATGAAGGCTTAGTTCTTAGAGGTTCTAAATTCTTGCTCATTTATGTTTGCGTTGATTACTGTCCAGTTTACACATTGGGTGAGTAGCAAGATTTAGATATTTTTCTTCCTATTTGTGCCAGGTGCTGCAGACTATTCAGCCTTCCCTATGCTTAGGTTGAACGTTTGGTGTAGTACGAAGCTTCATTGGCACCATTTGAGACCCAAAATTTGCATGTAAAGAACTAATTAGGCGCTCATAAATTGGTTCAGAACTTTAGGCGCCTATTAACAGCTCAACTAATATCTGATATACTAGGCAAACATGCAAATCTGTAGACCATAGAAAACCAGTTTAAATTGTTCATCAAGCTCTACTGCTTTGGCTGTAATTCTAGCAAATTTATTTTACAAATTTCTTGCTCCATCATTTTATCAGTTTGGTGTTCAGTCTGAAGGTATATTATAAAAAATGTCTTAAATCATGATTTGCATTTGTTGTGGAGTGACAAAATACATAGCGAACCAACATAAACTAAAAAATCAGCTCAGCCCAAGGAGCATATAGAAACATTTAACTGGTTTTTGTTGTATTTGATCATCTATATGTATGCAGTTATTGACATTTATAACATTATTCTAACAAGAACATTATATATTCAGGTTAATGAATCGTGTTTCGTTCTTGCTGTAATCTACTGTGTGATGTATGGCAATGACTCCTTGAACAAACTGTAAAATTCTTATAGTGGTCTGCAGTTTATGTATGGCAGTTACTCCTGGAACCAAAAGTGAAAAAACAATACATTGCATCATTATGAGGAAATGTGCTTGTTTTGGTCTTTTGCACATGAAAATTGATTAGGACCAATTTTGTTAAAAAAATATAATGATTCATAATAGATTATTTTCACATTTAAAGCTTTGGTACTGTACTATTGTGTTCCTCTTTTTTGGTTGGACATATTATTCTACATCTGTTTAATAGATGTTTGATATCGCAGTAATCAATTGCTGTCTTTTCTTAATAGAGCTAATTTAAAACTTCTTTTATAGGTTGATTCCTTGTTTAGATCTAGCATACTTGGTATTTTTGCTATTGGAGATGTAGCAACTTTCCCCCTCAAGGTAAGGTATTCACTGTATTTATCTTTGGCAGATGTATGATAGAATAACAAGAGTTGAGCATGTGGATCATGCTCGGAAATCTGCGCACCATTGTGTTGAAGCACTCCTAACATCCAAAACAAAGCCGTAAGTTAATGGACAATGTGTACTCCATTAGTTCATCTGCTATGCAGCTTTAATTCCCATATTTGATGCAGGTATGACTACCTCCCATATTTTCATTTGCTTGTTCAGTTTGACTTCGTCTTCATCTCTCTCGAGGGAAAACACATATGTAAAATGATTTCTGAGCTAGGGGCCTAGCTATGAATATTTGACTTATGGGGGTGCACATATGGTAAATTTGAGATACTAAACAGTAATTTATTTTTTTGGGGGGGTGCTAAGAAAATAGTTTTCACACAACTTATGTAGAGACTGCGCTAGAAGATAGCTGCTTTGTGGACATTCTGGATGCATCTGCTGGGCAGTATCCTTTGAAGGAGACACAAGAATTGGCTGTCCTAGCCCTCAAGTGTGCTGAAATGAGGCGCAGAGACCGTCCTGACTTGAGTGAGCATATTCTTTCGATGCTGGAGCGACTGAAGGATGTTGCAAGCAAGGCCAGAGAAATGGCTTTCAATGGCCAGATAGCACCTCCAAGCCACTTCATTTGCCCCATACTTCAGGTCTGGCATCAACACTTGTTTCATTTGCTCTAATTATAGCATCCTTAGATGTACAATTAGTTCAGACTTAGAATTCTGACAACTAAATATTTAGTTGCTCTGAGGATGTGCAAAACAAGCATCACTCTCTGTAAGGACTTGTATATATGTAGGAACATATATATAATCCCTAATAAAGGAATGTTGTGGGAGTGCTTTGAGAGTGGAAGTTAAAAGGAAATTAGTTGTTTCATATTTTCTATAGGTAAGTGAACAATTCATGAATGATAGAGTTTTCTGGTATGGCAAAAATAAAGTTTAGTATCTCAAAAAGATGGACGGTGAAAACTTAGGTTCATACAAGTAAATGATTTCTGAAGTCGATGGTATTTACTTTCTCATTTGAGTGTAGTATTATTAGCATCAAATTGAATATGTTATCTTTGTCATGATCACTGAATAACTTGATGACTATCCTCTGTAAACTACAGAGTACTTATAGTTTGCTTGTATTTGCACAGGAAATGATAAAAATGTAAGGAGCTGGGCACTCACTGAGGAGCATGCACATGATAGTTTTGAAAACCTCCTACTTAGTGTTTGTCGTTTTAGAGAACTTACTAGAAGTTACCCACAAAACATAACTGTAAGCTTTCTTCTCCTCTCTTTGCTATACTTTGTACTCAAAACCATATTCCTGTTACCTATAGCTTATCAATATGTAATTTGCAACACTTTTGGCTGGACTTATTTTCTAGCCTTAATGATTCCTTTTCACTAATCTGCACATCTCGACATTTCACTGCTTAGGTTGTAAGCTATGATTTTAAGGAGGAAATGTTTGCACAATTGCACAGATTTACTCTTGGATTCCCTAAAGGAAAATTCTTCTTCTTAGACACCCTACACCCACAGCAAAGGAGACTGCTGTGAAGGGTGAAGCCTCTGTCAGGTCTCAGTTTCATGAAGATCCTTCTCGATGCTTAGGTTCTCTTCTTATGAAGAGGCTTAAGAGGAATCCATTTCACAGTACCGTTCCATATCCCAATGGTTGCCCTGAGTTGAAGGGTCTGTTTTTATACTGTGGTCTGGAGCCCTACCCTAGACACCTTCCTTGGACTCAGTAGCTCATGAGATATGAACCTTGGACTATCCAGCCTTCTTTCATTACACTGGCTCTGAAGTCTGAACTGACAAAGTAGCTACTTGTGGTGTATTCTTTTTGACTAGAATAACATAGTGGGTTTGTTTTTGTAATGGTGCATACCACAAGACCAATATATGCTTTTTTGGTGTGATTTAGCATCCCTGTACTGGAAAATATAAAATTATTACTAAAGCAATAAGTCTTTTGATTTTATTCGCTTCAAATTTAAGACATTAATTATCTTTTGATTTTTATCGTAGCGTTAACATGGGTACACTACTAGTAGACTAAAAATTGTTTGTCCCCCTAAATTTTACAATTTAATTTCTCAGTAATAATTATTCACAATGCTATCTTCTCGATAGTTGTCCTCGCTTGTTGCCGTCTCCATCTGTGGCCATCGTCCCTGAAAGCAGTGAATATACTTCAATGCGATAATCTTTATTGATGCACTGTAGCAACTATATATACATGCCTTGTCGTGGCTTTCTATAACATCCATGAGAGATAACTGGCAAGAGATAATCACACATGGCAGGAGATAAACACTATACGGCAAATTATACACATAAAGATAGTTACATGCATGGCAAGCAATCTAACATGTCTCTAACACCCTCATAGTCGGAACGTCTAATGATTGAACATTCAGACTGGAGCGAAAATCAGAAAATATAGTAGAAGGAAACCCTTTGGTGAAGATGTCGGCATATTGGGATGTTGTCGGAACGTGAAGAACCCGAACGGAGCCAAGAGCAACCATCTCACGAACAAAATGAAGATCAATCTCAATGTGCTTAGTGCACTAGTGTTGTATAGGATTGCTAGAGAAGTAGACTGCACTAGCATTGTCACAGTATACCATAGTGGCTTTGGCAGGTGGCACACATAGCTCATGGAGGAGTTGACGTAACCAACATGTTTCGGCCACAGCATTAGCAACGGCTCGATACTCAGCCTCAGCACTAGAGCGAGAAACAGTTACTTGCCGTTTGGAGGACCATGAGACAAGGTTGTCGCCAAGGAAGACAGCATAGCAGGAGATGGACTTCTGGTTATCCAGACAGTCAGCCCAATCAGCATCAGAATAAGTAATGAGCTCATGAGAGGATGATTTCCGAAGAACCAATCCAAGGTCTAGTGTACCACGCATATAACGGAGAATCTGTTTAAGGGCAGCAAGGTGAGGCTCTCTGGGATCATGCATGTGAAGCCATATCTGCTGAACAGCATAAGAAATATCCAATCGTGTGAATGTGAGATATTGTAGTGCATCTGCCAAGCTGTGATAGTCAGTGGTGCATTGATAGGGGTGCCATCAGTTACGGAGAGCATGCTGTTGGTGTCCACTGGTGTACTGCATGGCTTGCAATCACTCATTCCTTCACGCGCCAATATGTCGATGTAGTACTGGCATTGGCTAAGAAACAGAGATGATGGTTGCCGAGTAACAGTGATCCCTAAGAAGTGATGGAGAGCCTCGAGATCCTTCATGGAGAACTCTGACTGTAAAGCTGATATCACCCACTAGAGGAGTGTAGAGGAAGAAGCTGTCAGCACAATATCATCAACATACAATAGAAGATAAACACAGTTAGTTCCGCGATGAAAGACAAATAAGGACTACCTTTGTTTCACGAAAACCGAGAGAGACTAGGTAGCTGGCGAATCTATGATACCAGGCACAGGGAGCTTGCTTGAGGCCATAGAGAGACTTGTTGAGATGGCAGACCATGTCAGGACAGGAGGAGTCGACAAAACCTGATGGCTGAATATAGTAGATAATCTTGTCCAGTGTGCCACGAAGAAAATCATTCTTGACGTTAAGTTGGTGGATGGGCCAGTCGTGAGAAATTGCGAGGCTGAGGACTATCCGAACAGTGGCAGGCTTGATGACGGGATTGAATGTTTCATCAAAGTCCACACCTGGTCGTTGAGTAAAGCCTCGAAGCACCCACCGAGCTTTGTACCTATCCAGGGAGCCATCAGATTTAAATTTGTGGCAAAAAAATCCATTTTCTAGTGACAACGTTGGCATTAGAAGGCCTATCCACGAGATCCCATGTATGATTGGCATGAAGGACTGCAAATTCCTCTTCCATTGTTGTTTGCCAAAGAGGGTCAGCGAGTGCTGCACGGTAAGTTTGGGGAACCCGTGATAGTGTTGTGGTATGAAGATTCAATCTATGCTGAGGTCAAGAAATCATGTCCTTGCTTCGTGTCACCATCGGATGGGAGTTGATGGCCCGAGAAGGGACCAAAACCATCAGGTCCAGAGCAAGGACCAAAGCCACCGGGTCCTGTAGTGGTGAAGTAGAGGCCAACGCCTCTAGATGAGGAACAGTGTCGGGCAGGCCGAGTGGCCCACAGAGCTAGAGAAGCCCATTACCGGTTGGCACTGGAGACGAGCCGACCAGGCCACGTGTGGCACCATCCGAAATGCTGGGATGGAGATGGGCCAACCCGAGGCTGCTTGGCGCTGGAGACAGGCCACACGTGGCATCACGCCGGGAGGGAGAAGCACTGCGCGTGGCATCACGTGGGGAGGGAGAGGCGCCACGCATGGCATCACTCGGGCCTTGGTCACCCGAGGTGTGTGTGCCTGAGCGTTGTACAGGGAACCCTGAAACATGTGCAGAATCTGCAAAGTCGACTAGAAAATCGAGATTGGTAGCACCGAAATCAGCATGGGTTAGCTCAGTAAATGGAAACAAATGCTCATAAAAAATCACATAGCATGAAACGATGACCCTATTGGACACGGGGTCAAAGCAACGGTATCCTTTGTGTTCGAAGGGATAGCCAATAAAGACACAATGGGTGGATCGGGGCGAAAGTTTGTTAGGGGCTATGGCTGAAAGATTAGGGTAATAGGCACAACCGAACACGCGAAGATGGTTATAGGTTGGATGGGCACCGTATAGGGCAAAGTAAGGTGTGTGGCGGTGAAGGGTTTTTGTTGGGTGGCGATTGATGAGGTATGTAGTAGTGTGAAGAGCTTCAATCCAAAAAGAGTTAGGGAGGCAGGCTTGGAATAGGAGGGATCGAACTATGTTATTAATGGATCGAAGCATGCATTCTGCTTTACCGTTCTGAGGTGATGTGTGAGGACAAGACATCCGTATGGTCACCCTGTTGGCCAGAAAGAAAGAGCAAGCTGAGAGTTGTCGAACTCGTGGCCATTGTCACACTGGATTTGATGAATCCTAGTGGAGAACTGAGTCTGCACATAGGCGAAGAAATGAGCAAGAGCCAAAAAAGTGTCGGACTTTAAGCGTAAAGGGGAAGTCCAAATATAATGGGAAAAGTCATCAAGAATGACGAGGTAATATTTATAACCGGAAACACTTGCAATAGGAGAAGTCCATAAATCACAATGGATTAAATCAAACTTAATGTTTGTCCTGGTAAAAGAGCTAACAAAAGGTACATGGATATGACGGCCAAGTTAGCATGCATGACACACAAAGGTGGGAACTCCAGGTGGTATGGTGGAGAAGCGAGCGAGGCGTGCAAGAGCTTCGTGGCCGAGGTGACTGAGACGATGATGCCAGAGTGTACTGGAGGCGGCAGTGAGAGCATGAGCTGAAGTATGCTGGTGGAGAGGGTAAAGGTCACCAGAGCTATTGCACCTGGCGATCATGGTCCTGGAATGTAGATCCTTCATAGAAAAGCCAAGAGAGTCAAATTCAATACTGCAATTATTATCTGTTATGAAGCGACAAACATATATAAGATTTTTAATTATCTGGGGAGAAACCAGGGCATCATTAAGAGAAAAGGAATTGTAGTTATTGTGAAGGGTTGTAGAGCCAATAGTAGTGACAGGAAGGATGGAACTATTTCTGACGACAATATTAGAAGGTGAGTAGGTGTGAGGTGTATGAGAAGTGGAGAGGATACTGGCATTCGAAGCCATGTGGGATGAGCACCTGTATCCATATACCAGTCATGAGCCAGAGATGGTGGCTGCATCAGGGAGACTGTGGAGAAGGCATTGGCGAGGGTGTTCTTATCCCAAGCTGGTGCGGCGGAGCTACTGCTGCCACTGTTCCACGCGGGAGAGGCTAGAGGAGGCGCTCTTGGTCCGGCTACTGATGGCATCAGCGGGAGCCACTGTTGGGCCAGAAGAGTGCCGCCATGGCCCATGACACCGTGGCTAGTCGTGAAGGCTGCTCCGACAAATGGAGAAGTCGGGCCAGCACTATTAGGCAATAGATTATGCTGTCCATTGTATATTAGGCAGGTCTATCAATAGGATCAGACCTACCCTGATTTGCTGCCCTGCTTTGGTAAGTTTTTGAGAAGATTATTCCTTCCTTGTAAATCAAATTGTAACCTGCCTATGCGGCTATAAATAAAGGCGCCCCACCTGGTTTAGGGTGTGGCCAATTGCCCCCAATTCTAATCTTCTACATGGTATCACGAGACTAATCTGATCGTGGGCCTCTCTCCTCTTCCCCCTCCTTCCGCCAACCTCTTCCCCCCTGCTCACGGCATGGCTGCTGCTCCCATCTCGCCGGCCCTCTACCCCTATGCCGCTGTGAGCGTGAAGACTCACGTTCCCATGACCCTTGAGCTGAAGCCCCCCAACTTCACCAAGTGGTCGTCTGCATTCCACGCCATGTGCGGGAAATTCGGGCTGCTGACGCACCTCGAAACCTCCTCCGCTCCACCCACCGACGAGGCGTGGGGACAAGCCGACCACTGCGTCCACAGCTGGATATTCGGCTCCGTCTCCGATCCCGTCCTCAACCTCGCCATGGACGGCGACAACCAGACGGCCGGCCAGCTGTGGAAAGCCATCACTGACGTCTTTCAGGCGAACAAGGCACCTCGTGCCATCTTCCTAAGTCACGAGTTCCACTCAATGACTCAGAGAGACTCCTCCATCGACGACTACTGGGTGCGCATGAAGGAGGCCACCGATGCCCTTCGTGACGTTGGCCAACCTGTCTCTGAGTCCAACCTCGTCCTCAACCTGCTGCGCGGCCTCTCCGAATAGTACTCCTCCGTCGTCGACAACATAGCCGGGCAGGCGACCCTCACCTTCGCCACGGCCCGGAATCAGCTCCTACTCAAGGAACTCCGTCTGAAGAACGAGGATAAGGTGCGCGCTGCCTTAGCCCTCGTCGTAACCCTCCCCGGTGACTCCGGTGGCCGTTTCTCGTCGTCGGGCGCCGGCCAGCAGCAGCAGCCGCACCAACAGTAGCCGCGAGGCGATGGCAATCGCCGCAACACCAGGAAGGACGGCAAACGCCAGCCCTAGGGCTTCAACCCCTAGACCGGCGAGCGCGTCAACCCCGGTGAACGCGTCACACCCCCCGGCGGCCACGGCGGCTTCGGCTACGGCAACCAGGGCTCCTCCCGCGGCTCCAGCAACCCTGGTGCCTCTGGTGGATTTGGCGGACAGCCCAGACGCCACCAGGGGCGTCTTCTAGGCGCAGCCCCACAAGCCAACACCGCCTTCGCTCCACTCCAAGCATCCTCCGGCGCTCCGACCTGGGATCAGGCAGGTCTGATTGCTGCCTTGCAGCAGCTGACAGTGCAAGGCGCATCTCCTTGGGTGGTGGACTCCGGCGCCACCTCCCACATGACGGCATCAGATGGTATAATACTCCAGCCCCAAATCCCCTCTACCTCCTCCATTTTAGTAGGCAATGGTACTCGCATTCCTGTTACATCTAGTGGTCATTCCATTCTCTCTACAACAAATTCAGATTTTGTCCTTAATAATGTTCTAGTTGTTCCTTCCATTGTGCGTAATTTACTCTCCGTTAGACAGTTCACCCGTGACAACCATTGCTCCATTGAGTTTGATGCCTCTGGTTTTTCTGTTAAGGATCCTCGGACGGGACGAGTGATGCTTCGCTGCGCTAGTGACGGAGACCTCTACACTTTACCTGTTGCACCATCCTGTCACCTTGCTGTTTCGTCATCTCTTTGGCACCGTCGCCTCGGGCACCCTGCTCCTGCTGCACTAGATGTCCTAAAAAATAAGAATTTCATCTCTTGTCATAAAGTAGATCGCGGTATTTGCCACGCCTGCCAGCTAGGCAAACACACGCTTCTTCCTTTTACTTCATCAACATCCAGCACTTATGTTCCTTTCGAACTTATTCATTGTGATGTATGGACATCCCCAATAAAAAGCAACTCTGGTTTTTCTTATTATCTCGTGTGCCTGGATGATTATACCCATTTTTGCTGGACTTTTCCCCTCAAACATAAATCTGATGTGCAGCAGCATTTATTTGAGTTCGTTGCTTATGCGCACACGCAGTTTGGCCTCC
>KE371962.1:12630-29251 GCA_000418225.1 Zizania latifolia
TCCTACCACCAGGACCATGTCAGGTGCCATTCCGCGGGTCAGCTACGAGGGCCTGACGGCCTCTGCCTCGCCCGCGCCGTCCCCGCTCCCGACGAACTACCGCAGTGCCTTGGCCGATGCCAATTGGCGCACTGCAATGATGGACGAGTACCAGGCCCTCGTCGACAACAGCACCTGGCGTCTCGTTCCCCGTCCTCTAGGCGCCAACGTCGTAACGGGCAAGTGGATCTTCCGGCACAAGTTCCATGTCGATGGGTCCCTTGCTCGCCACAAGGCGCGCTGGGTGGTCTGTGGTTTCTCCTAGTGTGAAGGTGTTGACTACGACGAGACCTTCAGTCCGGTTGTCAAACCGGCCACCATCCGGACCGTCCTCAGCATCACCACCTCCCGCAACTGGCCGATCCACCAGCTGGACGTGAAGAACGCTTTTCTTCACGGCCACCTCGACGAGACTGTATACTGCCAGCAGCCACCAGGCTTCGTCAACCCTGCCGCCCCAGACCACGTCTACCTCCTGCAGAGGTCCCTCTACGGGCTCAAGCAGGCTCCGCGGGCCTGGTACCAGCGGTTCGCCTCCTTCGTTCGCCAGCTCAGCTTCGTCGCAGCCACCTCCGACACGTCCCTATTTGTCTTCAGCGAGGGGACAAGTCTCGCCTACCTGCTGCTCTACGTTGACAACATCGTCCTCACCGCCTCGTCCTCGGCTCTCCTCCAGCGCATCATGGCCCGACTCAGCTCTGAGTTTGCCATGACGGACCTCGGCGCACTACATCACTTCCACAACATCGCCGTCACGCGTTCCTCCGACGGCCTCTTTCTGTCTCAGCGACAGTACGCCATCGACCTTCTCCAGCGTGCAGGCATGGTTAAGTGTCACTCTACAGCGACCCCAGTAGACACTCATGCCAAGCTCTCCGCCCATGAGGGCGACCGTTTGTCAGAGAAGGACAGCTCAGAGTACAGGAGCCTAGCGGGGGCCCTCTAGTACCTGACTCTGACTCGTCCTGACCTGGCCTACGTAGTCCAGCAGGTGTGCCTCTTCATGCACGCCCCACGGGAGCCTCATCGCGTGTTGATCAAGCGCATCCTGCGCTATGTGAAAGGAACACTCTCCTCGGGTCTTCACATTGGGCGTGGCTCCACTCAGACACTGACTGCCTACTCCGACGCTGACTGGGCCGGCTGCCCAGACTCTCGACGCTCCACCTCCGGCTACTGTGTCTACCTCGGTGATAATCTGGTCTCTTGGTCTTCCAAGCGCCAGACCACGGTGTCCCACTCCAGCGCTGAGGCCGAGTACCGCGATGTGGCCCATGTCGTGGCAGAGTGCTGTTGGCTTCACCAGCTACTTCAGGAGCTCCACCTCCAGCTGCCATCTGCCACTGTTGTCTTCTGCGACAACGTTAGTGCCGTATACATGACGGCCAACCCGGTCCACCACAAGCGCACGAAACACATCGAGATCGACATCCACTTCGTGCGCGAGAAGGTGGCCCTTGGTGAGGTTCGGGTGCTCCACGTGCCCTCCTCCCATCAGTTTGCGACATCATGACGAAGGGCCTCCCAACTCCATTGTTCATCGACTTTTGATCCAGTCTTTGCGTCCGGGAGCCTCCCGCTGCGACTGCGGGCGGGTATTAGGCAATAGATTATGCTGTCCATTGTATATTAGGCAGGTCTATCAATAGGATCAGACCTGCCCTGATTTGCTGCCCTGCTTTGGTAAGTTTTTGAGAAGATTATTCCTTCCTTGTAAATCAGATTGTAACCTGCCTATGCGGCTATAAATAAAGGCGCCCCACCTGGTTTAGGGTGTGGCCAATTGCCCCCAATTCTAATCTTCTACAAGCACACTAGTGGGTCGAGGGCCAAGGAGGCCCCGGCCTAACGGGCCAGGCCACATTTGCAGAGTCCCAGTCCATGGATTGTGAAAACTAGGCCATGTCTGTTGGGCCTGCTATGGCGTAGAGGAGGTGTTGGAGTTGTTGTGCCGTCGTCGGTTGCTGCATGATGACCTGCCAGAATTGCCATCGCCCAACCCTGTAGCATGTGCTAGGTTCCCGCCAGGGGTTGATTCAAAGGAACCATAGCCGGTCCCAGAGTTCATGGCAGCTAAGAGCATAGTGGACGTGCCTGGAGAGTGGTCGCCCTTGGTTATCTCCTCCAGCAGAAGTTGTGATTTGGCTTTGATGAACGTCAGGGATGGTTTTTGCATAGGAAGAATAGTTTGTAGATGTTGAAATTTATCGTTGAGACCTCGTAGCATGGTGAGGACGAGATTTCGGTCAGAGATCGGTTTGCCAATATTGATGAGGCTATCCACCATGGTCTTGAGACATCGACAAAAGTCGGTGACGGTGAGGTCGCCTTGGACGAAGCAGTGGAACTCGGTGGAGAGGTTGAGGGTGCATTGTTCACAGTTCCCGAGGAACTGGTGCTCAAGCCCGTGCCACACAAGACGGGCTATCGAAGAAGGTGACATGATGATCTCGAGCAGCTCGACTGAGATGGAGCCGTACAACCAAGCGAGAACAACGCAGCCCATCCGGATCCAATCTGTCCTGTCCGAATGAGTGACATCGAAAAGGACATGATCAGACAGTGCGTACTTGACGAGGGTGATGAGGAAGAGTCCATGCCACTTGGTGTAGATGATAATAGCTGAGTCGAGGGTGACTGGGATGAGGATCTTGACGTTGAGAACGGCCACCGCTTGGGCGTGAAGTGCTGTAGTGGTGTTGACATCGTCTGCAGAGGAGTCACATGGAAGAGATGGCATAGTAGATGCCGTCGTCGTGCCAAGAGAGAGGAGGGTCTTGCGAACTACATCGACTGCCGCCTGGGCAGCAGCATCGGCCACAGTCATTGTGGCTGCATCGGACGCATCGGCATCGACGTGAAGAAGGGCCACCCGTGATGCGTTGCTTGCAGCGGTGGCAGCCGCATCGAGGAACGCCGAAGAGTTGTCCATGGCGTGGATGTCGACAGGAGGTGGAGAGCGGAAGTGAAGGGAACAATCTAATCTAATACCATGAAAGCAGTGAATATACTTCAATGCGATAATCTTTATTGATGCACTATAGCAGATATATACATGCATTGCCGTGGCTTTCTATAACAGCCATGAGAGATAACCGGCAATAGATAATCATGCATGGCAGGAGATAAACACTATACGGCAAGCTATACACATAAAGATAGATACATGCATGGCAAGCAATCTAACATATCTCTAACAGTCTCTACTCGTTGCCATTCCTGCCCACTCAGCAGTTATTGCCTCCCTCCGCTCTTGGCTGTCCCTATTTGTCGCTGCTCTCCTCTAGTGTTGTCCCTGTCTATCGTTGGCTCCACCCTCGACCATCAAAGGCATTACAGATAATTACTATTACAACTACAAATCCACATCTACTCAAATAAAACAATTTTATAGCTCATATCAGTTTTTTTATAATATATATCTCAACTAAATAATACAACATAAGTCTATTAGAAGAAGAGGTTTATATTATTTATGGCTGTATGTGTAAGGGCATTCCGCTTTGCGATTGCATATGGTTGCATGATGAGATTGCGTACTACACTCTAGATTCACACGGTTTCTGTTTCGAACGAAACAAGGTACTGTCACAAAGCAAAACAACACACTAGGAACCAATTGTTCCTATGTTCTTCCACCTCTCTTGAAACCGAGCGAATTGCATATATATACCCAACCAAAATTCTCCTAAAAAATTGCTACACACTTTGGTGCTTCTATGATTTTTTTTACTATTTTTCATAATTCTATTTTTTTGCTGTTTTTACAATGATTTTGCTATAGACAATCTAGTTTGCGTCATTGTCTGGCGATGTCGTCACATGGCAGCCAAAGGCCACAACACAAGAAACCCGTGACAACTGTGAGGCGAGGGTGGTAGTGGCGGAGCCAAGATCTCTCCAAACCTAGGGCTCTAACAGATGCAGGTGCCAATCGGGTTAGTGGCTTGGGCTGGCGCTGGGCAAGCTGTGACGATGGGCAACAACGAGGCTCGAGTAGTCAGAGGCAGCATGGTTCGATCAGGAGGTGACGACAGGCACTAGTTGAGGGGTGTCAGGAGAGAGCATGCGGCAGTGATGAGCAGTGGTAGGGTCGGGTAGAGATAGACGGCATGATTTAGCCAAGGGTGGCAATAGGCGCTAGTTAGGCACTTGCCGTACAGGCATCGGGTGTTGAAAAACTAGCAAAATCACTCAAGGAGAAGGAAGCACACTACACGAACAGCAAGTTGTTGGCACTGTACACCGGTGCCAAGGCTTTTTTCTTCACTAACTCCACACCATTAACACATAGCAAGTTACATGCTTAAATAGCACACGCATACGCCACTTTAGTTGCACTACTCGGCCAAACTGTTGTGGCTTAAGCACTACTCATAAGCATGCAGCTTAATCCACACTTTATGTCTCCCTTGACTTAGCCATGCACACTCCTGGCCAGCATCCATGCATGCTGATCATGGATGGCACTCTTCACATACACTAACTCCACCAAGCATCAACAAACTCAAAGCTACCACTCTTCACATACTCTCACTTAGCCATGCAGCAACAAACTCAAAAACTATTACACGCTACACCAACATACATTTAACAAAGAAACTAATAGAAACTCTAAACAAGATTAAGTCTAACAATCACCCCTAAATCTTGTTAGCCTTTATTAGTAGCACCTTCATGTTGGTCTTCAAAGCAATGTCAGTTCATCTTCTACATTGGCAATGCCAAGTTGTGCCACAACCTTGGTTGCCTTCTTCACTTCATCCCACTCATGAGTGAAGTGCCCAAACTCACCACACTTGAGGCAGTCAATCTTCGACTTATCGAACCTACCGCGGTACTTCTTGTCACAATTACTATTGTCAGAGCCATTGCCACTCATCTTCTCCTTAGCAACTATGGCCTCCCACTCGACACGCGTGAGGCACGGCTCGACCACCATCGAATAGCAGCTGCAGCTCCCCCACTTTGACATGACACCGCCCCTTCAAGGATGCCTTGTATGCCTTCAATCATCCAGTAGCCTTCATCATGGACATCTTAGTCATATCGCCCCACTGTTCTATGGTGGCAACGATGTGTTGGAATTTGTCGGGGATAGAGTGTAGAAGCATCTCCACCACAACAGTCTCCTCTATCTTTGTACTAAGAGCACACATCTTGTTAACAACTGTAGTAATCTTTAAAGTATACTCACCGATCATCTCCGCGTCCCCTATGTACATACTCTCAAGTTCTCTCTTGAGAGTTTGTATGTTCGCATTGCACATCTGCTCTTCTCCAATGTACATCTCCTTGAGCGCTTTCCAAGCCTCTCTTGTAGTCTCCTTCTTGGCTATAGCCAGCACCACAGTCTCTGGCACGGCTTGGACAATGGCGAAGAGATCAATTTAGTCCATCCTCTCATCGACCACTTCATTGCAGACCACTGCCGCTCACACACCTTATACACACACGAAGATCTTCATCTTCACCACCCACACGCTGTAGTTGTTATCGAAGAGCATGGGGTAACGCACCATCACCCCTATCTCCTTCACTTGCTGCACCACTAGCTTGTTGTCACCATTGCCATCACCCGCAACACCCTTGCTGGCGCGGCGCCTCGACAGCATATACGCTCCGTCATCAGACATCTCCTTCAACACCTAGGCTCTGATACCAAATGTTAAAAAAACTAGCAAAATCACTCAATGAGAAGGAAGCACACTACATGAACAACAAGTTGTTTGACATTGCACACTGCTGCCAATGCTTTTTTCTTCACTAACTCCACACCATTAACACACAATAGGTTACATGCTCAAATAGCACACGCATATGCCACTTCAGCCACACTACTTGGCCAAACTGTTGTGGCTTAAGCACTACTCATAAGCATGTAGCTTGATCCACACTTCACGTCTCCCTTGACTTAGCCATGCACACTTCTGGCCAGCATCCATGCATGCGATCACTTTTATGCTAATCATGGACGCCACTCTTCATGTACACTAACTCCATCAACCAGCAACAAACTCAAAGCTACCACTGTTCACATACTCTCACTTCACCATGCAACAACAAACTCAAAAACTATTACACACTACATCAACATACGTTTAACAAAGAAACTAATGGAAACTCTAAACAAGATTAAGTCTAACATTGGGTAGGAGGCATGATTCGGCTAGGTGGCAGCGTTAGTCGCTGGTTGGGTGGCCCACAGGCGTCGAGCTGGCATCGGGTAGACAACGACAATGAGCAGTGTTCAACAGGGCAATGCCATTGTATATTGTGTTTTCAGCAGTAGACCCGCCGTCCTTATGGTATGTTGTTTTCCTCAATTTTGGCTATTTTAGGGTTGATCGAACACTGCTTCATCATTTTTTTTTTGCCGTTCTGTATTGCAAGTGCTATGTGTAGATGTAGTAATCTATGCCAACAATGTAGGTATCGGCGTATGATTCAAAATGTTTCCTTCTTAAAATTGGTTATTTCCTGAGGTGTCACATGGTATATACATTGCATATTTTATTTATGTGGTAACAAAATCATAACAAACCGATGCGATATTATCTCACTATTCTAGTTTCTATCAAAAAGCTTTCTCAATCACCATAACATTCGTGATAGTGATACTCTTGAGATATCAACAAGAGATGGTTGCACCAATATGGTTGACATTGAAAACTCTAGAGCTAGGTTATGCCTGAGTAAAGGGTGGTCTGCATTTGCTGATTGAGTCACCCTAATAGAATGAGGCTTTATGGTACTAACAATGAGAGTTTCATTATCTATAATGGCTATCATTTTTAATAATTATGACGAAGAGAAAACATCACAAGTCATAAAAGTAGACACACGTGATAGCGGTATCTATAATGAACTCACATTACTTATTATATAAACATGCCTATTTTATCAATGTACTTACCTACTTTTTAAAAATGGCAGGTGAGGTTCCTAAGAATGCTGAGAAGGGGAAGCAGAATCCAGAGAAGGGGAAGCAGAATCCAGAGAAGGCGACACTGACCAAATGGACCTATTGAAGAACATATGTTTTTTTGGTAATCCTACAGATGTAACTTTAGATAGGAATGCTCTCCTGCAAGACATCTTGGTAGGTCTATCCTCTGAGACTCAATTATATATTTGCACAATCAATTCCTCAATCATCAAGAAAAAGTCAGTTATAGCACTTTGCACATGTCACAATTGCAAACATTTATACATATATGTACTTGCATTGTCTAACTAGCTACCAACATATTTTATTATAATAGTACTTTTTAATGCAGTATTGTGAGAAGTATATCACACCTCACCTACACCAACAGAGCACCCAGATCTAAGTTACAGTAACAAGAAGGACAACAGTCTCAATCACAGTGCATAAATCAATAGATGGATGGTGCTACCTAACGACTGGTTTTGGCTAATTTCTATGAGCCAACAATTAGTTGTCGGCACAATATGCGTTTTTTATTTCTACATCAACAATGGTGCACTGGGGGCAAATATGTATGTGGTGTATATTATTATTTCTCATATTCGAACCTTATGAAACTTCTGTGATAAAACTTTAAGTTAATATATGTGATATTAATTTAATTTTGAGATTGTCTGCATAATTGTGTTGTGGTGTTCTGTGATGAAATTTATGTGATGTGTTTGCAATGTAGAATGTTGGCTGCCAAATCCTAACTTTGATTCAGGATGCAGCCTAAAAATTATTTTTTATAATACGACTATAATATTAGTGATGGGCCTAAATAATCACCCGTTACTAAAGAATCCCTTTAATGATGAGTGTCAATGTCGGCCCGTCACTAAAGGGTTTGTACAGGTGCATCGGCATGACCCCCTTTAGTGACAGGCCGATATTGACACCAGTCACTAATAACTTGGCTTCACTGACGCGATAAGAGGGACGGAAGACATGTCCACTATTAATAGAGGTTATTACCCGTCATTAATAGGGTTTTTTATGGTAGTGTAGTTGGGTGGGCGCCGGGTAGGCAGTGAAGATGGGAGGCAGTGGCTGGTAGGGTCGGGTAGGTGGAGGTGGCGTGGTTCGGCTGAGGTAAAGTGGTAGGCACTAGTTGGGTGGGTGTCGGGTAGGCAGCTAAGACGGGCAGCGGTGGCCGGTGGGGGTTGGGTAGTCGAAGGCGAGTACTCTAAAAGTACTAAGGTATGTCTAGGTTAAACTAAATAGGTTGCTCCACCACTAATGGATTGAGTTCTCTCAGGCTAGTTAAGGCCCAGCCTGGGACTGGGTCTCTTTAGCTTTGATAAATTTGGACAATATATGGGTACCGTTCCATTAAAAAAATCATGAGTAGGGTTATAGTCTAATCTGTCTCAGGCCCAATTTTGTCCCTGAAGCCGAAGGGTGGCATGCCAGATGTATCGGCTAGGGTTGCCCAAGCTTAAAATCATTCAAAAATATGCAAAAATTTTAATAGTGAAAATTAGGACAATCAGGGGCAATTGGCAGGTTTAATAGTGACAATTAGGACAATTTTGCCAAGGGATTAAGAATCTGTCATGTATCTGCAAACAAAAATTTTAGGCAAAAGTACAAATCATTTGCTAATGAGAGATTTGATAATTTGCCATCGTTTAGAATTGTCTTTGTTTTTTCTATACTAACATATATGTCATTGACTTAAATGGTATCATATATTATTATCTCGAAGTGAGGGAGAATGTGATGTCAATATGCCATACTAAGTGGTGACAAGGGCAAACACTGGCAAGCTAATAGTGCAAAAGAGGAGATGAGGATTGATTAAATGTTTGTATCTGACAACAAATGAAACAAAATCAATGCTCCCACTTGTAAGCATTGGTTAAAACACTACTCTAGCGAGTAGCAAGATTTGATTGTAGTTGAAGAGATGAGCATAGGTTGGCAAAAAATTCCTGATAACAAATTACTCAAAATTGATGATAGAATTAGAAAATTTTAGAAGGGACTATACAATTACAACAACTTCAATTGAATCGCTCGGTTAAAATCCCAAAATTCATGTGGACAATCAAATCTATCTATGCCTAAGTGAATACACACCGATCTACTCTCTCCGTCTCATAATATTATAACCTAGAACCAGATAGGATATTTCATAGTATAAAGAATATGACCAGGTTTAATTGGTAGGTTTCTAGGATTGTTGTACGATGAAATGTCTCATCCGGTCCTAGGTTACAATATTATAGAACAGAGGGAGTATAGATTTTAAAGCACAATGCAAAACCTTATGAGTTGGTGTTGTCTTTTTCTGAAGCAAGCGCGGCTGTCCTTTCAGCGGCGACGGTGGTGGTGGCAGCCTCAGCATTGAGCCTCTTCTTATTGTGTTCGAGTGCCTCGTTGACCTCCTTAGGCATGTACTTCTCGTCGTGCTTGGTGAGCACCTCGATAGCATTGAAGCACTCGCATTCTTGGGCCTTATCAGAAACCTTCCTCGCCCCACTATCACGACGGAGCTCGTTGTTGAAGGGCTTAAAGAACCCCTCAACGATGACGGAGTGGCCCTTGCGGAAGAGATCAGGGAGCGCGCCCTCGTAGCGGATGAGGACGTCGGTGATTAGGTCTGTGACGACAAACTCAATCTCAAAGGAGGACATAGAGGGGTGGGTGACGGAGCCGTCGAGGATGAGGCCGCTGAGGCAGACACGGGACTTGGAGGGGTCAACGGCATAGCGAGCAAGTGCGTCAGTAGGGGTGAGGTAGAAGACAAGCTGGTCTTGGAACATGGCGAGCACGGTGACAACAAACCCGACCACGTAGCCGAAGGTTAGCGCGTAGGTCTAGAGGTGGCAGCTTTGCAGCTACCGCGCCCACACGCCGATGTCAGCCACCCGCTGCAGTGGGGGCCCACGCCACATCACAGAGAAGAAGCGAGTAGGCTAGAGGAAGGAGGCCAAGGGTGTGGAACCGACACCGACGACGCATGGTGTCGGGACAGGGCCAGGCATGTGGAGGAGGGCGGAGATGAGGCGCGAGGAGGCCATGGGGTTGAGCTCAGGCTAGGGTCTACGAGGTGGGATCTGCTTGCTGCCCATGGCAACGCTGCACGCCAGCGTGGGGTGAGGAGTTCAAAGTGGACTCTTCCGAGCTGCGTTCCTGGCGTCATAGGAGGTTTTTGACTATTTGACACTTTTGTAAAGGATAAAGAATGGGCTTTGTTATTTGTCACTTTAAATATTTGATTCGTTAAATTGTTACTCTAAACATTATCAGCTTAATTGTCATGATATTTTGATCAAAATTTTCATCCATAACACATAAAATGACCATATTACCCCACCCCTCCCTCTCCTCACCATGCCGCTAGCCTCCGGCGGCGCCGTCCACACCTCCCGCCGCCCTTCACAGCCCCCCACTCCAGCCTCACTATGGCTCTCTGCACAGCCGAGCCATCCCGCCCTTGGCACCCCACCCGCGCTGCCCTGCTATGGCTCCCCTGCGTCGGCCCCCGCCACCCACGTCTAGATCTATGCTTTCTTTGCTCGTTTGGGGAAAGAACGATAATGATAAAATAGGCATTTTACATGAGAAGTGTGGAAATTTGATCAAAATAGTATGGAAATTAAGATGGCAGTCTTTGGAGTGGCAATTTATCGAATCAAATGTTTGGAGTAGCAAATGGTGAAGTCCATGCAGTGGCAAATAGTCAAAAATTTGGCGCCATCGTGAGACCTCAAAGTGGGCCTAGTAACGTTGACCATTTAGCTCCGGTTTAAGACGCAACAATCTAGGGGAAATTTCCATATGGAACAGCTCAACATGAATTGAAAACAAGTTGTCTTCAAAAGGGTTTTTGTTAGTTGTACCATAAAACTGCTTGTCAAAGAGCCCCATGGAAAAACTGGAAACAGCGAATGATCGGAGTGTGACATTCAAAAACAGGCTATAGCATCTAGAAATATAGAATGTGATGGAAGACAAGAAAGATTTGAGTGCAATATATAGATGCCCAAAATAAATCCCCTAGAATAGTCTTTAAAATTCTCTCGACATAATCTAGATTAACGCCATATAGAAAAATAATGTAATGTAACGATAGAGGACGTATAACGTCATATAGAAAACTGATGTAATGTAACAATAGAGAACGCATAACGTCATATAGAAAACTGATGTAATGTAATGATAGAGGACGCATGAAATAAATTTCATTGGGTTTTAAAGTCCTTCCCATAATGTCCCCATATGGATTAACGCTATGTAAAAAATTGAGGTAATCTGATGACAAAAGGCTAATCCAAATAGGGTTTCAAGCCCACCGCGGTGCCCCTCTGCACAGCACAACAGGGAGCATGAAAGAAGCACAACATTTTTCATCAATCGAGATGAAACAATCAAACAAGTCAGCATTCAGTGCCCTAGTGTGTGTCTGACACTACACCGTGTGTGTGTTGGGAAGGAGGTAGTTGTATATGTGACGAATTTTCCAC
This sequence comes from Zizania latifolia, assembly GCA_000418225.1. Lineage (NCBI taxonomy): Eukaryota > Viridiplantae > Streptophyta > Magnoliopsida > Poales > Poaceae > Zizania > Zizania latifolia. The sequence continues at coordinate 24,115 of KE371962.1, forward strand.
AAAGTGGCGTTGCCAGTCCATACATTCTGACGCATAATATTTCTCACGAGGCGATGTAATGGGGGAAAATGGAACGAATTCAGCCTTGGACATCAACTGCCATTCTGCCAATCTTGATGATCATTCAGGAGGTGAGTAAAGTTAGAACTCAAGTTCAAGAGCATGTGCCTTTGCAAGGAGCATCAGTGCAACGGCAAACGGGTTGTCCTGAAAGTTCCCATCCATTAAACCCACGTTCCAGTACCATGATGTTCTTTATTCCTGATTCTTCCTTCTTCTCTGATAGATAGTCGGAGAACATCTTAGCACAGGTTGGACCTCGCACCTGGAGAATAATTTAAACTGTGTAAGAAATATGCACTTTTGAATGCAGTCTCAAATAACAAGACGAGATAAAAGAGCAAATGAAATGGTTAGATACACAGACACACAATATGGTTGGATACATGGTAATGAGCTGAGAGCCTGAGAAATAAAAGGCACTCGAAGATTTAATATCTTTCTTTTCCTCTCCATCTGATATTAACCAAGAACGATGGCCAAAACATAATAAGGGATGATCGCTAATTTGCTGTGTCATTAAGTAGCACAAAGTCTTAGTTCTAGACGCATAAACTGAACATGGTACCAATTTTCAGATAACAGAGATATGGCAGTGGGATAGGAGAAAAGTGAGATTTAACAAAGAATGCTCGATTACTGAGTATGTTAGAACTTATAAGATTAGAACTCTAAAATCCCAATTGGGTAATTGGCAGTAGAAAGCACCAAAAGCATAATTCAATGAAATATGATCTGCTTGAACCAGAAATAGGTGACCTTCCATACGAAGGCATATCAAACAGAAAATCAACCCCGAAAGGTAATGCGAGTGATTATTGATAGATACTATTCACGTTTGTCTGAAAACCGGAGATGTTTAACATGTATGGACTGTGATGAACTGGTGGTAATGGGCTATAAAGACATGTTTTACACTTACAATGAATGAAGATATGGGATCCCTTGGAGTGAGAATACATTAAACTGAATGCCAGGTTCCACTGGTAAGCTCCTGTATCACAAATCTGTGAATTTTTGTCTCTACAGAACTAGATTTACTAGGGCAGTTTTCAGGCAGAACAGATCCTACTAAAAGAAGGGAATACCTTCTGGTATCATATTTTCAAAATATTTTTTGATTTAGTGCCAAGTGGAAATTTGAGAATCCTGAATTCTTTCTTCCATCGAAACAACCATTGAGCTGGACGTGAAAGCCTAGTCTTTGCTTAGCTACAGCCATTGCCAGAGAACTAGGACAGATCGTGCCGTCCAAACAGGCAATCTAAATTGTGGACATCAGATTCATAGCATGATGCCTTGATTTATGGTTTAATCTCAATTCATTAAGTTGCATTTAACAATGAATAAAGCAGTACACAATATGTTGCTCAGACCAGTACAAAAGAAGTTATCAAGCTAACAAATTCATACTTCATTGGGGCAAAACACAAAAAATGGTTCGAGGTTAGAGGTCAAATGATATTATGACATATAGCCGGTCTAAGTTTTTGATTTTTCCCATCAGAACCCACGCAATTGGTACTCCATAATCGTAATCTCATACGAACCACAAGATGTTCTCGATAAAAATCAGTAAATCAAATAACGTGCGGCCAGTGATCAGTGCCATGCCCGTGGGAGATCAGGTAGAGTAATCGCAATTTTGCAAGTGCCGAGGAGAGAGGTGGTGGCGATTGGACCTTGCTGAGGGCGCAGTGGAAGACGAGGGTGTCCTTGTCGCTGGTGGCTCGCGCGAGCTCCGGCAGCCGCGCCGCGAAGCTGCCGCTGGCGAAGTGGTGTGATCCCGTGATGTGCGCCTGGTACCTCCTCTCCTCATCCCTTCAACCCCCCACAAGGGCAACCCCACCACACGGAGGAAGAAAAACGCAGACACTCGTCAGTTCCCAGATCGGCGCGGCGGCGGCAGAGTCGAAGTGTACCTGACGTCGATTATGGCCACGCGGGGGTTGCCGCGCGCCATGGCCACCAGCTTCGCCGCCGATACATACGACACACTCCGCGCCATCCCCACCACTTCCACCAGCTCCCCCCTCCTTTCCCCTCTCCTCCGACGATCGAAAGGCGCAGTCAGGAATCTGCACATCGAGAGAGACAGAGAGGAGGGTCCCTTTCCTCTCTCTGCCTATTTAGGAGGGATGGAATTTTGCAACATGCATCGTTATAAAGCATTTTCTAAGCTTAGATGGTGCAATTTTTTAATAAAAAATATTTTAAAGCTGTTTATCAACTCTCTCGATTTGAACCTTAAATAATTATAATATATCAAAGCTTAAAAGCAATATAAATTTAAATCCCGAGTTAAAAAATTTGCGCCAAATTCCTGTCCGTAGTCCATTCAAATTTTAAGCCGGAAGGATAAAATATTATTAAATTAAAAAGTATTATAAGTTCAAATCACATGTTAATAAAAGCATAAGGCGCAAGCCACGTCCATGACCCAAATTCTCGAAATTTTAGGATGAAAAAATTGACAGGAGCCGCGCGAACGCGTACCCCTCTACCACAAATTATGACGTCCACTCTCACTTGGGGAGATGGTAAGCCAGCGCACCCAAGTGCAACGTGGGCCATTGGTCTAGGCCACGAGCCTGCTCGATGGCCCGTCGACCCCGTCCAGTTAAGTTGCAACAGGGAAGAGGGATCTGTTATATACAGCTCCTCCCCTCTCCCGCCGTCTCGAATTGGCGAGGTGGTACTAACTACACAACCTTCAAGTTGAACGTTCGGCTGCCGCGCCCGCGCGAGAGGCCGCCGATTATTTCCTGCTCCGGTTTGCGTGGCCCGTGAAAGATTTTCGCGTGTAAGCGCCATCCTTTTCAGGCCAACTCATGGGCGGCACTGCGTCCAAATTTTCTTCTCCTCCTAATGCCCCTGTTGCATCTTATGATTAAAATAATCGAGTTTATTAATTAAAACGGTAAACAATCAGCTTATTGAATCATCTTATTATAATGTGTCACCTAGATTACAATAATCTATTAAGAAAATGGAACCAATTTTTTATTTATTACTCTAGAAAGATTAAAATACATATTGCATTTTTATAGAAATTATTTATTGTCATCTCATGCTCAAATCTTAGTCCTCCATGCTCATTATATTTTTTACCATTTAGATATAATAATCTATATTTACAATAATCTAGCCCTCAAAACACAATACCCTCCTTACACATGGCTTGCAGGATTGGTCATCAGGGGTGAGTTGGCTGGCTAGGCTCTAAAACAAAGAGATCCGTGTTAAATATAATTATGAAGTATAGCAAGCTATATTTTAGATGTTAAGTTATATATTATCGTCGGAGATGGATCCAGGGGTATGGCGGATAGACCCTAGCATACCTTGGGTCTCAAGATATCGAATAAGTACATATTAGCACCTAAAGTTGCACAAAATATTTCATAGCTCAACGGAGAATGTCTTCAGTTCGATCCAGCCAAAATCCAGTGTCTTTTTCCTGTTTGGACCGGTTCAAACGGATGTGAATAATTTAGGTTTTTTTCTGCGGGAACAAAACTTATTATAGTGTTTTTTCTACAGGAACAAAACTTATTATTTACATGTATGTTACATATGATGTTTGAACTATTTATATAAATTTAACTTAATCTTTTAATTTAAGACTTATCATATTATTTAGTGGATGGATACTGGATTACAATATAAATTTAATAATTATTTACTCAATTAGAAAAATATTTTTATCGAATTGTATATGAAGATTTCAATGTGGCATACCAATTGGTAAATTACTGAATCTGCCGCTTATTATCGCGTAACGGTTTGTAAGTTACATAGTCTTATTGTTTCTTGACATGACTATTCTTTTGGCTCAGTATATGATTAAAAAATAATTATTGATATTTTGATTATGGCTGATTGGACTACATTAGCATACTCTTTTATATTTAAGGGGGCCTTGGTGGCTTCCTTGAGGCAGAAAGTTGAGTTGTCCGAAGACGGCACATCTCGTGTGGGTAAATGACAGTCACCGACACCCTATGATTCAGGGAAGCTAGGTTGCCATGCACTCGTGAGAGGGACAAGCGACACGTCCTTTGCCAAAGGCAACGTCAGCGGATTGCGAATGTCAAAATCTGCAATCATACCCTTGGGAAGCAAATCAACATCTCTTCTTGCCTACGGTGGAGGTGTGGAGTCCGGATTTGAAGGCTGCCTTCATTTTAGACGTATTCATTTGAGGTTTGCTCAGCTCAACTGGGGAGAGCTACCTTGGGTGCTTAAGCGAGGAAAGGTTACAGCCTACAGGTTTTCACAGTAAAGTAACATCAGTAATAAGAGATATCAATTTAGCATTTTAGACGGATTTAGTTTATTCATAAATCAGCTTAAATTTAATAGTTTAAATAAACTCTTGTTTAAAAATATAGTTACTTCATTCTAAACTGCTTCTAAAATCTAAGCACTTGTTCTAAAACTTTATATTTTGGAACTTAAGATCTCACCGATCTGCCTCAAATATCGAAGGTACATTGGTAGTGATACGTCACACCATAGATGCTCAGGGCACTGATATTTTTTGCAGTTCTTATCAAAGTATAGTTACCTGTCACTATACTGTACCATCAGAAAATTCATTTGTTCTATGTGTACATTGGCAAGTTCACAGAAATCAGGCATTCTCGTAAACGCTTTCCTCTACCAATACAACAGAAGAGGGATTCATGAGTTCAACAAAAGGGATGCAGCTCAGGCTTATGTGTTCAACACGCCTTTTCTTCATTACATGTAATTAAGTACAAATAACACAACTAATGCAGTGTAAAGATTTTTTTGATCATCAACTTAATTATGCACGCCTCAACTATCACATTTTAGCTGGGCGGCATGCAGTTCACTTCAAGTTCAAAGCTCCCTCCCTCTCACACACAGGGCGCATTGCATGAATCCAACGAAGCAAATGAGCAATCTGCAATCTGACGCACGCACGTAGACGGAAACCATATATGCATAGATTCATCAGCACTCTGGGTAGAAGGTGTGATCCCTGGAGTAATCCTGGCAGTAGTAGTACACCATGGAGTTTCGCTGCGCCCACCGCATGGCGGCCTCC
>KE371962.1:34574-47845 GCA_000418225.1 Zizania latifolia
TTTATTGACACCATTTTAGCTTTGCTCTGGAAATCAGGCAAATACTTGGGGCATTGATCGTTTCAAACCCTTATCGATTCAAGATATCAGTTTCAGTTATCTTTGAAGTTTGAACATTTGAAACTCTTGTTATGATGTGTGACAACAATAGGAAAGTTTGATTTGTTCTGCCACAATAATCTTAGTTCAGTAACATGTTAATTGAAGATGTGATTGGCAGTCACTGTGCTAGGTTGGTGTTAGTCAAAGTGATAGCATGTCTGACATAAACTAATCAAAACACAGCACAATTCGTACTGCTGAACTTATAGGGCATTGTGCACTCCGTGTCAGAAATGACATGTTGGCACAAGTCTAGGCAAAGCATAACTGCATAAGTGTTAGTAAAAGCAACTAGTTTGTGTCACGGGCGTTGTGTAGCGAAACGTGCGGAAGAGAGCGGAGAGCGTAACCGTGACTGACGGGAGGACGAGGGTGCGCTGGCCCTCGCCTCCCAGCGCAGTGACGGATTACGCGGTAAAAGAACAGTAAACTAAACTATGGTAAAGACTAAGCTAGTTTATTTTTTGACTATTTCTTCATTAATAATTACAAGCTATGGACCTCTTTATATAGGGCAAAGATCCCCTTATTTTAGGACAAAGACAAACCAACTCTAATTACAATTAGAAAAGTAAACTAACCTAACTCCAGCTAACCTAGACTAATATGATTGGGATTCTAACTAACCATAGGCTGATCGGTAAACAGTACCCTCGCGGTACTGTAGCGTGAACAGTACCAGCGCGGTACTGTTCACGTGATTGGGCTTGGCAGCCCAGGCCCATCCCGCTTGTACCTGACAGTTTGCTATTCTAATAGCAACATGTGAAGCTTCAGTACCAAGTGCCTATTTCGTCCCAAACGACTGTCGAACTGGATGTGATGTGAAGAATTCATCCAGAAATTTATTAAGAATTCAGTCCTCATTTGGAATACAGGATTTTTCATAGGAATTTTGCGTCCCAAAAGAGTCCTGACAGGCGTAACTGGGTAACATGTTATTAAAATGGAAAAACTTCGTTCTTGCTTGGCTGAGCTTCGGTTTATCTAATCATCTCAATTCTAAACCAAGGCAGAGGTCAGAGGAGGTAGTAGAAACTAGGAAAAGGAGGAGGGCAACTAACTTCTCTCAAACTAGATTGAATCACTGGAAGCAGTTTGGAGTTTGGACTAAATCCGAGCCCATAATCTTATCTCAAAAATCAAAATAGAGCTTCAGAGATCGTTTGGTGACAGTGACAGACTTACAATGCGATGTGATGTAGTTGAAATGCTTGTGAGATCTTACTGCATTGTATAGATGCATAAAAACATGCCAATATTGAAGCATTTCATCGAACGCAGAGGAGGCGATTACCTCTATGCGAGGGCATGGCAAGTCGCCAGTGTGCGGCCACCTGTGCCGTACAGAGTCCTCAGGGTGCCGATGAGAGGGCGGAACCCATCGCGGAGAGGGACGACGGAAACGGCGCGGAAGCGCTCGACGGCCCCCTTCGTGAACGTGCGCATCGCCACGCGGCACATCTCCCCCTGCAGGGCCTCCTCCGCGGTGCGCGAGGCTCCCGGGTGCGCGGCAAAGAGGCCCGCGAGCTCGTCGGCGGGGCAGCCGACCAGGATGCGCGCCGCGCGGTCGAAGAGGACGACGGGCACGACGCGGTCATGGGTGGCGACGGAGACGAGCAGGCGGTAGACGCGGGCGGGTGCCGAGGCGGCGCCGCGGAGGCTGCAGGCGGCGCAGGCGCGGGCGTGGTCCGGGAGCGCCCGGTCACAGCGCGGGCAGGAGAGGTAGCAGAAGTCGGACATGTCGGCCGCCACGATGGTGCAGTACGGCGGCGTCCACGTCGCCGCCGGCGCCTCGCTGCTGGTGCCGGCGAGAGACATGAGATCCTCCTCCCCTTAGGCCCAACCGCCCAAGCCCAAGCCAAAGCCTAAGCCCAAGCCCAAGCGATAAACTACTTTCCACGGCACAATATCCAGTACCTATAAGTATTCCGTACCGTCCATTGGAGATCGGACGGCCATGAAAAACATGTGCGTGCGCTGTGTGGCCTGGATCTGCGTCCCCTTCTTTTTCGACCAGGTCGCATCGCACGCACCCTCGCGACCCCACTCGGTCGCCCCCGCCGTTCTCCTCCGGCGATCTCCACCGGAGCAATCTCACCGCCGCGGAGCCTACCTATTCTCCTTCCCCTCACGCCTTCTGGAGATCCGTTCTCTTGGTAAGCCCTGGCCTGGTCAGTTTCGCTTAACCCTAATCTGCGCCGATGAGTGAGCAAAAATCAAATCTTCCCACGAGGTTTCGAGCCGATAGTGTATGCATAAGTTGTTTGGGGTGCCTGCAAATCCGTTCGATGTTACTGATGTGGTCGCTCGTCCGTAGGGTTCTTTCGCAGATGCTTGTGCGTGCGTGTTTGTAGGATGGGAGCATAGGTTGGACTGTGGAGTATTCGAAGCACCAATTTTTTTCAAGAACCTATTATGCTGATGTTGTTTTAGTATGGTTGATGAATAATCACGTGGTAAAATATGATGGTTTCCATAGATTGTGCGATTGTGTTGGAGGGAAGGGGAAGATCTTGTGTGTGGGCAGATGGCTCGATGGTCCTTGTTTGTAGTAATCAATGGCGGAGGAAAGTAGGGCATTCAGAGAGTCGTCTGCCGTACTGTTGGAATTCGGGCGTGTGATTAGGGAAGGATGGTTGCTGTTGTTGGGGTCATAGAGTTGGAATTCAGCCTGTGGTTTTGTTGTGGACAGGAAGGAAGAAGGGAGGGTTGTGGCCGGTTGTGGGAGTCTTGGAGGTGCTGTTTTTGTGGTGTGGTGTCACAGTTTGGTGGGAAGTTTGAGATTTGAAGGAAGGTTTGAAGATGAGCAGCCGCAGCCGCAGCCGCAGCCCACCACCAAAGGACCGCAGGATTCATACTGAGCGTACGTCGAACCGTGATGCACCATATCGGAGAGACAGCCGCCGTGGTCCTAGCAGGTTTGAGTTGCCTTATTTAAATCAAACAAGATGAACATTTGGCATCTTATACCCTAATGTTACCGCTTCTATGAACCTCTCCTAATCGTGCTGGCAGGAGAACCACAATTGTTATTTCTGTTTGGCCGTAAATATTTTCTGTTTTTCGTCCACCATAATCACTTTTGCATGCAGAATCCATATAGGCTCTTGATCCAGAGACATGAGTCCATGACCTATGTTGCTCCAATACGTGGTATGGATAGGGTAATACTGCATGTGGTCAACCCATTGCAGTAACCTAGGCCATGGCAACAGTTAGTCTACTGTAAAATTACATGGAGCATGATGGACTTTGATCAGTTCATCTTGCCTGGTTGCTTTTATTGGATGATCACTGGGTTTGGGATGCAAAATGTTCAGATATGTTAATGCTGTCTCATGGTTTTAGGAAGACCCTCTCGTTATTACAATGGTTATCCATGATTCATGGCCTGAAGGGTGCGCTTAATGAATATTTTTTCAGATTTGCTGTCAATCTGCAATGTGTATGAGGTTATGTATCATCCAGTTATTTCTTTGCTTCCCCCTGCAGATTTCCTAGTGATTTGTGCAACAATTGTAAGCGTCCAGGACATTTTGCTAGAGACTGTCCAAATGTGGCTGTTTGCCATACCTGTGGGCTTCCAGGGTAAGGATTATTTGTTATTCTGTTTTCAGAGGTTTCATATTATTAGTTTTGAAAAGAAAAAAAATCTGTTCAAATGTTCAATAACTATTTATGCTATATTTTTGCTCCTAGTGTTTCCCATGCTTTTAATATTCTCAATAACCCTGGCACCCTGCTCTTTTATGCTGTTTTGTATTTACTATTTAGAATCATGTCCATGCTAGATTACAAATATGCAATGAATGAATGAATGAGATGTGATCTGGATAACTGTGACAGTTCAACCACAGCCATTATATAGTTGACATTAGGTCAACATGATGGATGGCTACATTGATTTGTTAGTATTTAACCATTTTGACCCCATGCTCTTTTTATGATAGATGAGTGTCATGGGCTGAGGCTATGACGGGATAACCGCTAGAAGGATAGTCGGGCGGTGGCTGCTGGTAGGGATAAGAGGTAGACTTAGGTTAGGAAGAGGAACATTGGGGAGATTAGATTAATTCTTTTTTTCTATTTTCTAAATAGAGATTAGAGATACAACCCTTCTTTATATAGATGGAACTGACTTGACCCTTAAGTAAGAATTTAATCTAATCTAATCTTACCTATTAAACTAGCAATAATTAGATTTGCTATAGTACCTCGTGGGTACCGTTCACGCTACAGTACCACGTGGGTATTGTTCCTGTGGGCTGGGCTGGGCCTGGCCCAATACCCATGGCAACGAGACTTAGCATTATAATGATCAAGTAATTTTTTGATATTTGTTCCAAAACTTGAAACATGGTTCACTGTTGTTTAGCAGTTGGCATATAATATTCTAGTCTTAGCGCGCAAGACTTGTACATGTTCATTTTTATAATTTGGCCTGGAAAACTTGAATTCAGTAGATCATCAAAAGGTAGAAGATGATTAGTAAACAATTATGTAATTAAGTTGAGGAATACCATTTGTAATTAAATCATAGTTCATAGTTTCCTGTGATCAGGAATGCTTACATTCTTCAGTTTTTTGTGAGCTAACATTACTCACTCTAATGTTGTTACTTCGGCAGGCACATTGCAGTGGAGTGTTCCTCCAAAGATCTCTGCTGGAACTGCAAAGAGCCGGGCCACATGGCTAACAGCTGCCCGAATGAAGGTATATGCCGTAACTGTGGCAAGTCAGGTCACATTGCAAGAGACTGCACTGCTCCACCTATGCTGCCTGGTGAAATGAGGCTTTGCAGCAACTGCTACAAACCAGGGCACCTTGCTGTGGAGTGCACCAATGAGAAGGCCTGCAACAACTGTAGGAAGAGTGGCCATCTTGCTCGTAACTGCCCCAATGAGCCTGTCTGCAACCTGTGCAATGTTGCAGGGCATTTGGCGCGAGAGTGCCCAAAATCTGATGCTATCAATGAGAGGGGTGGGCCTCCTCCCATTCGCGGTGGCGGGCCTCCTCCCTTCCTTAGTGGCGGGCCTCCTCCTTTCCGTGGTGGCAGGTCTCCTCCCTTCCATGGTGGCGGGCCTCCTCCCTTCCATGCTGGATACAGTGATGTGGTCTGCCGGTCTTGCAACCAGGTTGGCCATATGAGCCGAGATTGCATGGCCGGTGCGTTCATGATTTGCCACAACTGCGGTGGCCGTGGGCACATGGCTTACGAGTGCCCATCTGGGAGGCTTATGGACCGGTTTCCCCCTCGCCGTTATTGAGTGATTTCCATGTGCTCTATCGGATGGCTCTTCCTTCTCTGGACCAGCGTTATGAATAATTATTTTCATGTACTTTATGCCTTAAGAATGTTAGTGGGTTTCAGCTACTTAAGTTTTCATAGGTTGTCAGTTGTAACTGTGGGATCAGCCGTTTATCTGAGATATTCCATTGATCGTTGATGATGAATTTCCTGATGAGACGCTTTTAATGCTTATAAACTTCAAATTATGACCATTTGAGTCTTATAAGCCTTACATCAGTGTGTTATCAGTGTGTTATGCCCCAATCTGGTACTGATTACTTAAGTTCCCTGATGAATTGAGACAGAAGACCGGAATTGCCCCCACGTTGTGACTTTCATCTTTTTTCTACCCTTGATTTTGGTGTCCGAATATATTATGGTTATGTTTGTTTCAGCTTGAACTAGCTTATTATAATCTGCAAGAATCAAATAAACTAGTGGAATCAAATAATCTGCATGACTTTTTTCCTTTCTTACAATTATGTTTCGATAAGTAGACAAAATTGGCATCAAAACACCCGATAATTGTTCCTGCAACACATATTTATCAAGAACCAACCCATAGAGAGCAATTGATCTTGATTCTTGATGAATCAAGCAGAGAGCACACTCACAAGGAGACTACATGAGTCGCAGTGTTATTGGTCAGCGTAACAAGTTCCATGGATGCTAACGATCACTGAAAAACAAAAGGAACAGGAGCACAGCACTAGTACAGAAATCAATACACTACACATGCCCAGCTCGACGGATCTCCCGTTTCACAATGATGTGATGATCAAGCTGACCAGGGAGGCAGTCCGGATAAGCTATATAGGGCAATCTAATCCAACTTCACATAGCTTAATCCATCTGCTTTCTTGCCATCATATTGTGCCAGATCCTTCATCTATTTGTTCCAAGGAAACAGGAAATTAAAAAATCAGCTACTCTGTTAACTAAGTTGACCATTTGGCAGATGGCCACTTGTACAACAAGAAAATTCTCTGCAATCTAAGCATAGGAAATGGAGGAAGGTAGCAACAGTAAAAGAAGTACCTTTGCTTGGTATGCCTTATGGAATCTGTAACCCTGAAAAGGCATGAACACAGCATTAATATGGAGCTTGCTGGGGATTTAAACATTACTCTTTTGTATAAAAGGAGAAACTTACTCTGTCAGTCCCATACAGATAATCGCAATATGTGAAAACAGAAGCGAAATTGCTTTGGCTATGGCCTCCAACATAGTGATGATAATCATGGTATTCTGCTCCTCCATAGAATGGAATATAATTTGTCAGGTTGAATGGGAAATCAAAGCTGCAAAAATGACAGGATAAGCTTTGTTATGCCATGAAAAAATTACACAAAGTGATGGGCAGTATCATTTGGTCACTGCAACCATAATTGCAAAATACAACAATAAGTATCACCCATAAAGACAAGAAGTTGGACAAACAGTGGCATATTCTAGCTAGGATGTTGACACACATGTCTGGTTACTGTAGATTGTGATATGGGAAATAAAATAAATCACGTGAATTGTGAAAAATGGCACTTTGTTCCACCTGAAGGGAGAAAAGGAATATACTTATACAAGAGAAGACAATAAGCAGTAACAAGCATGCAAATTAATTTTATCAAAGAGTTAATCAAATGATTCAAAATAGCAAACAAAACAAATGGGCTATGCATTGCACATTGCATGGTCACAATACTCAGCCTCATATCATGAGTTGAGAGTTGGCAATGTGTCAACCTAGATACACACAGCTTATGTTCCAGCCACAAACTCCTTTCACAACAAATCCATTTATCACTACTAACAGATCACCATCAGTGCCATGCAGCTAACTTTGCAAACACCCACAAATCCATCCACAACAAATCCACCCATTGCTAGCAACAAAAGTATTTTTTGCGGGGAGCTAGCAACAAAAGTTAATCCTTGCCAAGTCAACACAAACTGCATACATTATTAGAGAAAAGGTATACTCCCTCCGTTGGAAAATACAAGGCACGCATGCATTTAGTAAGGTTCTGATTGGCACAACTCTACATTCAGAATTTTTTAGAGCCGGTCAAACCTAGCTCCAAAAAACCTAGATCTAGTGCTGTGGATAGATTGAGAGTATTTAGTTGAGCAATTTAGTTTTTATTTTAAACTAAAAATAAAAGTTTAAAATATTTTATTATACCATACAAACCTCAGATTCAACATGAATCTCGAAGTTAGAGCTGTACTAAATAGACCCTAAAGTTAGCATTTGTAATCTTTGACCAATAATTAGGTTAACAGCATATGTGTTTAATGCCCACAAGTGGTACTGTTGTATTCGTATTTGAAAGTACTATCATATGATGCTAAAGATGCTAATTTTGTAGTAGTTGATGATATATAACAAAAGTTATTAATGGTCAAAGTTGAACATTAAAGGTATGCACACCTTATATTTCTCAAAGGAGGGAGTATTACATAATCAATTGCACATCCTTCAAACATTCCAAAGAAGGGGGGATACAAAAACTCCTTACCCGCTGTGTGTGTCTATGGCTTCCATCTGGCGGAGTACAATCCAGAGCCAGAAGGTGATCATGTGACAAGGCGCAATCGCTGGCCCAACAAAGGAGGGTATGCCGAGGATGAGCACCTCAGCCCAGTGTGCATATGGTGCAGCAAATCCAATGGGCGCAGTGAATTCATGGTGGACACGGTGGATCTTCTCATAGCCCCACTCCCCATGCAGCAGCCGGTGGACCCAGTAGTTGAGGTAGTCCTCAATCAGGAAGTACACCAGCAGCTGCGCTGCCATCTCTCCCAGCGATGGCAGCGGCAGCCCCGCGTGGATACCCACCATCTGCAATGTTCAAAGGAGACTCATTTTTATTTGATCTCTAGTACTACAATCAGTGATATAAATTATAAAAGGAACACTCTTCTTTTGATTGACAAGAACATGAAAATATCAGCAAGTCCTTAGAAATGTGATTGCATCTACAAGGGTCCCCGGATCACAATTTCCACAAATCTCAGATTTTAGAACTGATAGATCACCAGCTTGGGAATCTGAATTCTAAGCGCAAGATACGACTAAGGAGGTAAAGTAAGGAAATGCAATATTTGTTCACCTTAAACCCCCCAAATCTCCGTGGTACCATCAAGAGAGCATTGCATAGATTCATCAACGAGAGGCGAAAGAACGGACCTTGACGATGGGGTAGGAGACGAGCTGGAGCGGTCCGATGACGACGAAGAATATGCGCATGACGTCCTTGTAGCAGCGGAAGAAAACGGACGGCGATAGCCGCACCCGGGGCTGCAGCTTGTATGGCAAGACTGCCGATGGCGTGCGGAGCTCGAGGAGCGCGACGGGGAGCGGCGCGAGGGTGAAGACGACGAAGAGGAAGAGGATGTTGTGCCAAAAGAGGAAGTAGTCCGGCATCGCCGCCGTGTAGCGGAACCACAGTGCCTCCGCGGGGGTCATGGCGCGCCCCAGCGCCGCCTCCACCTCCGCCGCCGTCGCGTAAGGCAGCATCTCCGGCGAGACAAGGACCCGCTTGAAAAAAACGGCAGTTTCCGAGAACCGCAGGAGCCTAGCTGCGAAATGTCACTCCCCCTCTCTCTTCCCCCTCCACTCACCGGCTCACCGCCGCCACTCTTGCCATCCCCACAGGCCACAGCTTTTGGAGGAGACGGAGCGACGGACGGCTTGGGCGCTTGGCCAGCCGGGATGCCAGCTGTCTCTATGCTTTAAGATGATATCTCTGTCTCACTGACAGGTGAGGTCTTAGACCCACCGCCTTTTTTTTTCTTTACTATAATCTGTCTGATAATTGTGAGCTTCAATATGATATGAAACTGAAGTTGTTGAGTTGAAAATAAGATTTATTTTTATGTATTTTTTTAAGTAGATTTATTAACTTCTTTTGTAAAAAAATTAAGAATGGTTCAGTTTCATATCCACTTCACCAAACAAGTATCTAAATGTTGTGGAGGTAATTAGAAGGGCTATTCTGTAAAAATTCTAGATTTGGAAATTTTTAGAAACTAATGACGTTCTCTAAGATTTTAGAATTCAAGGATAAATTTTTACAAATTAAAAAACAATTAGTTTTATAAAAAAAAATTCCCATCTCCAATAGTATTTCATATATTTTTAAATTTGTTAAAAGTTGGTAAAGTTTGGTAAAAAAATTGGAATCAAAATATAATTTTTAAACATTTTTTCTTTGGGGTTATTCAAACATTAGGCAAATTTGGAGGGTATGGTTTAAACTTTTTCGTTGATCTGCCACATCACTAGCACCACGTCAGCTGCACAATCAACCAAAACCGGGCATGGCTTCGTTGCGTCAGCAAAATCGCTAATCAAAGGTGAAAATTGAACCTTTTTGCAATACCGCTAACCTTTTTAAACAGTTTATTTCTTTAGGGGGTTATTCAAACATCGGGAAAACTTAGAGAGTGTAATTTAGACTTTTTCTATTAGAAAATAGCTTAAAGATAAAAAAAATATCCAATTGTAATCTCTCAAAAATAATAGCCAAATATGGATATGATCACCTACCTATAACCTCGTTCCCAGCATTATATAAGGTGGGTGAAGGGATCCTCGAAGGACACACAACCATACAACCATGGACCCTCTCTGATTCATACTCTCTAGCGTTCATACACTCATACTCAACCAAGATAGAGAATGTAGGGTTGTTATTCCTCGGGAGGCCTAAACCTACATAAATCATAGACCTCTATATCATGTGTCAACCATTTAATCTTAGATCCAACGCTTGAAAGTTGCCTAGAGGGGGGTGAATAGATAATATGAAATTTCTCAATAAAATAGGTTAGTTCAAACCTCCAGGACCTGGACTATCTGGACTATAGTCGGATACTCCGGGAGCCAAATAAGATTAAAAACTATCCGAGATCCGGACTGTCCGGGTGTAATCGGATGGTCCGAATACAACAGATCTGAAACGATAACTAATGCGGAAAATAATCTATCCAATAAATACAATAATACTTAATCTTGCTAGCAGATAGATAGATCAACAATAAACAGAACTAGCAAGAACAATAATGGACACAATTATTTTTTTCTAAAGTTCCGATCCTACTTCTCCGTTGAGGAAACCCCAAGGGACCGGGTCTCTTTCAACCCCAATCCTCACCAAGTACTTACCTCCATAAGCCTTGATTTTCACTATGTTACCTCTTCGAAGTCAAGATGAAGCTTTATACAAACGTATCCGGTCACCCACACGCTTTGGGCGCTCGCGGATCGATGCCTAGCCGTCTAGGAGACCACGATCTCCAAGAGTAATAGACTCGATGACGTGATCCGATGCTGTGCTCAAGAACCAATAAGGAACAATAAGCACACACTCACACAACTCTCAAGAGAATAATCACACGAGAACCTGTGGAAATTGTGTGGAGAAATCACTCTTCTTCTCTCAAGATCCAAAAGCAAGAATCAAAGCACAAGGAAGAAGATATAAAAAATGGCAGGGCATCTAGGTTTTGCAAATCACGTTCCCCTTATTATGGAGGAGAAGGGTATTTATATCCCTGCACCAAATCTGTCCGTTAGGGTAAAAAATCGTGCACTGTTCATCAGGACAGTCCGGGCTTAACCGGATAATCCGGACAAAATAAAATCAAAACAGAACGAGTGTTTCGGACAGTCCAATCAGAATTCGGATATTCCAAGCCAAAAATTAAGTCCAAACAGAAGAGTGTTTTCAGACAGTCCGACCAAGGTCCAGATAGTTTGGGCCACAGAATAAAAATCAAACAGAGAGCAATTTTTGGATTGTCCGGCTAAAAATCTGGACATTCCGGATTCAGAATAAATTTCAACAAAAACAAGTTTTCTGATAGTCCGATCAGCGTCTAGACAGTCTAACTCGAAAAATAATTTAAACAGAAGCATGTTGTCAGATAGTCCGGTCAGAGTCCGAACAATCCGGCTTGAAAAATAAATCGAACAGAAGCATGTTTCGGATAGTCCGGTCAGAGTCCGAACAATCCGGCTTTTCTGGAAACCAAAAAGTAACTTGGAAAAATTTTAAAACTTTCAACGAAAGATATTGATTTGAGCACTTAGTTTTAGATCAACGATCAACTTATTCCTCTTGATAGTACGGCATACCTAGACTCAATAAAATTTAAATTATATGCAATAAGCACTATTTAAGCCTAAGTAGAACAAATAATTTGATTTCTTCAAGGTCGAAAGAGCTGCAATGCTATTTTTAACTCTTAATTTCTGCATTCATCTTAGCAACCATGTCAGTAGCACTTGATCACTATTGTTATTAAAATACCAAAATAAATTAGGGGCCTAGATGCATCAAGATGCACTTTTAACGCTACCCTACCACTGCACATAAATCACCACCGAAGGTACCCTTTGATAGACTTTTCGACAAAACCCAGACATAGCGTAAGGTTACAAATTAAGTGTTTTTATGCTATAATAATTTGATGTGTAAATATTATACCAAAAAGGTTCGTGCTTTAAAGTATCTTTAAGAATAGTTGAACCATCCTAGGTGTAGATGTAATATATTTTTGGCTTCATCTCTACCTACTTATTTTTTAAATGTAAAAAGAAGTTGTTTTTGCTTTTTTACAATGAAATTTTTAGTAAGATTTTTATTTTTACATTTGTAACACTTATAAAGGTAAAACTAAAAAAATAAAAACTCTAATAATATTTAATGTTTGATTCTAAAGTTCACGTTTTCTATAACGTGCACAAACAGGCTGGGCCGTAACAAACCTAGCGATTGCTAGATTTTTCAAAATAGAAACTATATATGTATATGGATATATACATGATAAATTATTTTAAAATTCTGATACTTTCATGTACTTGGAGTGTTTGATTATCTAGTTAAATGCCCGTACTTTGCTAAGGATAAAAATGTCATAATATTACTTGAAGTGAATAAAATATATTGTTTGTATGAAATTTGTTGCCTACATTTTTGCTATTGAAAACATTCATCTTAATTTATACATATGTGTGCAAATTGATCATTTTTTGTTGTTCTATAATACTAATGAAACTAATAAACAAATAAAATGGAAGTAAATAGAGTGACAGCCATGGAAGTATAAGTTTGTGAAAATAAATTCCACGGAATGAACTTTAAAGTCCACTCCATAAGACTTTATATAGATTGGCGTTACATAAAAACTGTAGTAATCAAATGGCGGATCGGAGAACGAAGAAATAAAAATTTTCAGGGTTGGGAAAAATGCTTTCTGTGAGGACCAATCTATTGACGTCGGGTTGAGTGAATTAATTCGACTATAATGACAGCATCTTTACGAGAATAACTTCAAAACCCGCACTCATGAAATTTATTTCCTCGATTCGCAGGCAAGTACTCCTCTCCTCGGATCGACGTCCACAATCGGCTGGAGAGTGGTAGCGTACGTGACCGAGAACGCAGCAGCAGCAACAGTGAGACGACGACGACCGCCGCCGCCGCCCCCAGCACGGGAAGCTAGCCAGCGCTGCGTTGTCAAACGGGCGGCGCTCATGGTTTCCCCAGCGTGCAGACATCGAACGCTCCGACGACGGCTGCTCACGGGCAGCGCTCACTGGCCGGCAGGCTCTGCATAATTTTTTCTCCATCGCAACCTAACACGGCAAGACAACAATTACTGATGCTTATTGACCTCTTTGATTAGAGAAGCACATGCATGTCAGCTTGTACATGTTGTTAGTCTTGTGTGTACTGTGCCTAATTAACTTGGCTAATCTCGTGCTCTACTGAGTTGTATACATCCACTGGTTCGGCACATGAGTGAAGTCAGTGAACCAACGTCCACCGCAAGGATCAACTCAAGTCATCGAGTTGATTAATGCTGCTGC
>KE371962.1:53488-73998 GCA_000418225.1 Zizania latifolia
GATTGTATATCATGTAGTGGAGTATCTTTTATTTGATAGAAGATTCACATAGCATAGTGCTGAAACTTGCATTTCTCTGTTGTAGATCATGGCACCTACTGCTAGTAACACTTTCAGTTTTAATTTGCGATCGATTCTTGAAAAGGAAAAGCTTTCTGAAACAAACTTTATTGATTGGCATAGAAACTTGATAATTGTTCGCAAACAAGAGAAAAAGAAATATGTTCTAGAGGAGCCACATCTTGATGAACCAGCTGATAATGCATCTGCCGTGGATCGGAGAGCTTATGAGAAGCACGCCAACGATTCAATTAATGTTAGCTGTCTCATGCTTGCTTGTATGTCCTGTAAGCTTCAGAAGCAATATGAGAATAGGGATGCCTACAATATGATTGTGGGACTCAAATGCATGTTTAAGAACCAAGCTCGGACCGAGAGGTACAACACCTCAAAGTCTTTATTTACGTGTAGGTTGGCAGAAGATAGTCCAGTCAGTCGTCATGTGATCAAGATGATTGGTCACATTGAGAGCCTAGAAAAACTTGGTTTTTCTCTTGGCCAAGAGTTGACTATGGATGTGATTCTCCAGTCACTCCCTATGAGCTTCAAGCCGTTCATATTGAACTTTCATATGAATAGCATGGTAAAAAGCATGGCTGAATTGCATGGGATGCTAAAGACTGCTGAGGAAATCATTAAGAAATGCTCTAGTCATGTGATGATGGTTTAGAAGGATAGCAAGAAGAGAAAACGCAAGGGCAAGGCTAAAGCTTCGGATGAGATCTCAAGCTCTAAGCCTAAACCTGTTGGAAAGTCCAAGGTTGCTACTTCTGACACTTGCCACCACTGCCATAAGACTGATCATTAGCGGAGGAACTGTAAGTTGTACTTGGAAGAACTCAAGAAAAAGAAGAGAAGTAAGACTTCCACTTCAGGTATAAATGTTATTAAAATTAATCTTGCTACTCGTCCAAGTGATTCATGTGTATTTGATACCGGATCAATGATTCATACTTGCAAATCGTTGTAGGGACTGAAAAGGACTAGGAAGTGTGTAAGAGGTGAATTGGATGTCGGCGTCGGCAATGGTGCAAGAGTTGCTGCGTTGGCCGTCGACGTTTATTCCTTATCACTACCCTCAGGATTAGTTTTAGAATTAAATAATTGTTATTATATTCCTGCCTTAGACAGAAACATTATCTCTTCTTCATATTTGAAAGAGGATGGTTATGAATTCATAATAAAGAATAAGTATTGTTCGATATTTTTGAATAGTATGCTCTATGGTACTTGTCTATTGTTGAATGGATTATATATTCTGAATCTTGAGGATATACCTGTTTATAACATTAATACAAAGAAGCCTTGGCTTAATGATTTGAATCCTACTTTTGTTTAACATTGTCGTTTAGGTCATATAAATGAGAAGCACATGCAAAAGCTCCATAAAGATGGTCTTCTAGAGTCATTTGATTTCGAATCATTTGACACATGCGAGTCTTGTTTACTTGGCAAAATGACTAAGACGTCTTTTACTGGTCAAAGTGAGAGGGCAAATGAATTGTTGGCCCTTGTACATACAGATGTATGTGGACCAATGAGTTCTATGGCCAGATGAGGTTTTCAGTACTTCATTACTTTTACCGATGACTTTAGTAAATTTGGTTACATCTACTTAATGAGGCATAAGTCTGAATCATTTGAAAAGTTTAAGGAGTTCCAGAATGAGGTACAAAATCATATAGGTAAAACAATTAAATTTCTTTGATCGGATCGTGGAGGTGAATATTTGAGCCATGAGTTTAATGATCATCTAAAGTAATGTGAAATTGTTTCACAGCTGACTCCATCGGACACGTCTCAATGGAATGTGGTGTCCGAGCGGAGGAACCGAACTTTGTTAGACATGATCCGATCGATGATGAGTCAATCTGATTTTCCATCGTCCTTCTGGGGATACGCTCTAGAAACTGCTGCGTTCACATTAAACAGTGTTCCATCTAAATCTGTAGAGAGGACGTCATATGAGATATGGACTAGAAAGCGTCCCATGTTGTCTTTTCTAAAGATATAGGGTTGTGAGGCCTATGTAAAACGTTTGACGTCCGATAAGCTCATTCCCAAATCTGATAAATGCTTATTTGTGGGGTATCCTAGGGAAACCAAATGATATTACTTCTATAACCGGGAAGAAGGCAAAGTGTTTGTCGTCCGAAATGGTGTTTTTCTTGAGAAAGAGTTTCTCTAAAGGAGTTAGTGGGAGCACGATGCAACTCGAAGAGATTCGGGAACCACTCGAAAGTGTTTCAGCTCCTCTTGAACCATAACTCGATATGCAAGATGTTGCAGAACCTGTTATCGAGACACTAGCCCCACGTCGGTCTAAAAGGGTTGGCCGTGCGCCCGAGCGGTTTACGTTGTTAAACACGGGACAGCGTGACATATTATTGTTGGACAATGATGAACCTAAGACCTACTCGAAAGCAGTGATAGGACCAGACTCTGAGAAATAGCTTAGAGCCATAAGATCCGAGTTAGAATCCATGCGAGAAAATCAAATTTAGAACTTGATCGATCCACCTGATAGTGTCAAAACTATCAAGTGTAAATGGATTTTTAAGAAAAAGATAAACGTTGATGAAAATGTTCATATCTATAAGGCACGATTGGTGGAGAAAGGTTTCGGGCAAATTCAAGGTGTTGATTATGATGAAACATTTTCGCCCATCGTAATGCTAAAGTCTATCCAGATCATCATAGCAATTGTCACATATTATGACTATGAGATATGGCAAATGGATGTTAAAACGACTTTCCTTAATAAAAACCTAAGCGAGGATGTGTACATAACACAACCTAAAGGTTTTGTTGATCCAAAAAATACTGAAAAAATTTGCAAGCTTCAAAAGTCCATTTATGGGCTGAAGCAAGCTTCTCGGAGTTGGAATCTTCGTTTTGATGAAGTGATCAAAGGGTTTGGTTTCATCAAGAATAAAGAAGAGCCTTGTGTTTACAAAAAAGTTAGTGGGAGCGCACTTGTATTTCTAGTCTTGTATGTAGATGACATATTATTGATCAGAAATAATATTCCAATGCTCGATGCTGTTAAATCTTCGTTGCGAAAAAGTTTCTCAATGAAAGATCTTGGAGAGGCAGCAAACATATTGGGTATAAAGATCTATAGAGATAGATCGAGAAGACTAATTGGATTAAGCCAAAGCACGTACATTGACAAGGTATTGAAACGGTTCAATATATAGGATTCCAAGAAAGGTTTCTTGCCAATATCACATGGTATTACTCTCAGCAAGAGTCAGTGTCCTTCGACACCTGATGAGCTAGAGAAGATGAGTGTGATCCCATATGCTTCCGCAATCGAGTCCATTATGTATGCCATGCTTTGTACACGCCCAGATGTCTCCTATGCTCTAAGTGTTACGAGCAGATACCAATCAAACCTAGGTGAATACCACTGGGCGATAGTGAAGAGTATCCTCAAGTACTTGAGAAGAACTAAGGATATGTTCCTAGTCTACGGAGGTGTGGAGGAGCTCGTTGTAAATGGTTACACCGACGCTAGCTTCCAAACCGATAAGGACGATTCGAGATCGTAATCTGGATTTGTGTTTAGCCTTAATGGAGACGCAGTGAGTTGAAAGAGTTCCAAGCAAGAACCGGTTGCAGATTCAACAATGGAGGCCGAGTACATTGCAGCTTCTGAAGCTGCAAAGGAGGCTGTTTGGATCAGAAAATTTATTTCTGAGCTGGGTGTTGTCCCTAGTGCGTCCAGTCCAGTGGACCTCTATTGTGATAATAGTGGTGCTATTGCGCAAGCCAAGAAGCTTAGGTCGCACCAGAAGTCCAAGCACATACTACGGCGCTATCACCTCATCTGAGAGATTATAGATAGAGGTGATGTAAAGATATGCAAGGTATACACGAATTCAAACATTGTCAATCTGTTGACGAAGCATCTCTCATAGCCTAAGCATGAGGCGTACTTGAGCTCTATGGATATTAGATACTTGCGTGAATGAGTCTAGTGTTTGTGAGAGAAGGTGTCTTGTCTATGCTAATGTACTTTTGGATAATTGATTATCTCGTTCCTTGAATAATTATCATTTACATTGATCAGCAAGTATGTGACTTGTTTGTGAGACTCTTTGTTTTATCATGATGTTATTCTAAATAATCCCTAATCTCATATCATCATGTGAAACAATGATAATTTATAGATTAGCACATTTGACTGATTGATGATCATGTTTCACGGATCATAAATATAGAGATATCAAATCAGTGATGTAGACACATGTTAGAGAACATGGTGTTGGATAGACCCATTTTGAGACACTGTTGAGATTATTATTCTTGATATGCCATCAGTTGTCATCTCAAATAATGTACCTGTAGAATCCTTTGACCTGAGATCGTCATTGATTCCAGAATGTGTAGTAACACACTTAGGGGCTTCCAAACGCTATTCCGTAAAAGGTTGCTTTCAGGTATGTTATGAAACATGTCGTGTGATGTGAGCGATCAAGATAGAATTTACCCCTCCTAAATCACAGGAGAGACGTCTCTGGGCCCCTCGAGATAGTTAGATTGGAAAAGTGTATAGCCATACCACTATGATTAAAGAGTTAATCATGATGAATCCACTACTTGATCGAGTGAAGTGTCGAGCTATCACAAGGGTGACACGAATCTCGCCTTGAACTTGACTAATGTCGTGTGGTAAAGAAATTGATGCGTAAGTATATCAAGGTTCAGTTGATATGATTTTTGTATGCATTCGGGGGTCAGTATGTGCTGCTAGGTACCGCTATTGACTTGTGATCCAGAAAAAGTTTCTGGGTAGCGGCCGTTTACATATAAACCTATCGGGTCACACGCTTAAGGGGATGTGATTTAAAGCTTTCAAGTATTGACTCTAGTGCAAGTAGGAGATTGATGGTAATATGCCCTAAAGACAAGTTCTGGAGGAACCGGAAGTTCTGGTTGGACTGAAACTTCTGGGGCCGCCCTAGTGGCGAGTTCTAGAGGAACCGAAAGTTTCAGTTGGACATGAACTTCCAGGCCTGCTCTAGAGGCGAATTCTAGATGAACCAGAAGTTCTGGGCTTCAGCCGGAACTTTCGAGCCGAAATAAATTCGATACAGAATGTTATTTTCAGAAGTTTCGGTTGGATCGAAACTTCCAAATCGAAATAAATTCGATACATAATGTTATTTTCGAAAGTTTCGAGCCTCGGTCGGAACTTTCGGGCCGAACATGCAGATTAGATCTAGTGGACTTTAATGTTGATTAAAGGCCTATCAGTGGGCTCTATATAAGGAGAGGAGAGGCTAGGGCGTAACAGGCTGTTGGACCTCCCCTAACCCTAGTCGCCACCTCTCTCTTGGCCACACCTGCTGTGGTCACATCTCCCCTAGCCTCGCGCGCGGTACTAACATACCGGCGTAAGATGATCCTGTCCCTATACGTATGGATACCATAGAGGTACCGCTACGATTACGGTGCTGATCTTCTCGGCGTGGAGATTGTGGTGCTACATCGTCTTCGCCGTCAACGATTGGACAGAGCTAAGCGGAGTTGATCGAGGACGCGCTTCCCTAACTCTTCTTTCGCTGCCCTAGTGCATCTCGCGACTAGAGATAATGATCCATGATCCCATTACTCGCATGGTTCCTGAGTTGAACGGTGTAGAAAAAGTTTTGTTTTATGCTAGCGTAGCTTGCCCCGTTACCCAACATAAGTATCAATGTATTAATAAATAATAAACAACAACAAAATAAGTACAAAAAACTAGAGTCCAAATATTATCTTCACCTTCTTTTTCGTCTCTACCTCTCACCTCATATATGTTATTTATTTATTTATTTTAATTTGCCAACTAGGATAACAAATGGAGCCACGTCATCAAAAACCACTCATGTTTGAATCCAAATATGAAATACGAACGGTTTTCAGAGTTTATGGACCAATTGTAACCGGATTCATAGTTGAGATTTGAGAGATAGAAATAGAAATCAGACCAAGGCCATAGTTGAGAGAGTAAATATAGATTTTTCCAAATGAAAATTGAACATGTCTTCCGGTGAAGATTCCTTTTTAAGCATTCAGAGTTTCACACTCATGTTTGAACAGGCTTTCTGTGCCATACAAATACTTCAAAAAAGATTTGTTTCAGCTAATGAGTAATGAACATCCTGCCTTGCTATGTATGCAATGAGCATTTGGTAGTTAAAACGACACTTTTAGTGTTTATGTGCATATGCTTTTCATATGCACTTTACAGTGCTTGGAGCTGGTGAATTCAGGAGTGGGCTTGATCAATGCTGCCTGATTTCTCTTCATGGACCGAGCCATCAGCTTTGCTCATTGCTCAATGCCCCAATGCCTATGTTTGATTCTCTTCATTGCTAATTCTCTCCTGTCTGCAGGTAGTATAATTCAGCTAAACCAGCGGTATGCTAAGCTAAACACTGAATAAATGTAGCAGTCAGTAGTAGATGTGAAATAAATTTGATAGGGGTGGGCTTCAAACTTCTCACTGTGAGGACCCTTTTGAATTGACACTACGTGGTGGAGGATCGAGCTAATTCAACGGCAGAACGAGCGGCCAGTGGAGGTCCCCCGTCGGCCACGTCACCCTCCACCATCGGATTAGCTTG
Source organism: Zizania latifolia (assembly GCA_000418225.1). NCBI lineage: Eukaryota > Viridiplantae > Streptophyta > Magnoliopsida > Poales > Poaceae > Zizania > Zizania latifolia. Next base: position 60,166 of record KE371962.1, read on the forward strand.
ATCATTCACGTGGCACAAATCTAGAGTAGTACTCAGGTGAGGAGTTTGAAGCCCACCTACTGAATTTATTTCCCGTCTGCTACTGGCTGATACTAACCATCTGAAAAAACATCTTTCAATGTTTTCTAAAGAGCAGCTGATTGCAACAGGGGACAAGACAGGAGACAGTTGTTTTCCTTCTTCCCTGAACTTCACTAAAACGAGTTAGTGACAGCAAAGAGAATTGGGTCTTTTGATGGCCATTTTGCGAAGGGAAATTCTCCAAGAATGGGCAGAAGATGACCAGAGAGCATGACAACATTTCCTGATCAAGCTTCAACCTAGAGCATGCTTTTTTTATTACATGGAAGATGTGCATACGCACCACCACGCACTAGAGCATGTTATTGTCATTCCAAAGTACAACTCCATAAATACACCGTTCATATATATAGCAACTTTTCTTCAGAACTAGCCAAAATTCATGCTGAATAGGTACAGTGTAGTTTCGAATCTTTTGTGCTGAATAGGTACAGAACTTGCCGCCGCCGCCGGATTTTCATTCGCACTCTGTTTGGAGAAATGTTGTATCGAAATATGGAAAAAGATGCTAACTTGCCAAGGGATGATTTTAACTTCACCAGAATTCAGGAATAGTATGGAGACATATTTCTGTTTCATGTGTGCATTATAAATGCTTCTTTTCCATGAGCTGTAAGCTCAGTCATTTCGGTTTCGTGTATGCAATAGTACAATAATAAAACTGAAAGACATGCTGAAAATAATTACTAGAAACAAGTGAAAATACATTTTTAACTGATAAACCCTCATTCCATGCTCAGTTTCATGTAACAATATGTGACAGACCTAGATGCTTCAATCAAGCTGTGAAATGATCAGAAAGAAAAGCATGGGCGCAAATTTAAATAAACAAATAGCACCATTGTACATACCCAAGAAGGAGTTCGTGGTTGACACATATAAAATCCTAACTCTTGGAGCTAGTGATTCCAGGAGGTGGATTTGATCAGTTCTGCCTGATTTCTCTTCATGGACCATGCCATCAACTTAGGCTAATGGCAATGTTAGATTCTCTTCATTGCTAATTCTTTCCTGTCTGCGGGTGGCATAACAGAGGACATATAACTCAATCTCCCCAAATGCCAAATAGGAAATACAACAGAATTACACAGAGGTTAGTAGCAATCAGAACAAACCAGCATCTCGTGGTCTCCCATTATTTCCTCGAGTACCTCACCAAGAATCTTATCTGCGCTGTTAGGAACGAGTGCTGCAAAAGCAGCTGGTTCCAACCCTACACAACAACTCAACAAGCATGCAAAGTTCATTTTTAGGATACCAGTTAAGTGTAATCTATTTCCCCATTTCATAGTTAACATAGAACAATAGAGTTACCGGTTTCTGGGAAGGCGTTGATGAACATCATCATCTCCTCACCAGTCAGACCAGCAAAGATGCAAATTCTTGGCATTGATTTTGCAATCTGCCAATCGAAAGTGCGTGTTAACAAGTGCTCTATATCCAGATTTAAGGCTAGGAAATAACAGAATGATAGGCTTTCGGTGTCTGGAATTTCAGCACAAGAGTGATATGTCAGCATGTAAAGACTGGAAGAAAAATACATTTCAAATTAACAATGAGTTCAGACCTTGACAGCTTCTAAAGTAGGCTGCTCAGTGTGCATGGCATCCCACAACGTTTGCTTCGTCATTTCTTCTGTGCAATGAATCACCTGACACAGAAACATACGAGTATATGACTGAACTTTCAGAATCGCATGTACAAAGCAGGTAGGTTCAGTCAAAAAGAAGAAAAGAATAAGAAAATACATCACAAACTGTAGCTATATGCAGCATTGTTCCTAATTCATATTTCATCCTTCGAGTTTTCTCCCTGAATTCCATCTTACATGATTGTTGCCAATAATACTAAATCGTTCAGTCCGCACATTTTAGTGCCTTTCTCTAGTTTGCTTGCCACAAGTCAGAAGATACATTTTTGTTCAACTCTCTTACATTTTTGCAGCAATGTATAGGAAACATGTTCTCTTTTTTTACTGCAGAAAACTAATATCAGTACATGCTAGTGACACCAGACATCGATTTTACCTTGAGAAATTCACCATCTAGCTCTTTCAGGAACTCCTGAATCTGCACAAGTTATGGATTTCACATAAGCTTATTCAAACATGCAGGGTAATGCAGCCATGCACCATCTGTCTGGTAATTTCTGACAAACACTCAAACAAGGTCTTATGTCTGAACAGTTCATGCTCCCTACCTTGTCAGTTTCACCTTCCTGAAATCCGATGAGCAAAAGAGCCTGAAACACATGGAGAATTCAACTGGACATCAGTATAGTAGCACCAACAGCAAGGGAGAGGAGTGGCAGACTCGCAGCTCGTAACTCACCGGCGGTCCGTACATTGGATCATCGTCGTTCAGCGGCACGAACTTGGATTCTTCTTCCATGAGTTCTCCGGGGACCCCTGAGGCGCAGGCACATCAGATACATGGAGCCAGACCGAGCAGCTAACCGCGGACGTGTGTGGAGTTGCGAGCGCGCGCACCTTCGGGAGGCGACGACGACCGGAGCGGGCGCCACCTTCTCCTCCGCGCCGGCGGTAATACGGAAGCGGGCGCGCGGGGAGATCGAGGTAGGACGACGGGGGCGGCGGAGCAGTGGAGGACCAGGGTGGCTGGAGCCATCGTCGCCGGCGCCGGCGGTGAGGACGAGGTAATGATCCTCTTTCTCTCTCTGTGGGTGGTCTCCGTTTCGTCGGCGTTTTCCCGCCCCGCTCACCGGTGCCGCGCAACGTCAGACGTCCGATCAGCATCGTGCGTCTGAGATGGGAGGCTAGGCTTCGTGCCGCGCTCCGGCCCGGCCCGGCCCGGCCCGGCAAGCGGCAGACTTGACGCGGGCCGACGAACGCGTCCACCTCTTTTGACTCGGGTTCTCTCCTCCCCACCCCCGTGTTGCTCGCACCGCGCAACGACCTCCGCCGTGCCGTCCGCCGCGCAGGCCGCCGCCATGGGGAGGCGATCCGGCGGCAGGAAGCTGCCCTTCTTCGCCTCCAACACCTCCTCGTCGTCTTCCTCCAAGCGCACCCGCTCCGCGCGCCGTCTCCCCTCTCTCCCCAAGCTCCGCTCGCCGACGCCCCCCTCCCCCTCCCCTGCCTCGCCGTCCACCCCGCCTCCGGCTACGTCGCATCCCTCCCCTTTGCCTCCTCCCCTTGAAGTCGCTCCTGCTGCTGCTGGCGGCGGCTCCGGCAAGGTCGGCAAGAAGAAGGCCGGCGCGCGCCTGTGGATGAGGTTCGACCGGTGGGGCGTTTCCGAAACAGTTCATCTCGACAAGGGGTCTATCATCCGCCGCGCCGGCCTGCCACCGCGCGACCTCCGGATCCTCGGGCCTGTCTTCTCCGAGTCCTCCAACATCCTCGGTGAGCTCTCTCGCTCATTAGTACTGACTGCCGCTTGGTTCGCTTTGGATATAACAGTATACAATTTGTGCAGCTAGAGAGAAGGCGATGGTGATCAATCTAGAATTCATCAGGGCGATCGTTACAGCTGATGAAATCCTTCTATTGGAGCCTCTCGCGCTCAACGTTCTCCCTTTTGTTGATCAATTGACACGGCATCTCCCTCTGAAGAGCCTGGTGGGTGGTGATGGCCAACATGGTGGTGATGGCCATGGGGAAAAGCAGGATTACTCTCCTAGAGATCAGATGTCGTGTCTTAATGAGGCCACCGGGGCAGAGCACGAGTTGCCGTTTGAATTCCAGGTGCTGGAGCTTGCTCTTGAGACAGTGTGCTCATCATTTGACATTAACGTGTCTGATCTAGAAAGGCGTGCCTCTCCTGTACTCGAGGAGCTAACCAAGAATGTGAGCAAAAAGAACCTCGATCGTGTGCGAACCCTCAAGAGTGATCTTACACGTTTGCTTGCCCGTGTGCAGAAGGTACCGTTAGAGATTGAGATGTGTGCATAGTTCCATTTGTCTGCCTAAACTTCAAAGCTTTCATCACTGTCTGTCTTTATCATTGCATATTGATTTTATTGGTCAAAATCTGCATCAGTAATATGTTTGAGCTGTTTTTTTCTGTGGTTAAATTTAATTGTACTAAGGGGTGTGTGGCATCCAAACAGGCCCTAAGACAACAGTATTTGTTCTTTGCATCAATGCAGATATAACTGAACTTAAAAACAATACTGAATATTATGCTTGTGCAAAAGAATAGCATGTCTAGCATATAGCAATATAATTGTGCCATCTCAAACTTCTTATAGTTACCCATATGCTGTGCACCAGTTACCAACTGAAGTTTGTTGTTCCATGGCCCTGTGTACATGAAGGAACTATTGTTTGATGTGCTTAGAAATACCATATTTAAATAATTTTAGTTCTTACTGTATGGTTTTGGAAGGGCATATAAAATAGAAGGTGATTATAAGCAACTGATTTTTTTTCTGTTGATGTTGTATCTAACTATCATTTATTTCTTGTTTAAGCTTGTCGATCTTATTTTATGCAATGTATTGCTGCTGAGTAGACAGAGTAGTTCTGCTGTTCTTTTGAGAACCTTGATACCATGCTGCTCTAAATTAGGGTCTTCATCTGAAGATTTATAACTTTGCTCTCATATCATTTCAGGTCAGAGATGAAATAGAACATCTTCTGGATGATAATGAAGACATGGCACATCTGTATCTAACAAGGAAGCAATTACAAAACCAGCAAGTCGAGGCTTTTATGTCATCGGCTGCTTCCAATAGCATTGTTCCTGCAGGAACAAGTCTTCCCAGGTTGAACTCTAGTTTTCGGCGCAGCATGAGCATCGCTACTAGTATGCATTTGGATAATGACGTGGAAGACCTAGAGATGTTGCTTGAGGCCTACTTCATGCAATTGGATGGAATTCGCAACAGAATTTTATCGGTTAGTCCTTTTACCATATTGAAATAGGATTGTTGCATTTCCCTTTATCTACTTAATGATATGGCTTATCCTAGTGTTCATTTTGGACTTATTCTCTACTGACTTATCATACTGTATATGATTTGTAATCCTTGTTAGAGACAGTACACTTGCAAAAATAACACGACCACTCTTTTTTCTGCAAAACATAGATTTGTGTTAGTATTCAAGTTTGCAAAATATCAGATGTTGAATTCTTTAAATACTAGTAGTATGTCTCTGTTTTTCTGGCGAGGAAACTGTACCCACTGTTTTTTCACATGAGTGGATGAGGAAAGTAATATCATGTTTCTGTAAAAAAATTTGGTGCCCCTATGTTATATTTTGATGTGGACATAATTTCTCGCTTGGGAATTAAACAGGTTCGAGAGTATATTGATGACACAGAAGACTATGTCAATATTCAACTTGACAACCAGCGTAACGAACTCATTCAGCTCCAGCTTACACTGACCATTGCAGCCTTTGGCATAGCTGTCAACACCTTCATAGCTGGGGCTTTTGCAATGAACATCCCAAGCAAACTGTACAGTATTGATGATGGTAGCTTCTATTGGCCGTTTGTTGGAAGCACCTCATCGGGCTGCTTCATGATCTTCGTTGTCTTATTAGGGTATGCCTGGTGGAAGAAGTTGCTCGGTCCTTGAACATATGTAACAAGTCATGACTCATGGGAGCCTTCTCACTGTAAAGAGCATGCATTTGGTTTGTAATATCTGCAGCAAGGGAACATAGATTTGAAGGATAAAAGAGAATCCTAGGATTAGGGAGAAACTCTGATGCATTTATGTTTCACGAGTTGTGAATAAGACATTTTTCTGTAACTTTACATTGGCAAAAAAAATATACTATACTAACATGTTATGATCACCAGCTCTCCTGAATTAATTCTGGGTTACATAACGGCCTGAGACAGCAATATTTCTTATTTGCAGCAATGGAGATATAACTGAACTTTACCATCATACTGAATAATATGTCTAACATGTCAGTTTTACTGACCATATCAGATCTCTGTTAGTTATGGCCAATTGAAGTTCATTTCTCCACATCTCCGTGGGGTGTTGTTTTGAATTTTGATCATCTTCATTCTTCCATCGCAATATTGGGCTGATCGCAAATGTTGTCACCTGATATCATTTTCTGTTATTGTCTTTGATCCCTTCTATAATAGATTTTCCCCCTTCAGTAATGCAGTCCTGTCATTCTTCTAACAATTTTTTTCTGCTGGCAAAGTGAAGAACTGTTTTCCTCCTTTCTGTGAAATAGGAGTAACAATGGTACCCCAAAAGAAATACGAAGCCTTGTAAACAAACAGAGACAACAAAATGTTCTCAGATTTTTCTTCAAGATTTATCTAGGCGAGCATCACGATGAGCGGCACACCACCCCTATATGGAGATCTGGTAATTTACCATTATCAAAAAATAAATTTGATTTTTTCATCATAACCTATGTGTCATTAATTTAGATGATCTAATGTGTTTTTTCACAGATTAACAATATAATCAAAAGGTCTTAAGAGTGGCAAATCATCAATTTTTTCTATATGCCGTGTCTCCAATCCCGTACCAAACTAGCAACAGATACATCAATTGAAGGTGAACGCAAAAGGCATGCAATCGCTAAGATTTCACCGTTTCAGGCTGTCTCAAATCTGTTTGACATCTGTCTCATCATGTAAACAGAATGATACTGAGACCATATCCACAAACACAAGCTGAGCTCAACAGATTAGACCATCATCATTCATAGGCCACTTCTGATCAATCATGAATTCATGATACTCATCAAAAGTAATATTACCGTGAAAGCAACCTGCTGCTCACCAAAAGTAGACTCAATGTGACACGATAAACAGCATTCTGAAGGAGCTCACAAAAGAAGGGATGATGAACTATTATCACAAGTTGATCCGGAGAATGTACAACCACCTGATATCCCATGAGAGCGAAAAAAGAAAAGCTAAGAATAATCTACTCTTATACCTTGCTATCAGTACACTAGTCACCAAGTTGAATCTAAAAAGGTTTTACAAGAACAATTCAGAAGAAAGTACACTACAGTTGATCACAACTGCTGCTCTTCTTTTCCTTTTTCCCCCTCCTTTTCCCCATTTTTCCTTTTTTTGATCTTCTTGAATTCTTCGTACTGTTTTAGAATGTGCTGTTTAGCTCTGTAGGAACTGAGAATGGAGCAAGGGAATTTGCAGGGAGAGAAACACCACCCCCACGGAGAGAAACTGAAGGTCTGCTCCAGCTAGCAGTGGTTATGGCATTTGAATCAAAAAACACCACAACGACGGTTATATCATCATGGAAGTGCCGCCTTACCCCACGATCGATTTTCTTAAGGTCTGAGTACCTCATTTCCCTCTTTTTTGCTGCCTGCTGCATTGCAACCTTTACTAGTTTTCTAGCAATCCCCTGATACATAAAAGTTACAGTACCATTAGGAAGATAAACAAATGTTGTTCTGTAAGATGAATAACAAAGCACAAGATTGTGGTAGAAGATCATAATATTCATCCGATGAAGCTGTGTTTCACTACCCTGTCTGGCACAATTTTTAGGCAGATATATAGTTTGGTAAGTTGAGAGGATTGTAAACAAATTTGAGCCACGAAATAGCTCATCAATATTAAGCTGTATAGCGCATATATCAGATGAAAAACTCTTCAATAACCGAAAACAGTCAGGCATAGCTCAGCTGCAAACAATTGAAGTGCCGTATATCTTTGCGTATTGCATTCAGTGATTATGAATTCATATGAAAATAGGACCTAGTAGATTATCAGGGACAAAGGATTGGCAGAAAAATACAGAATCGTAGGGACTAAACCACAGTGCAGCTGTCTCAAACTACATCTTGCTACATATAACAATTGGCCATACCCCAAATAGCAGACCCCATACAAATCTGAATGCCTAAAATACCTACAAACAACGAACTGCTACAAACTTGAGATCTTTCGGCAATTATGACCTAAGGTGTTATGTGGGGAAAGCACTATGGCAGAAGGACCAAGGGGAGCTGTTCTCCAAATGAACACCAAGGCGTGTTGCCGGATGGGCAAATGTAGCGAGTGGTCCTGGAGTCCAGAAGGTTGGCGGCAAAGAGTTGTTATTAGGGATATTATGTTAGTTAAATAAAGTTATCTGTTAGCTAATTAAGAGGATATTTGCCTCCTAGGAGTCTTTAGCAGATTAAATCAGGAGTCTCCAGCGTATTGTATTAGGAGTCCTTTAGAATAACAGATTAGGAGAGATCTATCTCTTAGCAGGTGTATTTATATCCTAGGGCTGGCATTCAGCCAAGGCAAGTAATAAAGTTAATCTTCTTCCCCTGTGTCTAATCTTCTGGTGAGAGGGGAACAACCTCAAGCCGTGGATACCCACAACTATTTCCTACAAAGCTCGAGATCCCAACCTCCGAGCCATAACATAAGGTGCCATCATAAGTTCATATGACATATTAACATATATCTACTACATTCTTGTAGAATATCATTACAAGTTAAAGGAACTTCGAATAGTAAGTTCCAAAGATTTTAATATGATGTTCTTTATTATCCTAGACAACAAAAGACATGCATTTACCTTAACAAAAACAACAATCAAAGCATGTAACTATTACAAAAGCATAAGAAGATTTCCTTTGTTGGCTAGCAATAATATGAACAAGCAATTAGTTGCCCTTTAAAGAATGAATTTACATAAGATAAGAAAACATACATTGCGAGGATTACTGTGGACAAGATCAACTGCTTCCTGATTACTAATATGCTCCCAGAGTCCATCAGATGCAAAAATGATGAACTGATCAGTTGGCTGTAATTGGTGTACAACAATAGCTGGCTCAGAACTAAGAAGAGGTCTCCTGAAAGTTTCTTGAAGCCGAAATTTGCTATGCAAAGGTTCTCTGTTGAATTCTGGTCTCTTCAGATATACATCTCCAATGGATCTTGTTATCTGGAACACAAAATTGTACCATGTAAGATGTACTGTGGGAACACATCAGTTCAAGCAAATTAACATGGCACAGCAGATGTCTCTTATACACACTAATCAGCAGAAGCAATCAGCATGGCATTAATAATAGTTCCATTGGGAATATTGCAATTGAAGTAAAGAGCTTTGCATCATGTTGGTCTTGGTCCATAATAGCAGTGCCACATTGTTACTTTTGCAATAAGCCAGTAATTCTGATACAAAAAACTTGATCCATGGATTTTAAAACTTGATCACATATATTTAGCTGTGATAAATGAGAAGTCTCCTAATACCAAACAAATAAACAAAGCAGCTAAAATTATGCAAAAGTTCCTAGCACAGCATGTAAGTACCATTCTAATTATTACATTATTGAAGTGGAGTGAAAAGAAGCAACATCACTCGCTCTCAAGGGCTTGAAATTACCATGTAAATTGGTGAAAAGAGAAACATCTACACCGTTGATCTAGGCAGGTCTATATTATAAAGGTGTCAATTGATTGGGTTCTTAATAGAGCGTTATTACAACTGTATGAGAGATACAATTCTATTTTTGGAAACAAACCTAAGATTCTGCTTTCAATGGAATATAACCTTGGTCCATGCAAATGAGCGGGAAATTCGGCTAGTTGTCATTATATAAGAAGTCAAGACATACGCTTGAAGATTATACAAAATAATTTGACGATTCAAAATCAATAGACAACAGCTAGCAAAATAGTTAAGAAGTCCAGGTATGTACCTGGATAATACCCTTCACACGCCAGACATTGTGCTTTAGGACCACAATATGGGGATCATCAGGATGTGATGCTTGCATTTCTCTCCTAACCTCTTCATAGGACGCATTGTGTTCTGCTGACAGCTGCATAGCCAGAACCTCTCCAGTTCCCTTGACAAGTCTACCAAGAACAGCTCGGGAGTCACCAAGGTTTGCAACGTATAGATTTCCAGAGCAGATCACACCAACTAGACAGCAAGAGCCTACAGCCGCTAATTGCGGCCTCAGTGACCATTGACTACTAACTAGCAAAAAAAATCCCTCCTCAGTTGCTCGAAATGCCTTCCGAATCACATCAGCTGACATGCACTTGTGCTCAGATGCAAACACTGAAAAAGGAAGTTAATTAGGGACAACCATAAATGATGATTGGCCATTAGTTGGAACAAATAATTATACTATCAGAAGTGACTAGAAGATGTCATTCTTTACGGTCATAAAAAATCTCCTGCAGTCAGAATGTCAGATCTCACACTATGGCATGCGATGGTGTTTCCATTATATTCCAGATAATTCAACTAAGGATTGAAATAGGACAGTCTTAGCCCCTTGTCTAAACATAAATGCATTTAAATATGGGCGCACTTTTTCGCAGTACTAACCACATCTCATGCAATGCAGCTCACAACAGAGATCTACTCAACTGGAAATCATTTTTGCTCAAAAACTACTATCAACATCAACTCATATACATTTGCACAGCGCAAAATTAGGATGAATCAATTATGAGTCAGATAGCACAGCGAGATTGGCATTCGATTAAAGAATGAAGATTTCAACACTAGCAGAGGTCTTACCCCTCAGATGGTTGAAGAGATGGTCATTGATGTAGCGTGCCGTCTCCGGGCCTCCGTGCCCATCATAGACGCCGACGAAGGTGCCCTGTAGGTTGGGCTCCGTGGTGCTCAGCGGCCCGGATTCCACCTGGCTGTAGTCCTCGAGCAGATTATTGGCCTGGACCACGGCCATCGAGAACTCACCGGAGACGAGCTGGCCGGCGTCCTTGTACCACAGCAGCCCGTCCTGCCGCCCAGTCGCATCCGATCCCTTGCGGGGGCGCCCGGCCGGCGAAGACGCCGGGCCCCAGCAAGATCTCAAGTATTCCATCACAGTAGATATCATTCTTCATCTCCGACATCTCCCCATCGCCCACTTCCACGCAAAAGCCATTTCTTTACCTTCTCTCTCCAATACCTTCTTCACCTTTCGCTTCTCCGTGGAATCTGCAATTGTATCCAAAACATGACGCATGTCAGGATGAAGAACTGCGCCCCTAGAACAGAAGCTACATGATCAACGGCAGAAGGATCGACGAGAGCACCATACTCTACTTGCATTGGGACATGAGGGAGAAGAAGCGAAAAAGAACTCGCCTTTACTAGGATAGTAGCTTCCCGTAGAGCTGCGTGCCCAGATTCCTGCGATCTCACAACCAAAAGAGGACCTTAGATCTGGAAACCTATCGATCTCAAGCTCGGAGAAGGCAGCAAAGATTGGGTTTTTGGTGGAAACGGTGGGCTCCTCTCCAGGATCCGAAAGAAGCAACCAGGAAACTGAACCCAAAGGACTAAAAAAGATGCGCTTTTTCGCTTCTCTTCCCCGCCTTCCTTGCTCTGCCAAATCTTGCAGACAGGCTTGATGAACAAATAGATCAGGGTATCTTCTCCACTACAGAAACAACTGCCCAAGAGAGACCACACACCCCACAGCCAAGAGAGAAGAGGAAAAAACAATAAAAGAAGCAACAGGGAGAAGGCAAGAGAGGAGAGAGAGCTCAGGGCCAGCGAGGCAGGGCTCAGAGATGCTGTACCAGTCCTAATTTCTGAGAGGGATTTGGGAGTGGTGGTGACTGATTTGTGGCCTTTCCATTTAATCTCCTTTTCTATCTACACCTTTCTTACCTAGAAACAAAAAAGCAACATTTTTATAGAGCTCTATAACTCTTTTCTTCTTTCCTCTCTTTTTTTCCTCCTTGACAATATGCATGGAGTGCTCTTCTGTATTTTTGTTGGTCTCACATGGTTTGACCTGTTTTGTTTAATTGTTTCTTCATCACTACTGCAGAATAAAATTATCAGTGAAACCAATTTACTGATCATCTCAAAAAAACAATTTACTGCAGGAATGTAGGACTGTTTGTAATATTTCCCTGACAAATCAGTCTGAATATTTGATATGAAACTCAGCATTGTACCAGCTGCAATGCCTTGAATCAATCTCTAGTGATCCCTTAATTCACAGCCGTGTGGGGATTCTATAATGGATGGCCGTACGTGCCCGACGCAGCTGGTTTAACTGACAGTGTCTCCATTAACTTATGTAAACCACTTGGCTCGATCGATCAATGTATCGACCATGCTGTCTGTCCGAAATGGCGCGGCCAAGTTCGGAGAAATTTCCTGGGATTTGGACGCTAGCTGAGGCGAGAATAAAACAATGGTGACCTGACACACGGCGCGGAGCGAACTGCCTGCCGATTGTGAGGTGACCCGGAACAAGTGGATCGGAGGCGGCGACACACATGGCGATGCCAATGGCGTGGGGAGCCGGCCGTCGACGCGGACGCGGCGCGCATGCGTGCGGGCGTGCGTGGACGTGGCGCGACCGGCGCGCCGCGCGAGCGCGCTTGAGACCGCGACGAGCGAGCTTACGACGCCGCGCAGGCGCAGCCCGCGCACGGAGTCGCAACGCAACAACTGGTGGACCGATCAATGACAACGCATGCCATCTTTGGGATTTCTCCGGCGCTTTCCCGCTTTCGCTTCAGCTTCTGCATGAAGGAAGCTAGCCTACGTACGTCGTCGCGTCGTCTTCCTCCCGGCTAGCTGTTGGCATGTACACGTACGCCGTCCGGCTCCCTGGACCGGCTCTTGCGCGTCGACGCTACGTACCTAGACTCATCAACAGATACGAGGTATGTAACTAGAAATTGGTACGCATCTTTGGGTTGGTGGTGCGCATGAGTTGGCGCCGATATTTGACGTGGAGAGGCGCCGCGCGCGAGGTGTACGCGTTAGATTGGGCTGCTCGCGCACGCCGCACGGCGACAGGGACGCGCGCGGTGCCGTGGTCCACCGTCCGCGCGGACGGGCGCGGCGGGTGGGCAGCGGTCGGCTCGCGCTGTGGCCTCGCTGGCCGCCACTCCGCCGTGTCCGGCGTGGCGCTGGGGCCAGTCTTGCTCTCCCCCGTGCCCCGTCGGATCAGGATCGGGCGTCTCTCCCTCTCTTCGGCCGGCTCCTGCACGACGATCTACTGATTCTACTACTCTTGTGTTACGTCTAAGATTATATAATAAAATAAAACAATTTAAACTTTTTTAATAAAAAATAAAAAATAAATAACGGAACTAAGTATACTTAATTTACCCTCACGTTTGATGATAAAAATGGCAATGGTTACTTTTTCTTGACACGTATCTCCAATTGATACAGCTCTCATCATAAAAATATAACCTCTCTTGTGTTGCGTCAAGAGTTTATATAATAAAATAAAATGATTTAAATTTTTATTTATAATTTAAAATAAAAAAAACTGGAACTAAGTATACTTAATTTACTCTCACGTTTGACGATAAAAATGGCAATGGTTGCTTTTTCTTGACACGTATCTCCAATTGCGACAGCTCTAATCATAAAAAATATATATTAGATTTTTTTTACTTTGGTCTGGTTGGCATCATTTTCACGTGCGGAAATTGGAGTGTATGGCATGGGCATGAATGTACCATGATTCGCATGAAATTTCTCAGAATTCTCGTCAATGACGGTTCTAGAATCGAGATGCATGCAGAATTATCTCTCGATTGCTTTGCTAATTAAGCACTGGTTAGCATAATTTGCTTGATATGTTTCCATGGAAACCTTTAATTTCCAAATTTCGATTGGATCCACACACACATATAGAGAGAGTGAGAGAATTTTACAACTAAATGACCGTGGATCGCTTATTATTTTTATCTAATGGTTTAGTTTTAAATAAGACGATATATTGTATTTTCTTCTGTTTTTATAGGTATGTTTGCAAATTATATGATACTGAATTAAAGGCTGAAATTAATTAGAAGTATTGCGAAGATACATGTTGTA
>KE371962.1:84434-108611 GCA_000418225.1 Zizania latifolia
ACGGGTGCTAATCTGCTGGAGCGCCAAGGCAAGCGTGGCGCGCGGAGAGGAGTTGAGCCTACCGAGCCTGTTGCAGGCAGCGATGGCGTCGGCGATGGCCTTTTGGCGGCCAGTTCAAGTGCCGGGAGGAGTTGCTCCCGATCATGCTGGGTCCATCCTCTGCTTCCTGCCTCTTCGAGAGGTTGTCTGGTTGGTGCCCCGTGTTGGTGAGTTGTGGGTGGTAGGAGTTCATCTTCGTGGAGTGGCAGTAGCAGCAGGGCAAGTCAAAGTTGTTCGCCCGCTTGGCGGAGTTGCTAGGCTCCCAAAGCTGTGGCCCCTGCCGCTGTTTCAGCGCCTCTGGCCTGCCCGGCGTCTGCGTCTGCCTAGAAGCGGTGTGGGGAGGCCGGAGGTGGCGTTTGGCCAGGTGGTGGCGCGAGGTGGCCAGATCACGGCGCGAGGAGGCCGGAGGCGGCGCACGGCAGCCGGAGGTGGCGCGCGGTGGCCAGGTTTCGGTGGGCAGCGTGACCTTATGGTAGGGCGGCTTGACAAGGCCGTGAGGCCTTGGGCATCGGTGCGAGAGTTGTTTTTAGTTATGGGCATGTCTTTGCATCGCCTGTGGTGCGTGCGATGTCCCTTGGCGGTGGTTGGACTCAGATCTATCTTACGGCAGTGATTAGGCTCGGATCTGTCTTGCGGCGGCGGCTGTGCGGGATGTGTAGTCTGGCGGAGCTGGCGGCAGCTAGTTCTTTTTTGGTCAGCCGTCTTTGGCTGAATCGGAGTGGTTCTTTCGGTGGTGTCTCTTCCCGTTCTTCTTTCCACCCTTTCTTTAGAGCTCCTTCCCTTCTTTGGCCGTCTTCCTTTTCGGTTGTGAGGGGTTTCTTGGGTTTGGTGGTAATCGACTTTGGGTTGTGCGGTCTTCGCTTGCTGTTGCTACCGTCGTGGAGATGTGTTGCCAGTGGTGGGGCGCTGGCCTAGTTAGGGCAGTAGGGGTGCAAAGTCTTCTGCTTGTTTCGGGCCTTCAGGTGTTGAAGTGCCGGTGCGGTAGGGCGTTTGTCGGTTTTTGTTTTGTTCGGTTGTTGGGCAGTTGGGGGTGTCTTTAGGTTTGTGAGAGAAAGCTACAGACGAAAGTCTAGCACAGCTTGCTGGGCTGACATTGATGACGCCTTTGAGCGTCATGTTCCTTTTTTAAGGTTTTGTCGAGTAGTCTTTCTCTCCTTCCTTGCAAGTTCTTTCGGTGAAAACCTAGCCTAAATCTTTTAGGCGGACGATGGCGGCGTCTTTTGGCATCGTAACCTCCTTGGAGGCTAGTCTTGTTGGTCTTGCTACTCGTCCTCGCCGCTCTTTTCTCTCCTTCTAGTGGAGTTGTCTTGGCGAATGTTAGCATTTCTCCTACTTGCGTTGGTCGGTCTCTCCTAGAGGTGGCTGACGTAGTGCTTGAACTGTCTTGGGTCCAGGGTTTGTGCTGCTTGCCTAAGTGGGAATGTTTTTTATTTTCTCCTGATTATAGCCTTCCAGGGTTGTAATCTTATATTTTTCTCCTTCTATTAATATATACCTTCACACTGTCTGATATGAATTGTTCAAAAAAAATAAATTGTTTTCTAAAGAAATCCTTGCATTAGGCATGTCAGGACATCACATGCATTTTGTGTGATGCGTCACTGTAGATTAGGGATGGATTCGGATCAGATACGGATGAAATCGAATCTGGATATCACTATTTACCATATTTTATTTCGGATTCGAATACGAATACGGATATTTTTTTAATACGAATACAAAATGGATAGCTCGAATTCAAATACAAATCCGGATGTTTACTAAGTTCAACTTGAATTTTTTGGCGCTGAATACGAAATTTTTGACGCCGAGTGCGAAAGATGCGAAAATTTTGTTTGCCGAGTGTTTGCACTCGTCAAACACAAATATTTTGTTGAGTGTCTCAAATTTAGCACTCGGCAAATATTTTTTTTATTTTTTAAAATTTTGTCAATTATGTTTTTCCTTTTTCATTGAGAAATTTTGTGAAACATTTTTAAATTTAGTGGGTAATGCCTGAAAATAGACTCAAAAATATGAATATGATTTTTTTGACAATTTATTTTATTATTTCATGCACTTGTAGTTTAAATTTGACATGTTTCAATTTAAATCATAAAAATACAATTAATGATTTAAAAATCGCTAACTGACCTAGAAAAATGCCAAATTTTTTCATGTGATAAGATACGTTGTATTTTAATTATAGAAAAAGTTTTAAATTCAAACGAAGATTTAACCATTAATTTACTTTTGAACCTAACACATGCCTTCTTTAAATCCAAATTCGTCCTCGTAGAATCTTCGGTTTTTGAACATCGTGCTTGGCAACTTTCTCCAAACATTTTCAAATTTTTATCACATCATCTATGTATCATATTATAACAGCATGATAGGTCTCGTGTTTTTTAGACTTTATTTGATATTTTTAGAATTAAAAAATCATTAATCTCCATGTTGCCGATCGAGTGTCGCAACCTAGATTTTTCTAAATTTCTTTCTATTTAGTGAGTAAGGCCTACAAATGGAATCAAAAATATGAATATGATTTTTCTATCAGTTCAAATTTGATCTGTTTCAATATAAATTCTAGAAACACACTTAATAAATTAAAAATAGTAAACCGACTCAGAAAAATACCAAATTTTTATATGAGATAATCTATGTTATACTTTGATTATAAAAAAGTTTTAAGTTCAAACAAAGATTTAATCATCTATTTGCTTTCAAACCTAATCCATTCCTTCTCTAAACCCTAATTCCTGCTCGAAAAATCTCGAGTTTCTTTACATCCTATGTGATAACTTTATCAAAATATTTTTAAAATTTTATTACAGTATCTATGTATCATATCATAACAATATAACAAGTCTTGTATTTTTTAGATTTCATTTGATTTTTTTAGAATTAAAAAACAATTAAGCTCCACATTGCCGATCGAGTGTCGCAACCTAGATTTTTCAAAATTTCTTTCAGTTTAGTGAGTAAGGCCTACAAATAGACTAAAAATATGAATATTATTTTTCTATAAATTTTGGTTTATTATTTCAGGCACTTGCAGTTCAAATTTCACCTATTTTAATTTAAATCCTAGAAGCACGCTTAATGAATTAAAAATAGTAAACTAACCTAGAAAAATACCAAAATTTTATATGGAATAAGCTATATTATATTTTGATTGTAAAAAAAGTTTCAAGTTCAAACAAAGATTTAACCATTGATTTAATTTCAACCCTAACATATTCCTTTTCTAAACTCTAATTCCTTCTTGGAGAATCTCTGGTTTCTTAACATTCTACGTGATAACTTTCTTGAAATATTTTTAAATTTTTATCACAGCATCTACGTATCATATCATAACACCATGATAAGTCTCGTGTTTTTCAGACTTCATTTGGTTTTTTAGAATTAAAAAATCATTAAGCTCTACATTGCCGATCGAGTGTCATAACCTAGATTTTTTCAAAATTTCTTTCAATTTAGTGTATAAGAACTAAAAATGGACTCAAAACATGAATATGATTTTTCTATAAATTTTGGTGCATTATTTCAGGCACTTGCAGTTCAAATTTCACCTATTTCAATTTAAATCCTAGAAACATAATTAATAAATTAAAAATAGCAAACGGACCTAGAAAAATACAAAATTTTTACATAGAATAATTTATGTTGTATATTGAGTGTAAAAAAAATTTCAAGCTCAAACAAAATTGCAAATATCTTACTTCCATGTACTGCTAGAAAACCCCCACTAACTTAAGTATTTCATAATTACATAAAGAATAAATAAATCATGCATATTAATATAGTGATGCCATATCATCCCGAGTCCCTAAAAATCTGATCTATGTGAAATCCTAAAACGGATATGGATGTATCCATTTTTATATCCACATTCAGTAGAAATTTGGATATCCGTTTCTATATCCATATTTGTCAAACGAATTCAGATGTTTTTATTTATCGTCTATATTTAATTTAGATACAAATATGAATATCCATATTTACAATTTATCGGATATTTTGTCCATTCCCTGCTGCAGATGATATCAGTGATTGCTGATCAGGTGACATGCATGTCAAATCCGCCGGACGATGACTGTTCGTTCCGCTGCAAAATTCTCCTGGCCGGCTCTGCCTTCCAGTAACAGTGCAGGAAACCAAAGATTCGCCCTGCCCTGTCCCATCTGGCAGCTGATGGTTTCAGGCTTTCAGCCGATGTTTCGCAGCTCGAAAACTTGTCGAAACGCAACGCGTAACACGAAACTGTAACTGGCTGAGATGCTTATCGCTTCGTGTGTATGCTGGCGTCTGCATGCAAGCGATCGATAAGATTAAGTCTGGGGATGATCGGCCGGCGACTGATCTGCTATGTATAAGTGTTCTTTAATTCATCCGTGTAGTTAGCTACCATGCTATTGGCTGGCTCTGCTACTCTGCTCATCGTCTCCTCGTGTTGATATTAGTGACGCATGGTATCCATCTTGGAATCGTTTTTCTCCTGGCAAATAAATGTGCCAGCCGCCAATATATATCCAGTATCATTGTACAATAATCTTAGATCATATCCGGAGAGGCAAAGAAGAAGAAGAAAAATGCAGAATTAGGAACATTGTTACAGCGCTCAGCATGTAGCTAGTTTTGACCTTAACCTGAAATGCTCAGTGGTCAGAGGGTCAGAGCTCAAACAACACAAAAAACAAAGGGTGATTGTCCGATCTACGTGTGCATTGTACTATGAACGAGAAGTTTTCCTTAATAAAAACAGTATCATAGAATAATATCTGGCGATTGATCACACATGTCTCTGCCGAGTGCTTTGGTTTTACATAGCCGACAAGGTCGCTGTACGCTCATGTATACGGCCTATGTGTTGTCTACCTCATCGCAGCTGAATTTTGGCCTCGACTTCCTCCAATTCTGACTCTGCTGGGTAGCAGACAGCAGCAGCAGCTGACATGTGTCATCCAGAGCCGACTGGCAATTTGGCATGCATTGTAGTCAGAATTCAGAAACATACACGGCTGGCATCATGCGTTCGGTTGGATTCAGATGAACTTCTGTTAGCTGGGGCAGATCGAGTGATGAGAGTTAGGGGATCAAGAAAAGAAGGCAGAACCAAATTCCCTGATCAAATCTGGGACCGCGCCCACTTCTGGAGCTGGCTCTGGTTTTCAACGCCTCATAATCTGGCAGCCACAAAGTTGATTAAACAATGGGTTTGCGTCACTTTCCTCCGCTGGTTTGCTTGATTCGCCCATATCTTAGTATGAGCTAAGTCAAAATGTGTTTCTGAATGAACTTTCAGATTGGTGGTCGATTAGAGTTTAGACCGCATGCAAAAAAGTTCTACCTTTAGACTTTAGTCAGTTGCTGAGAGGTTCGCAATGGCAAAAGTAAAGCGAGTATTCCATGGTAATAACAAAAACATAAGGTTCTACCGTTCTAGATGTGCTAAAACCTTTGGAATTCTTATCAGAAATTCAGAATCACACTATGGGAGTTAGCCACAGCAGCGTGCATGCTACAAGCCTACAAGCAGTTGAAGCTAGTGGCAAAGATACTTGACGGGCCGTTTCTGGACCACGTTATGGCCCAAATATACATGGAGACAGGAATGGAAATTTTTTAAATAATATTTTTTATTTGAAATTTCAAAAATATGTTGAACTTTCAAAAAATGACAAAACTAGATCATGTCGACCTGTCCATCGATTCTGCTCCTACGGTATGGGTGTGAGTATATGTATGAATATATGTTTCTTAATAGGTAAAGTTTATCCGATACATACGGTATGGGCCTTGTATTGCTGTATATATTTGTATTTGTTACATATTATAAATGATATGTTTATATTCATATATAGACACGTAGTTTAATGTTATGTAATCTATTTATATATGTACTCAATTATGGGTCCTATGGGTACACGTTAACCGTATGGGTGTGAGTACATGTATGAATGTTATGTAATCTATTTACATATGTACTCAATTATGGGTCCTATGGGTACACGTTAACCGTATGGGTGTGAGTACATGTATGAATGTATGTTTCTTAATATATAAAGTTTATCCGATAGGTACGGATAGATATGTGTGACAAATCCATTGCCATCGGGTGAGAAAAAAAGGACCGCTAGAATTTGTGCCCAGAATGGGCCTCCACGCGCAAATTCCTGTGGTCTAGATGTTTGATGTGACATGTCATAAAAACCGTCATTCTCAGAGGCGGCTAAATGAAACATCTGGAAGTAGAAGTAAAAGTAGGACATAAAAATTGGCTCGGCCGTGAGCACAAGCTTTGGCTTAACTGATAGGTAAATAAATTGAGCCTTATCCTATGTTTTGGGCTCAGTTCCGAATCGAGCTGAGCCGAGCTAGCTCGTGAGCTATTCATTTGGCTTGTTAGCCTGATTTATTTTTTAAATTTTAATATATATGATATTTTATTTGAATGTGATATTTAATATTTGATGTAAATCATGATTTTTATTGATTGTTAATATTTTATTCTTAAATATAGTATATATTAATATATAATTATTGAATTTATATTTTTTAATTTATATTTTGCATGTAACATATATTAAAATTAGCTGGCTCGTAAGTCAGCTCAAGCTGGCTCAAGCCATACACCGAGCCGAAACAAGTCGAGTCTGGATTTTTAGTTCGATTCATAAATGAGCCGAACTCGTTTTCTATCGAGCCGAGCCGAGCCTCGGCTCGTTTCTAGCCCTATCTGGAAGAGTGGGCGACTAGTTATGTAAATTAAAAAATAAAAATAAAAATAATAGAAAAGTAGAACAGGGCCCACCCGTCCATGTGATTTGTTCAGGCTATGTTTGTCTGTTACAGACGCAGAGAAATTACGCGTCTGTTCTAACACGGTACTGGGCTGTGGGAAGAGACCCATCTCAAATTTGGGCCTGAAAACCTTATTTCACAATGACAAATTGAGCCTTTGTACAGTTCAGTTTCATCTCGATCTGCAGACACACAAATCATCGGCTCATCGCTGGGCAAAACAAATGCTGAACTAAGCATTCACGTGCAGCCAAAATCAGAATCAGCAGATAAAGCTCATGGCCAGAGCGTGCAAATCTTCAGGGTTCAGATTTCTTTTTGATAAGGAGAGTTCAGAATTTTTTAGATAAGAAGAGTTTAGATATATATATGTCTCAAGCCAGGCAAGTATACATCGATCACTGATCAGAATGACAGCCAACCTATGACGAAGCAACTGTTCCTCTTATCCAGTCTCAGACCCGTTCATCCATCTCGTCAAAGCGATCGCTACTTACACACGGACATGCAGCGTGCCGTTTTACCTTTTCCATCTCGTTCTCGCTCATCTCTGCATGCGACTGCAATCATTTGGTCGCGTTTCAGATATAATTGTTATTAGTGAATTTGTATTTATCTTTTTCACTGTTATCATCTATG
Source organism: Zizania latifolia (assembly GCA_000418225.1). NCBI lineage: Eukaryota > Viridiplantae > Streptophyta > Magnoliopsida > Poales > Poaceae > Zizania > Zizania latifolia. Next base: position 91,899 of record KE371962.1, read on the forward strand.
CATCACTTATTTTTGAATGATTATACTATTTCAAAATCCTATTACGATAAGAGATAACAGTAGAAACTATTTTTATTTTTATGAAAGAAATTTAAGTGTTGAGATTCATTTGCACGGTAAAATTGCTCGTAACGCTGGAATGAAAGGAGACGAAGGTTGTGATTCATTTGCTGATTTGCACCGTAACATCGCTCTCCCCTTACGGGCATCAGAGCGCAGAATTCCTACACACCACCATCCTACGTACTACCACGCGTCCGATCTTGCCAAGTTCAGATATCTCGCCGGCACAGCGGGCAGGAGCCGTGCCTCACCAGCCAGCAGTCGATGCAAGGCACGTGGAACACGTGCCGGCAGCTCGGCAGCCTCCTCGCCACCTCGCCGACTTGGAAGTCCTGCAAAGTTGCAATTTTTGTTAACCATTGCACTTGCAGAGACAAGAGCAGAAATCGACGTGGAGGGGTGGGTTTCAGTTCATCGTAACCAACCTGGAGGCAGACGGAGCAGCAGAGGGCGTCGCCGGCGGAGTCGACGGCGTTGTCGCCTGTGATCTTGATCGCCGGCAGCCGGCGGAGCGTGTCCGCCGGTACCCCCTTGGTGCCGCCGGTTTCGAACAGGTCGCTGGTCTCAGCAAACGGCGAGCTGATGGCGCTTATCTGCAACCGTGGCATCCAGAAAAATAATCTCATCATCGTTACAAACTGTGGTGAATACTGACAGCGAAACAGTATAAATCCATTCTTCCTAAAGTCTCTGTGCTGATCCGAAGAGCAGATTGCATCAGATCGGTTACGTCAAACTGAACCACTTCGGAATAGAAAAGAGACGCCCACAAAACCTACAGTTAATTGTTTGCAGTCATTTGCTAGCTACCGGTGCAAGTCTCTTTCTGAATTTTCACACAAAAAAGTTTCTTGCTTTCACTTGTGGGTGATGAGTGATGACCTCACCGCACCACAGTGCGTGATCTAGACGATTAACACAAGCATGTTACTGAAGGGAGCACCCCATCTGTGGACGCCTATTGGTTGCATTAGATGAGGGAGCAGCAGCAGCAGCATGGTGGCTTCTGGGCAATGCATGAACCGACTGACAATCAAACAGTCGACAAGGACATATACTTTTTCTTCTCAGATTCAGAAGAAAATGGTTGCATTAGATGCTGCTGCTGCTGCTGCTGCTATATATGTGTAGCACCGTGTCGGTATAACTATATGACTGGAGCGTTAGGTCTATTCTCGAATCAAAAACATGTATGGTGATGATGGCTTCCATGCGAATGGGCGAATTTATTCAGAGCATGGCGCGCCATAACTTGTAGCATCTGAGCTGAGGTTGAGTTGATACCTGACTCTGCACGGCGCTCTGCACCGCCGGCCCCACCTTCTCCCGGACCAGCCTACCGCTGAGGAGGCTGGAGATGATATCCACCTGCGTGTACAGTACAACAGCACAAACACTGTCAAAACACAACTCCGGGAGTACTCAACTGTACATTGGAATGGGGCGAAGTTTTGGGGCCTTTTGGCTCTCACCAAATGCAGCAAGAAATGCTCAGACCCAAATTGCATAAATGTATATTCTTAGGTGCATTTGATGAGACAAGAGAGTTTTCTGAAGATGTTTGGTCTGTTTTTTTTAAGCCACTGGGATTACAAGATTGGCATCAAAACCTGCCCATGGAAACCTCGAGGCGCACCTAATTGCCATCGGCATCAGGCTCACATAAGCTCTGAAAGCGAAAAGATGTGTGCTTTTTTTGGACAGGTTTACTACAGCTACATACCCTTATCATGACCTTTCGAACACCAAACAGGTCACCGAATTTGGATCACTTGTGAGATGAACTGGATTTGCTTACAGTTTGAAAATGCTCGTTGAATTGTAGTCATATTTTTTTTCCACGAACAGGGAAAGAAGCCATAAATCTTCAGAGCCAAAACTTGCTCTAAAAACATCTTCAAAGCTAAAACTGTAGAAAACTGAAATTTGCTCATGCGTCTCTGAATATATCATTCCGGAATGCTTCGAGATGATCAGAGGAATCGGTTATACTGCGAGTGGGAGAGTGAGAGGCAATGCGTTACCATGTAGACGAGGCTCCAGACGCCGGAGCCGCTGGAGTGCCAGAGGTCCCGGGACGACTCGGCGACCTCGATGGAGAAGACGGCGCCGGAGATAGCGCCGATGCCGGCGCCGCGCAGCATTCCGCTCTCCGTCGCGAGCCCGATCACGCAGCCGGTCACCGCCCCGACCAGCGACCCCACTGCAGGAGCAGGAGACACTCACTCGTAACAAGGACCAAGAAACCAATCACGGAATCACAGTACGCCGTCCTGCAGGAGCAGGAGAAGGCAACGCACCTGCGGCGAAGATGCAGGTGGCGACGGCGCAGAGCACCCTGCACGCCAAGCCGCGCGCCGCGGAGCAGAGGCCGCCGCCGTCGCCGGCCCATTGCCGTTGCTCCGCCGCCGCGGAGGCCGGGGCAGCACCAGGAGTAAGAGGAGTAGCAGACGACGAGCTGGGAGACGCGTCCATCTGGAGAAGCCAACCGTCCTTCGCTCGCTCTCGCCCACGCGGCAACACGATGACGAGCAGCTAACTACCAGCCTTCCGCCGCCGCCGCAGCAGCAGTCGTGGAAATGGAGGCTCGTGTCGTGCAGCTAGCGATCGATCGATGTTTGCAGCTGTAAGTCTGGCTGCGTAAGCTAGGGCTCGCTCGCTATAAATAGTGGCGGGCCATATACAATCTGTGGACTGAGCTCGATCTGTGTCGCGCGCTCCCGGCGGTGAAGCGGACGATACCGTGAGCCCACCCCGGTTTTTCCATGGTTTTGCCGCGTGGTCCACGTATACATATCAACCTAAACCTTCTATCAGGTTCATCAAATCGCAGTAACCAGTTTTCTCACCGGTAAAATGATTTATAAAAATCAGACCGATAAACATGATAATTGATGGTCAGATCATCGTCGACAACCGGTCTGCACCTGCGCACACAGTATACATTCTCCCAGGTTACCTCTGCCTGGTGTCATGGAAAATTGGGGGGGCAATCGGGCGTTTTTCAATTGGTCCGTGATCATTATTGCCATCATTTCATTTGCTTCGTGTTGAGGTCTTGAACTCTGAATATTTTATTTTGTTACCGATGGCAGTACGAGTATTTGGATTGTTTGCTACAGAAGAATTTCAGAGGCATAAACAGGGAAGCAGGACGGTAAGTTTGAGTGCTCTGGATTGGGTTTAACTTGGATGCCGATTTAATTCTCAGTCGTCTTTGTTTGGCACATATACATTGGGTCGGATGAATTCTCGCTGATCTTAATTTTTACTTAAGATAATATAAATGGTTTGATTTGATAACTGTATGAATGTTGTTTTGTCTCATAAGTATGGATATTAGTTATTTGATTGCTGCCTGAATTTTCGCTCAAGCTTAAACGCTTAATGCGTTGCTTCTTGATTGACGGTAGAAAAGCACAGATTGTTAGTAACATGGAGAAGCGGCAGTTTTGTTTACACTAAAAAGAGAGGATTTGTGGGTTAGGATCAAATGGGAACGATGTTAGAACAAGAAAGAAAAAGAAAAACAGGGCACACAAGGGGATAAACTGGTGGTGGCGTATGAACTTTTGTTTAGCACAGTTCCCAGATCGAAGAATTTTCCAAGCTATAAAAAATCTTGATCTAGAACCACGTATATTAAGGATATTTAGTTAAGTCAACTAGTTTTATTTTGAACTAAATATAAAAAATTAAACCATTCTATCTTCTTGAAAATAGAGTTATACCAAACATATTATAAATGAGCGGTGGTACGGGTACATTTCTGGGGTTCAGTCGAGATAGCTACGTGCAAGAGTGTGGGTGTTATCCATGGATTCAGTTCACAGGAGCACAGTGGTTTCCATAGTATGGTATAGGATTTGACTGCTGAATGGAACACAAACAAAGTAGATGTCCCCATCAATAATTCATTGTTTGCTGCGCTGAAAATGATGTCCCGATGGAACACAAATTCGAGTTTATCATTTGCTCGTGCCTAAAATGCACAGCGGCCCAACCTACAAGAGCATTTGTCTTCTCAAGCCTGGTTGGAACCTTTTCAATTCTGAAAATCAGTCTGTAAGAATACGAAGGAGGTAATATTTTTCTACTTTTTATATTTTAGTTTATTTTTAGATTTTATAGTTATTATGTTTTATGATCTAAAACTAAAATTTAGATCGCTTGAAAAATTTTAGATTCAAGAGTACCTACAGGTACCAACAACTCTTCAAATATGCTCTCAAGTTACTACATCAACTCACCTAATGGGACTCCAACTAGCATGTTTGATTAATTAGACCTTTCACTTTCTTGATGTAGGAGACTTAGCACAAAAAAGATAGGAAAAGTCTGTAGCGCATTTGACCCAACGTGGAGTGACGCCCCCACCATGGACGCTTTTGCATTCTTCTCCCACGTCGGTAGGATCACTGTATTAGCTTTGGTGTGGAGTAGGCGCAAGGAAGAAGTAAAAAAAAAATTATATCTAGAGATGAGTTAACTGGTATTAACTAATTATTCAAAATTTTAATAAATTTAGTGCAATTCGATGGAAATTAAATAGAAGTAAGGAGTTAAGCTTTGGACTTAAACCTCAGCTGGCTTAGATCTGTCTCCACCTATGAGTAGGAAGGAACAAACGAGAGTTTTTGAGAGCAATGTAAGCACATTTGAGACGTAAGAGATGATGGGAGAGCAAGATAGACGACTGTGGTTAGTGTTGAAATATAAATAAATTATCCGTTCTTCTCTATCAACTTAAATGTTTGTATGAACTATGCACCTGGTCTCGATATCGTATTGGAGCTAAAGGTTTATGAATCTTGAATGAACCTATGCATGAGTAGAGGTATTGAAGTACGAGTGGATTGAACTATTTTCTTATCATGTTAAGATTTTGGGTGAACTAGTTGGAAAATATGACCATATTCAAAGTAGTACATCAACTCGTCTAATGGGACTCAAACTTAAATGTTTGTATGAACTATGCACCTGGTCTCGATATCGTATTGGAGCTAAAGTCTATGAAGCTTGAATGAACCTATGTATGAGTAGATGCAAGTACAAGTGAACTCAATTCTCTTCTTATCATGTTAAGATTTTGGTGAAGTAGTTGGAAAATATGACCATATTCAAAGTAGTACATCAACTCGTCTAATAGGACTCCAACTAGTTTGCTTGATTAATTAGACCTTTCACTTTCTTGATCGAGGAAATTTTAGAGTACTATAGGAGTATATTTTGGCCCAAGACACGTGGCTTGCCTTGCCTCCACCACCTTCTTCAATTCCTTAGTTTCAGCTAGCTTACCGTATTAGCTTTCGATGAGTGTGTGCATGTTAGGGGAGGGCTAGAGCGATAGTTCAACGGATAGCAGCCCGACTATTTGCTTGTCTAACCAATGTCAGCTGAGATTTATTAGATCATACAATGGATGTTGAAACGAGACATAGTCTCCGACAACTATGTCGGAGTTATAAACAGAGCACACACTATACAGACTCGACATAAACTCTAGCCAATGGTAAGGAAGTAATGACGGTGCCATAGAGATAGATGAACCGGGGCAAAATGGGGGCAAGGGTAGATCCAATGTATATGGTGTGCTATCACATGATAACAATACCTTACCTATTAGCCTAAGTAGGCTTATCTAATCTGGTATTGATGATAGCAGTCTGGTGTAGCTAGTGACCTCAATGCATCATAAAAAATATAATCATTAGTAAATAAATCTATGATGACAACATTAACCTAAAATATTAAATCTAGGTAAGAATATCGAGGAGATAGAGGGGGCAACCGGCAACAACAGGGAAGCCAAGAGGAAGGCATGTAAAGCGGGAGGGGTCAGAGTTGGAGGGAGAAGAGATCATGCATGGAAGATGAATAGGTTGCTAGGGCAGTTGTAGTGGAGTAGAGCACAATAAGACCAAGGCTCACGCTCATCGGATCAACTCGCGTCCACTTCACACAAAAATGTGTAGTTTTCAATAACATTTGATAGTTCAATACGTGAAAATTCACCTCGATATAGTGGCGAATTCAATCTTCAAAATACTATTGTCGTGCGAATGACAATAGGAACAAGCCTCACTTAACATTGTCAAAACGTAATGCTATTTTGGCAATACAGATTCACTCGATGCTATTTTGGTAATTTTATCTCTATTTATTACAGAACTGTTTGTCCATATATGGCCGTGGATTCTAATTTTTGATTATTCTTGGAATTGATTTTGTAGTGAACCAAATTCATCTCCAAAATCATTTAGCTAAATGATTAGATTCTAATTCTTTAAAAGAGAATAGTAGTCTAAAATAATCATTATGCCTATGTCTTTGGTTGCATTATATATATAATGTTTATGTTATATGATCTAAAATTATATAAATAAAAACAAATAAATAATATAAATTATAAATTATATTACTTATATTATATGGTGTATTAATATACTTTAGATATTTTCCTAACCTTATATGGATATTTTTAATTTTTATTAATCTGATTCTTGTGAGAAGCAAGATCTTATCTTATTCTTTCTCACACTAAAAAGGAGAATCCATTCTCCTAAATTCTGGTGTGAATCACTTATATACTTATATTTATAACCGTTAGATAAGCATTCTAGATATTCTCTTTACAATCCACACAAAAAAAATCCCCTAACAAGCGGGCCTACATGTGGCAAGAGGCAGTTAGTACCAGTTGACAGATGCTTAGTGGGCATGCATAATTGCATACCGTGATCGATCAGATTCAGACCAAACAAGAAAGAAACGGCACTCACGATTGGCCACCATTGCCGGCCATTCCCCAAGGAAGAAGAAATGCAAGCCTACACGGCACGCCTGCAAGGCTGCAATACCGCCATTGCCGAGAAGCAAGCGAAGCCCACAGGTAAGAGCGAATCGGTGACACGGCCATGCCAGTGGTTTGCAATGCATGCGCCCTTGCATTAACTCCTGCTCAGCTGCAAGACCTGCCCCTTAGTTATGATCCATCCGACGGAAAATATCTCGACATTAGAGCAGGGCAAGGGCACGTACGTACTCTGCACTTCTGCAGCTGCGAGCTAAGCATGGCCTCAGAAAAGGACGTGTTCATCATGCATGTGAGTGACAGACTGATGGAGATTGGCAAGCGTTTCTGGGATTTTTCAGGCAATGCATAGTGTGCAGAATCTGGTTTCAATTTCCGATACTTTTATTCGGAGGAAAAGATGGTTACTCACCATTCTGAAGCTTGTTAGTGAACTGAGACAGCTAGTTTGATCTGAAAAAAGAAAAGAAAAGGCTGGGTTTGCAACTTCAACTGCCTGCAATTAAGTGCAGCATTAAGCGACAACAACGGCATAAGCAAGCTTCAGAAATCAATGAGGTGTCCTTGATGCACGTACAAGACCATCATTGGCAGGAGAGCGACATTTGGCAACTGATTAATTAGCTGAAGCCTTGGAGGCTTAGGCAGATAAACTAGCACAATCACCTCAGATCAGTTTGGCATAATCTGACAGGGAACTAACCGTTCAATGTGTTGATCAAGAATGGACTTTCATCTAATAGTTGAGTAAAACTTGACCCTGATGTGACAACATTTTGCCGTCAAAATTATAGATCTTTTGACTCAACAAGAGGTGTCAATCTTAGCCAGGCAGTGCACAATCATCATGACCATAGAACTTAAAATCCAATTTGCGGTTAATGTCATAGGGCACTTTGAAGGCCAATTTATTATACACATTGTAGGTCACATTTAATTAATTACAAATTTATGAATTATTAAATTATGTTAAATCTATAGTTGAGACTCTAAATCGATTATAACTCGGTATTTAATAATTTTAAATTTTAAAATTATTAATACGTGTAAAACCTATATTTCAGACTACAAACCATGTACAACTTTATGTTTATTAAAAAAATGTAAATAAGACTCCAAACCATGTACAATTTGATATTTATTAGTTATAAATTTTAAAATTATAAGACATGTAAAAGCTGTAATTAAGACCTCAAACCGAACATAATTTGATATTTATTAATTACGAATTTTAAAATTATTAAATTATGCAAAATCTATAATATAATTGAGACTCTAAACCGATCGAGTACAATAGTAACCATGCAATGCACAGGAGATGACTAGTATTAGAGGTAGGTCACAAACCTCTTTAGTAGTGATATAGGCAAAGACCTACGACCTCCAACTATGGAAAAGACCTATGATGGATGGTGAAAACCATCGACAGTAACAAAGGCAATGCGCGTCGGTGCATTTTATAATTCTGTAATACACATGAACGTATCTGTGAAAACTCCACATACACACGCATATACTAGTTTCTGTCTACACTGGTGGTGTATAATTTTGTAATACACTAATACTAGCTAGTTGTAGACCTTTACATATATATAGCAGATGTGTTGGATAACTAGGCAATTGCAGTATTAATTTCCGAAATAGATACTGTAATTGCCTAGACACTGTAATTGCCTAATTATCCAACAATCCAAAAACCATATTTTAGGCGATCTGTAATTTATTTAATGGCTGGTTTTGCGGATGCACTGAGACCAAAATTTTTTTCTGGTGTGCACTTTAAGAGATGGCAAGCAAAAGTCTATCTCTGGCTTACTGCTATGAATATATGGGAAGCGAGACTTGGCCAACCTGAAGGTGAACTTTCTTCTGATGAGCAGAAGAAATTCGTGGAGGCCAATAATCTCTTCGTGAGATGCATTCTAGGCGTGCTCTCTGACCGTCTATGTGATGTTTATATCACTATGACAGATGCGAAATAGTTATGGGATACTCTGATCGCAAAATATGGTGCATCAGATACAGGCAGTGAACTATACCTCATAAAGAGCATTCATGACTACAGGATGGTAAATAACCGTTCTGTGGTGGAACAAGCTCATGAGGTTGTGTGCATTGTAAAGGAGCTTGATCTCGTTAAGTGTCCTCTACCTGACAAGTTTGTTGCTGGATGTATAATTGCAAAGTTGCCTTCATGAAGAAACTTCGCCACTACTCTAAAACATCAGAGACAAGAGATGTCAGTTAAAAACCTGATAGCGTCTCTTGATGTTGAAGAGAAAGCTCAGGCAAATGACGCTTTTGAGAAAGGAGTAGAGGGCCAGATTAGCGTCAACATGGTGTAGAAGTCCCCACATAGCAAGAGCAAAGAAAAAATAAGCCTACCAAGATTATGAAAATCACTATCTTCAAGAAGAAAAAGAAAAATAAAGCCGAGTTGAATTACTTCACTTGCGGTGAACTAGGATATTTCTCCAAGGATTATCTAGATCGTGCAGATCGCAAAGGGCAAAGGGCAAAGAATATCAACATGATGACCATGGGCAATACTGAGGATGGGTACAATAATTTACCTACTGTTCTTTCAGTCTTTCAAACTACTAGCTAGTGGTTTAATATGGGTGTCAATGTTCATGTGTGTACTGACATATCTATATTTTTTTCTTACCAGGCCATCCAGGATTCTTCCATCTTAATGGAGAACGGGTCACATGCTTCTGTTCATGGTGTTGGCACGGTAGATCTGAAGTTTACTTCAGAAAAGATCGTGCAGCTAAGGAACGTGTAGCATGTTTCTACTATCAACAAGAATCTTGTTAGCAGTTCCGTTCTATGTAAGGACGGGTTTAAGGTAGTTTTAGAGTCTAATAAATTAGTCTTATCGAAACATGGATAATTCATTGGTAAATGTTATGATTGCGGAGGCCTGTTCTGTTTTTCTCTTTTAGATTTTAGCAATAAGTCAGTGAACCATATTTATGGCAACATTAATGATGATGTGAGTATTTGGCATTCACGTTTATGTCACGTTAATTTTGGCTTGATGTCTCGACTTTCAGTATGTGTTTAATTCTAAATTTTATCATTGCCAAAGGTTCTAAGTGCCATAGTTGTGTGTAATCGAAGCAATCTCGGAAGCCTCATAAGGCGGCTGAGGAGAGAAACTTGGCACCTCTAGAACTCATACATTCTAATCTTTGCGAGATGAATGGTGTGTTGACAAAGGGTGGAAAGAGATACTTCATGACATTGATTGACGATGCGTCTAGATTTTGTTATGTTTATCTATTGCGAAGTAAGGATGAGGCATTAGACTACTTTAAAATCTATAAAATCGAAGTTGAAAATCAACTAGAGAGAAAGATCAAACGTCTGAGGTTAGATCGTAGTGGTGAATATTTTTCTAAATTATTTGATGAATTCTATGAGGAACACGGTATTATTCATGAGAGGACGCCTTCCTATTCGCTCAAATCAAACAGGATTGCCGAGAGAAAAAATCGCACGCTAACTGACTTGGTTAACGCCATGTTAGATACTGCCGGTTTATCAAAGGCATGGTAGGGGGAGGCTCTGTTGACTACATGTCATGTCTTGAATAGAGTTCCTAACAAGAATAAAGAACAAACTTCATATGAGATATGGATTGGGAGAAAACCATCATTTTCTTACTTACGCACTTGGGGGTGTTTGACGAAAGTCAATGTTCCAATTATGAAGAAACATAAGTTAGGACCTAAGACAGTATATTGTGTCTTTCTAGGCTATGTTCAGAGGAGCATGGCATATAGATTTTTAGTAGTAAAATCTGAGGTGCCTGATATACATGTTGATACTATTTTAGAATCTCGTGATGTAACTTTTTTAAGAATATATTTCCTATGAAAGATATGCATAACACTGTTAGATTTTCTGCTGAGATAATTTTTGAACATGATACACCTATTAATTTCGAGTCTTCTGAACAACAAACTCAATTTAAGAAAATCCTTGAGGAGGATGACAGTGAAGCTCCTAGGAGTAAGAGACAAAGGGTTACAAAATCCTTTAGTGATAATTTCACTGTGTACCTTGTGGATGACACTCCCACAATCATTGCTGAGGCGTATGCATCTCCAGATGCAGATGATTGGAAAGAAGCTGTCCATAATGAGATGGACTCGATTCTATCCAATGATACGTGGGAGCTAACTAAACAACCCTATGGTTATAAACCCGTAGGTTGTAAGTGGGTATTCAAGAAGAAGCTTATGCCTGATGATACTATTGAGAAGTACAAGACTCGGCTTGTGGCCAAAGGTTATACACAAAAAGAAGGCGAAGACTTTTTCGATACTTATTTACCTGTTGTTAGACTGACCACTTTCAGAGCATTACTTTCCTTAGCTGCCTCATATGGTCTTATCGTTCATCAGATGGACGTTAAGACAGCTTTCCTCGTTAGAGAGTTGGATGAGAAAATCTACATGGATCAGCCTGATGGGTTTATAGTGAAAGGTCAAGAGAGCAAGGTATGTAAATTATTAAAGTCTTTGTATGACCTAAAACAAGCACCTAACTAGTGGCATGATAAGTTCGACAGAACTCTAACTTCTACGGGCTTTGTCATAAACGAGACCGATAGATGTGTGTACTATCGACATGGTGGGGGCGAAGGAGTTATATTATGTTTGTATGTCGATGACATACTAATCTTTGGCACAAACATTGATGTGATCAATGAAGTCAAGTCTTTTCTATCAAAGAGTTTTGATATGAAAGATCTGGGAGAAGCTGATTTATTCTTAACATCAAATTGATTAAGGACGAGAATGTGATTACACTTTCGCAATCCCATTATGTGGAGAAGGTCTTGAACCGTTTCAGCTATAAAGATAGCAAGCCATCTCTAACTCCTTATGATCCTAGTGTGATACTTTGAAAGAATAAAAAAATTGCCAAAAATTAACTTAGATACTCTCAGATAATCGATTCAATCATGTACCTAGCTAGCACAAAGAGACCCGACATATCATTTGCTATGAGCAAATTGAGCAGGTTCATGTCCAACCTGGATAGTGATCACTGGCATGCACTTGAAAGGGTTATGCACTACTTGGTAGGTACTATGAGTTATGGGATTCACTATTTTAGGCACCCTGTTGTGCTTGAGGAATATAGTGATTCAAACTGGATATCTGATGCTGATGAGCTTTATGCCACGACTGGATATGTTTTACCCTTGGAGGTGGTGTAATATCATAGAGGTCTTGCAAACAGACCATTTTTACGAGGTCAACCATAGAAGCAGAACTCACTGCTTTAGGCACAACAACTACTAAGGCAGATTGACTGCGTGAGCTATTAATGGACTTGCCTGTTGTTGAAAAACCAATGCTGACTATCCTTATGAACTGTGACAATCAAACAGTGATAGTCAAAGTAAACAGTGCTAAGGATAATGTGAAGTCATCAAGACACGTTAAAAGACGATTGAAGTCTATCAGGAGGTTGAGAAACTCCGGAGTAATAAGTGTGACTTATATTCAAACAGACAAAAATATGGCAGATCCCTTTACAAAAGGGCTATCCTGAAATATGATAGAAAATACATCGAGGGAGATGGGTGTGAGACCCGTATGAGTTGCCATAGTGGTAACCCAACCTATGTGATCGGAGGACCTGAGAAAAACAAGCTATTGGTTAACTGAGGAGAGTAATTACTAATCCTCTCTAAGTGAAGATACAATACTCTTAGATACTGTAAGGCATATTGGTTTTATACCTTAATGTATTCTGTTGACTTTAATTAGCAAAGATGATATCCTACAGAGCATTCTTAAAAGAATACACCTATATGAGCCTGACTGTTTAACATCGCAGTCTACAAGACTTGGATGATCTCTAATAAGCTCATTATGAGACCAGGGAGTATGACGCATATGCTCCACCCGCGGGGTAGGCTACTGGCAGCTAGGTACTAGTTATGACTTTAAGTGAAACTTGTTCGCACAAAACTTGTAATTCAAGTCATAGTCCATTGTTCAAGTTGTGAATGAGTGTAGCTTGGAGTTCTAGACGAGAGTTCAACTTAACAGTCCTCGCTGAAACGCTAGTATATTAAACAGTAGTGAGAAAAAGACAAATCTCTAAATGGGCATTTGAGATCTAGTGGGGGATTGCTGGAATTTTGGACTTGGCCCATAAGAATATTTCAGAAATTCCTAATAAATCTCAAAGGCCCATGCCATGCAAGAGGATGATAAAAACCTTTAGTCCCATATTGCTAGTGTAGATAGAGGATGGCAACTTATATAGTGGGGTTATCTTCATTCCACTAAGCTATATGTATGGGAGAGAGAAAGGGAGCTCCACACGTGCGCGCGCTCGCTCGTCTCGCCTCGCCTGGCTTGGTTGGGCCAGGCTCGAGCTCGAGCATGGGCACGGGTTTCATGGGCGCGCGACACCTGCATGAATGGTCCACCGAAATTCGGCTTCTCGTCTTGTGGGGACGCGGCCTCTTTTTGTCGTTCTGATTTTTTGGTAACTTGGCCTATATTCGGGATATGGAAACCAACACGGTTTAGATCACGATCGTGACGTGAGATCGTGCCATCCCCATATAAATACCCAGCTATCCGGCCTCTACCTGCTGATCACGTATCAAATTAGGTCAGAACTCAAACCGTGCAAAGGTTTTTGCCTCTCCTCTCTGCTACGCCGTCGCCGTAGTCTTCTCCATCCCGCCCGTCGGCGTGCACCGGTAAATGGGAGAGTAGGTCTCCAGAACCTCTCGCCCTTGTGATCCTGTATTGGGAGAGGGCGAATAAGGTTTTTGGGAAGCGCTCCGCGCGATTGCTTATGTCCGTCAACACGGCGTGCCTTCCGTTGACATCTACCGTCGGTCGCCGTCCTCTGTGGTCCGACACCAACAGGAACCAGCCTACACCGGTTGTGGCATCTTCATCTGCGAGCGTTCAGTACTTGTGCTGCGATCCCTCTCGGTTTTTAATCATGTTTTACGAAATCATGATTAGATTGTTCTTGTTAACTAGTATGTTAGATCTGTTTCATGCTAGTTTTTACGGATGTCATGATTTATTTATTTTAGAAATTAATACTGTAACTGTCTAATTATCCAACAAGATGCACACCGATATGCTCACACTAATACACGTGCAAATACAAGTTTCTCAACATGGTTTGAAATCTCACACTCCCGTGATATGATGAAAGCTTCATCAACATAGCGTAAAGAAAGAGGTTACAATATGTGTAGCTTGAGCAAACAACCACTAATCGAACTCAAGGATATCCTTTTGAGAATTGTGTGTTGTGCATACACTTGTGTTTTGCCGATCAGCCAATCACCACTCATGATATAATGATAGTACACATGGCAAGACTAACAAAAAGTAGATATGTGTACTACTTAATCATTAATATTTTATATAGTCTTTGATAAACCGAATTCTTTAATTACTAGAGAGTGCATAAGATTAGATAGATAGAAAGTATATATGATTAATATAAGATATTAAAAACTGATTTTTTTAACCTGGGTGCCAAGATACCCTATGACACATTGGATCTGTCCCTGTAGGCGAGTTGAGTACAACTTGCATAAATAAATGAGCAACAGTAGCATAGTACCATGCAAATTGTGTAGGCGAAAATGAAAAATAGAGAAAGAAGAGCTGAAAAAGTTCTTGTTTGAAGGAAAAGAGTTGGAGAAGTCAAATCAAATTGAATCAAATGGGTGGAGTCTCTCTCTCTGTGTATATATAATGCATGTCCATATAATATTCACATATTTTTTTTTAAGATTGGAAAGTTGTTGTGCTAGCTCTATCAAAAGCCCTAAGATGGGAGGTGTAAGGACTCTTGTTGAAAACCCTGTTCTATAATGGAAATTGTGTAAGAAACGGTTGTGATGAGGTACAGTGTAAGCACAACTTCCAAATTGCGACTGTGTAACTCATAATCGATGCCAGAAGATGACTTCTGCAAACTCCTCTATAATAATTGACATTTGACAATAAAATTGGAACATAAATATTAGGCGATTATAATGTCTAATCAAACACAAGGATAACTTAAAGATGCTACTCTCTCGTCCCACAAAGTCTTTTATTTTTTAGATAAGGTTGATGAATTAATTGTGAGAGTAAAAGATCAAAATATTCATTATCAATAAGAAATTGATATTGTTTAGTAATGGTTAAGGATAGGTAAATGGCATTGAAGGAATAAAACTTTTAATTTGTGAACCGATGATAGGTAAGGAGATAAAATAAAGACTTTTGAGACAAATTTAAAGGTTTAGAAATAAATTCTTTTTCGACGGAGGAAATATTTTACATTGTTCTGGTCATTGCACGTACGCATAGTCGTCATGTATGTATAATTAAATAAATGGGTAAAAACGATGAGTCAAAGGAGATAAAATCCACTTGCATATAGGAGTAATGATACAGTAGAATTTGTAAGCATGGATAAGAGGAGACCGACTTTGTAAGCATGGATAATTCCAAAGCAAAATTTTTAATCAAAATTTGTGTAATCTTGGAAATCTCAAAATCAACTCGAACCAAATAAAAACTAGACTAGTCCTAGGATTTTTTTAGAGGGAGTAAATAACTAGGCTTAATTACTATCCAATATGTCCTACAACTTGCAAATCCACTGTACCAGTCGATGGAAATTAACCACTACAAAGGCACTCGCAATCCCGCTAGAAATTAATTAATACATCACATATCAATAGATCAGAGTCAAAAATATATCACACATAGAACTAGCTAGGTTCGTTAACTATCGTTATTTAATCATTTAAAATTCTTAAAGCTTTTTATATGAAGTTGATAAAAAATTAATATAAATAAAGAGCTAAGGTCTTTAGCCTCAAGCCCTAAACTGTCCTAGTCATATCTTGGCTCATTGATTAGTACTATATGTAGAGTCGTAGAGATATCACAGTGAGATGGCACAAGTATTTAGCTCAATTAAGACGGACAATTGAACGCAAGGATAAGCCCAAATCTGGTGCTTTCCTACAGTCACTAGCTACGTATGTATACACACTAGACCACAATTAAGCATGTGTGAATAATAACAAGACGCGTATGCTGATCGATCAACACGCATGGATAACGAAACTGACGCATGCAGCTGATCGAGTTGTAGTGCACGGGAGCAATGCATGTAAGCATGTTATTACCAGACAGATTAATTGCACGGATTGGTAATGCAACAGTGACAGACCAGTTGAAAACCGAGAACAATTTGGATAATGGTGAGATTCAGAATTATAGGTCGATCAATAATATTGTCACAATAAAATTATCAACAGGCAATTATATATGACTTTCAGTGGGTATTGACATCGTCCTCATCAAATAGACCGAACTATTATCATCAACACTAAATTAAAGAATAATATTTAGACTAATCGGTAAGACGTTATTGATACTGTTACGTAAAAATATATCTTATACAGTGGATCTACGCACGACTATACTAAGGCTGTGTTTGGAACGGATTCTGAAGCAGCTTCTGCTTCTTAGAAGCCAGAATCCGTCCCAAACAGCTACTTTCTCCGCAGCGGATTATGAAAAGCGCTGCAGTAAATATAATAGGAAGCAGAATCCTCTCCCGGACCAGCTTCTCAGCTTCTTTACCCGCACCTGCCCTAGATTATGTAGGATATTTACCCGCAATGCCATTGAATATAAAGCAGCACACCGGTTGTTTTCCAGCGCACTGCACACATTCCCCATCTCCCGCAGTTCGCCCGTACTCGCCCGCGCAAGGTTTCGCCTCCAACCCTAGCCTTCGCTGGGGCGTCTTCACGCCGC
>KE371962.1:119322-160766 GCA_000418225.1 Zizania latifolia
AATATATTAAATAAAACATAGAAATAATGCTAAATTAATAGTGTGTTTAGGTCTAGAAATTCTAGGTGAGATGGTGTGTGGTGTAATAATGATATGGAAAGAACTAGGTTCCGGAATGATTGATCTGAAGCAAAAGATCGGACACTCCTCCTAACCTTTAGATCCATTGCGTGCAAATCCTGGCTGTTCGATCAAATTTTAAGTTTTTAACTATCAATGCTAAAATATGATGTGTTACTGATTGGAATATTGCGTATATATTATGTGAAACATTTATCAAAACTGATTGAAACATTATATAAAAACATTTGAAAGAAATTATGTTTCTAGCTGAAATATGACGTGTTACTGATTGAAATATTACGTATATATTATGTAAAATATTTATTAGAATTAATTAAAACATTATATAAAAACACTTAAAACAAAATGTGTTTCTGGCTGAAACATGAATTACATAATTTTTTAGAAACACTACTAATGTATAGAGTGAAACATTGTTTAATAAAAAAATAAAATAACTATGTAACTATTTGATACAGTATGATATACTAGATGAAATAATATGTGCAGTTATAATGAAACATTATTCGTAATTGATTGAAATATTATACAGGAACAATTAAAACAATTTATGTTTATAGTTAAACATGTTTTACATATTTTTTGAAACACTACTATCGTATAAAAGCGAGATATTATTTAATGAATAAAATAAAATAAATATTAAACTATTTGAAATATTATAATATACTAGCTAAAATAATACGTGTAGTTGTATTGAAATATTGTTTCTAACTAACTGAAATGTATCTCTACAGTTTTTTTATTGGACAAAAAACTTATTAGGCCAAGCCCACTTCTTTCCATGCGCGGCAACGTTTCCTGAGTCGTGTCTCATAAAAGCGCTGGCTTCGGATGCTCGTACTTATGCATTATTGTAATGATATTGCCTTGAGGCTTTTTTTTATCAGTTACCGCCTTCATCTGCACCGAGCAAATCAAATCTATCAAATCTAATCCAATGGTCACCAACAACTCATCGGAACGGAACTTGTGCCGCTTAGTAATTCAGTAGTCGGTGCCCAGCCGCCGCTCGCCGGAGATCCGCCGCCTTCGGCCTTCCGTACCGAGACGCACAAACACACCATCTCCGATTTAACTTTATTTCCAAGAACAAAGCCCCCCAAGAGGAGAACAAAAGATCAGGGCGGATGAGTTCACTCTGTTCATCCAATGTCTCCATGAGGAGAGGAGAACCATGCGTACGGCGCATTCCCATGGCGTTCTTCTGCATCCTGGCAGAGTCAAAGGATTATAGCATCGACCGACATCTGAATGACTGCACGCAAAAGCTTGGCAACATGATACCTGCAGCAGCATCAGGAATTCAGAAGTCAGAATACAGTAACCTTCAGGTCTTAACAAAGGAAAAGTCAGATATTTCACAGTTTGCACAAACTGCAATGACAGCGATTACATGCCTACCAGCACGGCAGCACAGAAACAACAGAAGATGGCATCTGTGTCTACAGTCATCAGCAAAAAGCGAGAGAACAGACTGATTTCAGGAGAGGAAACACAACTGTATATTGGCATTAGAAATATTTCAAGAACAGAGATGGATGACGATTTAGAGAGCCGATGGAGGAAAAAATTTTGGAGATGCGGGGTATCGATCCCCGTACCTCTCGCATGCTAAGCGAGCGCTCTACCATCTGAGCTACATCCCCGAACTGCCTGCTGTGAGAAATATACATTTATATTATATACATAACAGTATGTGGTTATCCCTTTGAACTGAACATTGATATTTGAAATCATATGCAGGTTGCAGTTGGTTATTATGCATTCTTTTCTTCTGGCTAATTTTCCTGCTGGGAAATTGTTTCTTCAAAACTGTATACCGGAGTAGTACTTACTCGCAACAGAGCACCATTTCAGGCCTTTTCAGATTCTTAAAAATAAAAAATCTCCGTACCTTCACATGGCTGCGCATGCATGTGAATCTGTGGAAGCTGGATTTTAGCCTGCTGAAATTTGTTCATGCGTCATGCAGGTCTCACACCTTGGACCTATCGATGGTATATATGTTGGTGCCATGAGCCCATGACTGCCACCAAGCCATGCATGCATTATTCCCTCGCGTATATTTCACTCGAATCCATATGTTCATTGTTCAGATTTGCGCAGTTTGCTTATGCTACGCGCGCCCAGAAAGGAGCTAGCGGCGAACGCGCCATGATATCCGCGGGTACGCACTGGCGCACGGCCGCCGGTGTTCGGTTCACGGGTCGCCACGACGAGCGATGGTTTCATGGACGCACCGCGCCACGCGCGGCATTAGGCGACAGCCGACAGCGACACACCGGCGCTAGCTTTGCGCCGACATGCATGCCAACGCGGCCACGTACGTACGCCACCGGTAGTCCGCGGTACGACGCGCGCGCGAGCGGCGCCACGCCGACGCTGGCATGCCGCGGCGGCCTCCATGCGCGCGCTCTCTGGCTCTGCCAGCCAGCTTGCCGCCCTTTGCTAGAGCTCGTCTACTCCGACAGCTAGCCATGCCCGCATGCAGTGCGCCCCGCCGGCCGGCTAGCTAGCTTCCTGGCGCCCGTGAGCCGGCCCTGCCGGCGAGCGCGCTGTCCGTTTGCTTAGGCCCGGGGCACGGCGGCTAGCCGGCGAGTTAGTAGCCGTAAGTCACGCCTTAGGCAATCAGTTTTTTCAGTTTCTACAAATTCAGTTTTCGGAAAACAGAAACTAAAAGTGTGGTATAAAATAGTAAAAAAACGAAATAATTTGTTTTGGTTTTTTCAGTTCTTGGTTTTAAATTTTAACCTAATACACTATGATCACTTTTTTAAATCATCATTTAGTGAGCTAGATAAAATTAAAATTATATGATAATTCAATATATCAACTAATCAATACATGAAATTAGAATTTTCTTTATTTTTTAGATAAAATTAAAATCACATCACAATTCAATATATCAATATATGAAGTTATAAATTGTAAATTGTTTGGTTTTTCGGTTGTTTAGGTTTGGAAACCAAAGTAAAAACCGAATTTCCTTGAAATAAACACCACTTTTAAAAAAACAAATAGACTTAAAGTTTAATTTGATTCGGTTTGGTTTTCCATTTATTTTTGCCCATCCCTAATCGTGCCTGGGCCAGGTAGGTAGGTAGCGTTGAGGAATGACCTAACGAGTACTTACACGTGGTTCATATACGTTTGGTGATTTTGGTCACTCGTATGATCGAGTCGATCTTAATTAATTTGGTGCGGCTGCCGGCCGGTCACCGGTCCGGCCGCCAGCCCGTCAGCGTGGCGCAGCTAGCTGCTAGCTACCTGCTAGGAGCTAGCTGCTAGCTACCTGCTAGGAGCTAGCTAGCTAGTTGGAGCTTAGCGACCTGGCCCCTCATCTGCTTGGACATGGAATCGCTAGCTACAAAGTATCGTGAAACCTTGTCTCTGCATGCCTCTCGCTGCAATTATTCCCTGCGAAATCGCTTCCGCGCGCGCTGCAGTGGCCCTGCCTGCATATCTGCATGACTGCATGTATATGCGTTGTGCAGTTCTAGGAATTAATATTGGTTTTCACTACTAGACAAATGATGTTTTATACACCTTTTTATTATCTATTTTAATTCAAGCCGATATCAAAAGTTATCTGCAACGATCATAAAAGAGAGAACGTTGTCGATAGTCACAACCGATACTAATAAAGAATTTTAGTACTAGGTCAGGAGACCGCCTGTACTAAACTTATC
The DNA here is from genome assembly GCA_000418225.1 of Zizania latifolia. Lineage (NCBI taxonomy): Eukaryota > Viridiplantae > Streptophyta > Magnoliopsida > Poales > Poaceae > Zizania > Zizania latifolia. Next base: position 123,099 of record KE371962.1, read on the forward strand.
AGTACCGGTCGAGGTACATAACCAGTACTAAAAGCTTACGCATTAGTACTGAGTGGGCACACCAACCAGTGCTAATAACTTTAGCATCAAGTGGTATCCTGAACTGGTATTAAACCGTTCTCCTAATATATCCCATATCCAAAAAAATCTCATGTTCCTTATTTCTGCCTCTTTGTGGTACTAACAATGAGAGCCCCACTGTCCGCTAGGGCTACTATTTTTAATAATTATGGCGAAGAGAAAGCCTCACAAGCCATAAAAGCAGACTCAAGTGATAGTGCTATATATAACGAACTCACATTATTTATTATACATACATATCTATTTTGTTTATGTACTTACTAGCTTTTTTATAAGAGAGAATTCCTTATATGCCATTGAAAATTCATCAGTTTCTTTATATGCCATCGAAAATTAGCCATTTCCTTATATGCCATCAAATAAAATTTTTCATCCCTATTATGCCATCCACGTCATCACTCCGTTTACTAACTGGTTAGTTAGCATGCATCCGGCAGGGGTGGCCGGCGAACGTAGAGGAGTCCGACGTGGAGCGCATCAACTCTAAAGTGGAGGAGACGGCCAACGTCCTCGTCGAAGACTTAGAGACGTACCCGGCTGAACCTGTCGAATAGAAGAAAAAATAGCGTAGAAGAAAGCAATTGTACATATACTTTTTAAGTAATGAAGCAATGTTTCTTCTTTATAAGTGTGTCCTATGCCTGACTACTTTTTGTGCATTTCCAACTGTTTGTTATAGCTTAGGTCTATAGCGTAGGGAAACTTGAGCCGCATGCACACTGTTTGGAACCATTGGCGTCACATGTAGTCGGAAATAACACTTAAGACTGATCAGGGAAACAATAGGGTAAAAACCGAACCCCCGAGTGGGTAAAAAGATCAACAATAACTTGACCAAGCTAGTACGAATCATAGACTTTGAGTTAAAGTAATAAAAATGCGAGCACTAGGGGTCAGACAGAAAATAAAATATGATAAGATCGGAAAAAATCGAACATCTTTATTAATCCAAAATAAGAACTTAGCTTATCATGTTAAGGATAGAAGCGTCGAAGATGTTCAATGTTCCAGGAGTTTGCGACACGCTGACCGTCTTCGCGCATTAAGCGATAAGAGCCTAGTCGGATAACCTCTGAGATGATGTATGGACCTTTCCATGGAGCTGATAGCTTATGAGCACCGACTACAGATTATGCTCAGCGAATGACCAAATCTCCAACTTGAAAGGACTGACCACGCACATTGCGGTCATGATACTGGCACAGACCTTGCTGGTACCGATCAGATTGAATGGCTGCAGCCAAACGAGCTTCTTCGAGACTATCAATATCTTCTTCTCTTGTCTGTTCGGCTGCGCCTTCTTCATAATGCTGAATCTTGGGGGACTCGTGCAGCATGTCCACCAGCAAAATGGCCTCCGATCGATAAACGAGGAAAAAGGAGTCCGACCAGTATCCCGGCTAGGCTGAGTGCAAAGGCCCCAAAGAACAGCTGTCAATTCTTTCATCCACCGACTACCGTACTTGTTGAGGGGATTAAAAATTCTAGCTTTTAATCCTTGGAGTGTCATGCCATTAGCTCGTTCGACTTGTCCATTTGCTCTCGGATGTGTGACAGAAGCATATTTGATTTCAATACACTAATCTTCACAGAATTCTCAAAAGTCATTGCCGGTGAACTAGGTCCTAAGATCTGTAATAATCTGATGAGGGACTCCATATCGATAGACTATGCCTTGAATGAACTCTGCGGCTTTCTTGGCTATGCTTGTCCTTAACGGCATGATTTCTATCTACTTGGTGAACTTGTCAATGGCAACAAAAAGATGATCATAATCCTAGGGGGCCTTTGGAAAAGGTCCGACCATATCAAGCCCCCAACACGCAAAAGGCCATGAGGACGGGATGGTTTGGAGGGCTTGAGCGGGGAGATGATGCTGCTTAGCGAAAAATTGACAACCTTGGCAGCTGCGGACTAGGAGCTTGGCATCTTCATTAGCAGTCGCCCAATAAAAACCTGACCTGAAGGCCTTGCCGACTAGTGTCCGAGCACCAGCATGATTCCCACAGATACTCGAGTGTATCTCTTTTAGGATTTCTGACCCTTCTGGTCAGCTGACACACTTCATGAGCACTCGGGTTGAAGCAGCTCTTTTGTATAACTCTGATCCCACCATAACATACTGTTTGCTCCTTCTGGAAAGGCGAATTGCTGCATCTTTATCTTTGGGAGCTTTGGCAGTGAGGATGAAATCAATAATAGGTTGTCGCCAGTCTTCTTCATTATTGGTAATGACCAAGATAGATGGAGCTTTCTCGGCTTCTGAAGGTTCAGCTTCATCGGTTTGGATCGATGGCTTCGGGAGCTCTTGAAGAAAAACATCGCTTGGCATATGGGCTCTTGATGAGCCTAGCTTGGCCAAGAAATCAGCAGCCGAGTTATCGTCCCTTGGGACGTGATGAAACTCGAGGTTACTGAATTTGCCTTCTAGCTTACGGATCTCCTTACAATAAGCACTATCTTCTCATTGGTGCAGGACCAATCTTTATTGACTTGGCTGATAACCAACTTAGAATCTTTATATACCATCAATCTTTGAACCCCAAGGGAAATGACGATTCATAGACCATTGAGAAGAACTTCATACTCGACTGCATTGTTAGACGCCATGAATAATAGCTGAAGAGCATATTTTAACTTTTCACCTTGAGGGGATATAAGAAGAATTCCTGCTCCTGCTCCATCGATGCTGAGTGAGCCGTCAAAATACATGGTCCAGTGCTCTTGAAATTTGACAGTCGACAGGAGTTGGATCTCGGTCCACTCGGCAACAAAGTCAGCGAGAGCTTGGGACTTGATGGCCGTACGGGGCTTAAAATCGAGGGTATATTCACCCAACTCGATGACCCACTTCACAATCCGACCAGTCGCGTCCCTGTTCCAAAAAATGTCACCGAGTGGAAACTCAGTGATAACCTCCACCGAATGAGCCTGAAAGTAATGCTTGAGCTTTCGGGCGGTGATGAGGACGGCATACAGGAGCTTCTGAACCTGAGGGTATCGGACTTTGGATGGCCCGAGTACTTCAGATATAAAATATACCGGCCTTTGAACCGGATAGGCGTGACCCTCCTCTAGGCGCTCGATGACCATGGCGGTGCTGACCACGTGAGTCATGGCGGCGATGTAGAGGAGCAGCATTTCACCAGAGGTCGATGCAACCAGGACCGGTGGAGAAGAAGGGAACTTCTTGAGGTCGGCGAATGCCTGGTTGGCCTCTGACGTCCATATGAAATCACCTTCTTTTTTCAGCAACTTGAAGAAAGGCATCCCGCGCTCGCCAAGTCGGGAGATGAATCGCCCGAGTGATGTCATGCAGCCTATAAGGCACTGAATGTGCTTGACACTGCTGGGCTTAGCCATGTTCAGAATTGCAGAGATCTTCTCTGGATTGGCTTTAATTCTTCGACTGCTGACAATAAATCCAAGCAGTTTTCCAGTCGGCACTCCGAATACACACTTATCCAGGTTGAGCCTCCACCGGAATTTGCAGAGGTTGTCCATAGTTTCTTGGAGGTCGGGAATTAAATCTTCTGGTCTTCTGGATTTGACGACGACATCATCCACGTAGGCCTCTACATTGCGGCCAATCTGATCAGCAAGGCAGCGCTGAATAGCACGCTGGTATGTATTCCCCGCATTCTTCAGCCCAAAAGGCATTGATGTGTAGCAATATACACCGAATGGGGTGATGAATGATGTCTTTTCTTAATCTTCTTCTTTCAGGCTGATCTGATGGTAGCCCGAATAGCAATCCAGGAAGCAGAGAAGGGAGCTGCCGGCCATTGAGTCAACCACTTGGTCGATGCGCGGCAGCGGAAAAGGATCTTTATGGCATCTTTTGTTGAGATTAGTATAATCAATGCAGATTCTCCATTTCCTATTCTTATTTTTTACAAGAACTGGGTTAGCTACCCAGTTGGGATGATACATCTCTTTGATGAACCCTACCGCTAGTAGGCGGATAACTTCTTCTTTGATGGCCTCTTTACGCTCCTGGGTGAATCGGCACATCTTCTACTTGACCGGCTTGGGCGGTCGGGAAAACATGGAGTTCGTGCTCGATCAGCTCCTGGGTTACCCCTGGCATGTCGGAAGGTTGCCAGGCAAATATATCGATGTTAGCACGGAGGAAGCTAACGAGCACGCTTTCCTATTTAGGATCAAGCGCTGTCCCGATCAGTGCCGTCTTGGAGGGGTCGGCGTCCGAGAGCTGAATACTTTTGTACTCAGCCGGTGAGGGTGCCAAGCTTGATGTCGATGGCGTAGCAGTCGGGATCTCCATGCTTGTGGTCGGTGTCGTTTTGGCCGCCTGAACAGTCTCCTCCATTCGGACAGAGATGTCTGTGGCCACACCCAATGCAAGGCTGTCTTGCTCGCATACGTGCGAGGTGGCAACATCCCCCTTTACTGAAAAGGCCCCACCCGGTCCTAGAATTTTGAGGACCAGGTAAGCATAATAGGGTACCACCATAAATTTGGCGAGGGACGACCGTCCAAGCAGGGCGTGGTAGGCAGTCTCGAAGTCGGCGACGTAAAACTTAATGTGCTCGGTCCTGTAGTTGTCCTGAGTGCTGAACATCACCGGCAGGGTGAGCGTGCCGAGTAGAATGGAAGCCTTCCCCGAGACAATCCCGTAGAAAGGTGTGTCCGTCTTCTGGAGCGCGGACTCATCGATGCCAAGTGCAGCAAGCATCCTTTTAAAAAGGACGTCGAGCCCGCTACCACCATCAATCAACACCCTCTTAAGGCACGCCTTAAGAATGACCGGGTCGACGACTAGTGGGAATCATCCCAGTTTAGGGACGTTCGTCCACTGGTCAGCTCGGCTGAAGGTGATCAGGATCTCTGACCACCGCTGGCGTTCAGTCACCACGGTGCTGATGGTGTTGACACGGCGAGCTAGCAGCTTCTGCTGGCGTTTGGACTCGACGGCGATAGCTCCACCGAATATCATGGAAACCGTCCGATCGGGCTCCTAAAAATTATTTTCCGCCGGAGATGCCTCAACGTCTTTATCATCCTCTTTGGATTTCTTCTTCTTGTTGTCTCGGCGACGCTTGTCTTGTCGGGGATTTTCTTCCGCCTCTTTCACCATCTGGTTCTACAACTGATAACACCAGCGGGTGGTGTGGTTACTGTTAGGATGAATAATGTAGGGTTTATCTAATACCTCCTGCAATGCCGAGTTCTTTCGACCCTGAGTCTTGAGTATTTCTCGGCAATCATGACTTCTTTGCCACTCCTCTTCTTGTTCTCGCGCCGAGAAGAGGACTCGGGCTTGTCGCGGTCATCACGTCGGGGTGAGCGGCGATGATCCTTCTTTTTCTTCTTGTTCTTGCCGTACTCTTGAGTGCTCGGGTGCATCTGCTCCCGTTCAGCGTCTTCGGCATTGGCGAACTGCTCGGCGACGGTGATCATGTCGTCAGGATCAGTCGGCTCGTTCATGACCAGATGGCGAAACAATTCTGATGGCTTTCACAGACTATCTTGAAAGATGGACATGACGTCTGCGTCGGAGATGCTGGCGACAGTGTTCCAGCGCTCAGAGAAGCGACGGATGTAGTCCCTAAGGGACTCACCATCTTTTTGGCATTTCTAGCGCAGGTCATGCCGTTAGACTGGCCTTTGCCAGGTTCCTTGATAGTTGGCGATGAAAACATCACACAACTCCCCTCAGGAGTTAATAGAGTTCTCCGGGAGCCCGGCCAGCCAACTGATGGCGGCCGAGGATAGCATGACGGGGAGATAGTTAGCCATGACATCTTGGTCCCCTCCAGCTACACGGATGGCCGTGTAATATAGCCACAAGCATTGGGAGGGGTCGGTTTTGCCGTCGTATGGCACAACTCCCGTCGGGCGGAAGTTTCGTAGCTATACCACCCGACGAAGATGCTCAAAGAAGGCTAGAAAGCCATCGTAGCATGATATGTCAGTGTCGGGCTGGCTAACCCTCAGCGTGCCATAACTCCGGTCGAATCGATCTCGACGATGGAGCTCACTGCGCTCGCGTTCACTATGGGAGATGACATTGTGCGCATCACGTGATTGGTTGATGAACTCTCGGGCATCATCCAAGTAGGAGCTCCCACGACTCTCACTTGTACGTGAGCGTGTCGGCCGTCAGGACGGCCGGGGAGATGAGTTACTGCCCGGAGACCGTGACCTTACAAGTGGCGCAGCGTCAACAATTTGAGCGGTGGTGGCCTGAGTCATGGCCCGAGCCCTTTGGAGCTCGGGTATATCGGGAAGAGCAGCTAGCATCCTCTTGATAGCGACCAGATTTGCGGTCGGCATACGATACATGGCATGACCTTCAAAGTCCACCGTGAAGAAATCTTGTGCGCTCTGTCGCGAGGTCCCAGCAACCGCACGGGCCCTGGAGCGGCGAGCTGATCGGGCAGCGTTCCGCCTGTGGCGATCATGCCGATGAGTGCTAGACTCAGCGGCGTCAGAGGGCTCATCATCAGAGACAGTCCCGTCATCATTATGATGACGTTTGGAGAGGGTGCCGGCTTAACCGGCACGGCTTACTGGTGGAGCTGCGTTGAAGCAACCCTGATGAATTAGCGTCGTTGGACTATGCGATCGCCTAAATTGGCGAAGATGACAAAGTTGGCAGGTGAGTCGGTGGCTATTTGTGGGCAGACCCTAGGTGGAGCTGGTCGCTCTGACGCCTAGGGAGCCAATTGGAGAGCCCTGGGCGGAGCTGAATGCTCGGACGCCTAGGGGGTCAGAGCCTTCGCCCTATTCTAGGCGGAGGTGGTCAGCACAAGTTGACGCATGAAATCACCAACAAAGGTCAGGTTTCCGATGGTGATCATAGATCCAACAGGAACCTGAGTGTCGACCTTACAAACAACTGCCATCGAGTCAGTCAGAAAAGCACAGAAGAGTTCCCCTACCTGGCGCGCCAGCTGTCGTTATGTACGAACAACAGTATACCACGAGGGTACCCACAATAAGGATTTGGTTAGGCTTTAGGGAGTACTGTGGATGAATCTCGATGGTTATCTTAAACTGTGAGACAGGGGATGTTTTTAGACAGGTTCAGACCTCCCGGAGGATAATAACCCTACTCCCGTGTGTGTAGTATAAGCTTAAGGGCTGAAAATGACCTTAAGCGTATGAATCGAGTATTCTTAGCTAGGAGAGAATCGTGTCTTTGTCCAAGACGTCGTGCCTATAACAGGATCCCCCTGGTCCCTTTATATGAGAGGGGCCAGGGGTTACAATTTACAGTTAATGTGCCCACTAATGACCAATTATGTGGATAAACGGTCAGTTCGTGGGTAATAACTCCCAACAATAATAGCCGTATTAATTACACAATTATGCATCGTGGAGTTTAATGGGTGGCCTGACTCTTGATGGCGACCGTCTGAGTGCCTACAGTCGGGAAGGCCTCCCGAGTGCTAGACTCGGGGAGTCTTCTGATCCCCGACCGCTGGTTGGCTAGATAATGTTGACCATTGACTGGTCGTCTTTAATACTGCCTCTGTTGACCCCTCCTCCACTCGGGCATTATAAATCCACCCGGGATCATATTTTCGACAAGCCCTATCCCCAAGTCCTACTTCTCCTCTACTTCTAAGCTCAGCAGCTTCTATGAATTTTTTAAAAAAAATCAGAATTTTTGGCTAACTTTTGAAATTTTTGACTAAGATTTTTAAATTTAAATTTAAATTTTAGTTTGAACTTTGGTTCAAAATTTTTGAAAAAAATTTGAAGTCGACGGCGAAGCAGCTATAGCGGTTTGGGCAAGTGAAGCTGGCGAAAGTGTGAATTCTCAGCGAGTGCATTTAGGGTGGTAGGACTTAGGAGAGATAGAGTTTAGGGGCAATATTGCCATTTTGAGAAAAAGATGACCGTATAGTTCTTTCTAACGGTGCTTGTGTGACTGGGATGGCATAACATGGAGGAAAAATTTCGTTTGATGGCATATAAGGGAATGACCAATCTACAATGGCATATAAGGAATCTAATGAACTTTTAATGGCATATAAGGAATTATCTCTTTTTATAATGGTAGATGATGCTATTGGATCTGCATGGCCAGCTGAGAAGAAGGGAAAACAGAAATCCAGAGAAGGCGACACTGATCAACTAAAGACCATCTGTTTTTTGGCAATCCAACATATCTAGCGGCAGAAAGAAAGGCTCTCCTTCAAGACATTTCGGCTACGACATCCTTTGGCACTCAATTATATATCTCCATAATCAATCCCTTAGTCATCAAGAAAAACATGATGGTTAGTTCTTTGCACATGTCACAATTACAAACATCTATGCCTATATGCACTTGACTTGGCTAACTAGCTACCGAGATATTTTATTGTAACAGTACTTTTCAAGACAATATTATGAGAAATATATCATACCTTACCTACACCAACAGACTATAGAGATCCAAGTGACAGCAGTAGAAGGCATACCAGTCCTAATTACAGTGCACAGATCGACAGATGGGCGCTGTTACCTGATGGCTAGTTTTGGTTATTTCCTACAAGCCAATGAGATAATTATCGGCACAATTTGTACTTTTCATTTCTACATTAGTAATGGTACACTAGAGACAACTATGTATGTACTTTAGCTTCCTAACTTAGAATAACATCTGTTATGTGGTGTAAATTGTTGGTACCATCTGTGATTGGCCGAAATGAAACTATCTTGTGTCGCTCTTTGGTGTATATCTCAAGTGAAATGAAATGAAATTAGTCGTGAAAATGTCAAGTGAAATGAAATCCAAATTATTGTAAAAATGTTAAGTGAAATAAAATCCAAATTATGTTTGACAAATTTGAAGTGAAATTAAATCCAAATTATTGTGAAAAATTTCAAGTGAAGTGAAATTCAAATTAGCTATGACAAATTTCAAGTGAAATGAAATCCAAATTACTATGACAAATTTCAAGTGAAACAAAATTTAAATTAGTTGTGACGAATTTCAAGTGAAATGAAATCCAAATTATTGTGAATAATTTTAAGTGAAATGAAATACAAATTAGTTGTGAAGAATTTCAAGTGAAATGAAATACAAATTAGTTGTGGGGAATTTCATGTGAAATAAAATCCAAATTATTTAGGAAGAATGTCAAGTGAAATTAAATATAAATTAGTGTCGGGTTATATGCAAATCTGTGCTTTTTTTCCGAATCGTGTATATTTAGTACCAGTTTTGTTTATAGCCTGGTACTAGAGGGCTATAAACAAAACCGGTACTAAAGATACATAATTCTGAAAAAACACAGATTAGTTGTGGAGAATTTTAATTGAAATAAAATTCAACTTAGTTGTTAAAAATTTCAATTGAAATAAAACTTAAATTAGTTGAGAAGAATTTAAAGTGAAATAAATCCAAATTAGTTGTGGTGAATTTCAAGTGAAATAAAATTGAAGTGAAATAAAGTGTAGATTTGTTGTGGGGAATTTCAAGTGAAATGAAATTCAACTTAGTTATGGAGAATTTCAAGTGAAATGAAATTCAACTTAGTTGTGAACAATTTCAATTGAAATGAAATCCAAAATAGTTATAGAGAATTTCAAGTGAAATAAATCTAATTTAGTTGTGGAGAATTTCAAGTGAAATAAAATCCAAATTAGTTGTGGAGAATTCAATTAAAATAAAATTTAACTTAATTGTGAAGAATTTCAAGTGAAATGAATGTAAATTAGTTGTGGAGAATTTCAATTGAAATGAAATCCAAATTAGTTATGGCGAATTTTAATTGAAATGAAATTCAAATTAGTTGTGGAGAATTTCAAGTGAAATTAAATTCAACTTAGTTATGAAGAATTTTAATTCAAATGAAATTTAACTTAGTTGTGGAGAATTTCAAGTGAAATTAAATCCAGATTAGTTGTGGAGAATTTTAAGTGAAATGAAACTCAACATAGTTGTGAAGAATTCCAATTGAAATGAAATTTAACTTAGTTGTGGAGAATTTCAATTGAAATGAATGCAAATTAGTTGTGGAGAATTTTAATTAAAAAAAATCCAAATTAGTTGTGGTGAATTTCAAGTAAAATAAATTTGACTTAGTTGTGGCGAATTTCAATTGAAATGATATTCGACTTAGTTATGGCGAATATCAATTGAAATGAAATTTAACTTAATTGTGAAGAATTTCAAGTGAAATGAAATTTAAGTGAAATGAAATTTAGATTAGTTGTGTAGAATTTCAAGTGAAATAAAATTCAACTTAGTTGTGGAGAATTTCAAGTAAAATGAAATTCAACTTAGTTGTGGAGAATTTAATTGAAATGATATTTAACTTAGTTGTGGAAAATTTCAATTGAAATGAATGCAAATTAGTTGTGGAGAATTTCATTTGAAATGAAATCCAAATTAGTTGTGGAGAATTTTAATTGAAATGAAATCCAAATTAGTTATGGAGAATTTCAAGTGAAATAAAATTCAACTTAGTTGTGAAGAATTTCAATTGAAATGAAATTCAACTTAGTTGTGGAGAATTTTACTTGAAATGAATGCAAATTAGTTGTAGGGAATTTCAATTGAAATGAAATCCAAATTAGTTGTGGTGAATTTCAAGTGAAATGAAATTCAAATTCGTTGTGAAAAATATCATGTGAAATTAAATACAAATTAGTATCGGGTTATATTCAAATCTGTGCTTTTTTCATATAAGATCGACACGCACTAACCACGGCAACTAGAGAGGGATAAATGGTTGTAGTACCCCAAATTCGACAACTAAAACAAAATCAGAAAACTAATTCCTGACTAGTATGAAAATTCCCGACTAGTTTGAATTTTCACTAGTTTTCCCGACCAGTCTGAAAATTCCCGACCACTGAAAATAGACTAATAGAACAACGGTAAAACATGTGTAAGTTTAGATCCATAACTTCGATTGATCTAAAATTTTAACAAGAGAAACTAGACTTCAATACGAATCATTCCCAACTAGTTTCACTCAAATTTGAGTTTCCAATCAAAAGTTATGATCCTCAAATTTTTTGGCAATTTAAAATAGGACTAATCCAATTCAAAAACTAAAATCTTGATTACTCCGAAAATACAAGGAATTAACCAACAAAACATTTCAGATCTCTTTCTTAATGTCCTAGTAAGGTTTTGGATGAATCAATTCAAACTAAATCATAAGTAAAAGCAAAATCATAGATTATAATCCCTACATGTGGGCCATGGCTGCCACCATGAGCCACGAAATTAACAGCTTTTGGAGTTCTAATCCAATTAGGAATTGAAAGTTACCTAGAGGGGGGTGAATATGTAATCTCAAAATTCTCAAGAAAAACTGTCAGTTTAAACCTCTAGGACCTGGACTATTCAGACTATAGTCGGATACTACAGGAGCCGGACAAAGTAAACAAAAACTATCCGAGGTCCGGACTGTCCGGGTGTAACCGGATGGTCCGGGCACAACAGATATGAAAATATGACCAACGCGGAAAATATACTACCTAATAAATTCAACGACACTTAAACTTACTAGCACGAAGATAGATCAACAGTAAATGTAACTAGCAAGAACAACAATGTACACAATGATTTTTTCTCGAAGTTCAGATCTTCAGATCCTACGTCTCCGTTGAGGAAACCCCAAAGGGCTAGGTCTCTTTCAACCCTAATCCTCACCAAGCCCTTACCTCTGTAATACTTGGTTATTACTCAGTTACCTCTTTAAAGCCGAGGTGATCCCTTGTACAAACTTGTCCGGTCACCCACAATCCTTGGGTGCTCGTGGATCGACGCCTAGCCATCTAGGAGATCGTCGATCTCTAAGAGTAATAGACTTGTTGACGTGATCCAACGTTATGTGCTCAAGAAACAACGAAGAACTTCAAGCACACACCCACACAACTCTCAAGAGATTGATTCAACAAGAACACGTGGAGATTGTGTGGAGAGATCGCTCTTCTTTTCTTAAGATCCAAAAGAACACATATGGAAGAATGGTAGGAGGTCTAGGGTTACAAATCACGTCCCCCTTATTATAGAGGGGAAGGATATTTATACCACTGCACTAAATCTATCCTTTAAGGTAAAAAATCATGCACTAACCAAATAAAATCGAAACAGAACGAGTGTTTCGGATAGTCCGGTCAGAGTCCGGATATTCTGGACCAAAAACTTTGTCCAAACAGAAAGGAGTTTTCGGACAGTTCGGCCAAGGTCCGGACGGTCTGGCCATGGAATAATTATCAAACAGAGAGCAATTTTCGGATTGTCCGACCAGAATTCCGGACATTCCGACTTCCGAATAAAATTCAACAGAGACAAGTTTTTGGATAGTTCGATCAGAGTCCGGACAATCCGACTCGAAAAAATAATTTCAACAGAAGCATGTTTTTGGATGGTCCGGTCAGAGTTCGAACAATCCGGCTCAAAAACAATTTCAACAGAAACATGTTTTCGGATTGTCCGGCTAGTATCCGGACAGTCTGATATGTAAATAAAATCAAACAGAAGACAAATTTCAGACAGTCTAGCTAGACTCGGATAGTCTAGCTTTTCTAGAAATCAAAAGCCAACTTTGAAAAAATTCCAAAACTTCCAACGAAAGATATTGATTTGAGCACTTAGCTTTGGATCTGCGATCAACTCATCCCTCTTGATAGTACGGCATACCTAGACTCAAGAGAATGAAAAAAATATACGCAATAAGCACTAGTTGAGCCTAAGTAGAACGAATAACTCGATTTCTTCAAGATCAAAAGAGCTGCAATACCGCTTTTATTTCTTAATTCCTGCATTCATCTTAGCAATCATGTCAGTAACATTTGATCACTATTGTCATTGAAACACCAAAACAAATTAGAGGCCTAGATACATCAAGATGCACTTTCAGGAATCAATATCTCTTACTAATCCTCAAATCCTAAATATTTATGTGTCATACGTCATATCCCTCAAAAACTATGTCATAGGCTCATAAAAAGACTAAAAGACATCATATCATGACCAGTGATCCATAAATTTCATGAGATATTGCTAGCAGGCACAAAGATTAACTGAAGATAAAAATCAAAGCTCCATATTTTGTTCTTTTTATTTTTCATTTTGAATATAAACAATGCATAAAAATAAACATGAATGCATTATGATACAAATGAAACAGCAAACTCCCCCTCAAAACAAACCTATTAGATGAACAACGCCCAACTCCCCACGAAGAAAAGCAAAGCGAGAAGAATCTAAAGGTTTAGTGAAAATATCTGGCACTTGTAACTCAGTGTCAATAAAAAGAAGCACAACATCACCTTTCTCTACATGATCTCTGAGAAAATAATATCAAATATTAATATGCTTTGTTCTAGAGTGTTGCACTGGGTTCTTAGCAATATTTATAGTACTTGTGTTATCAAAATAAAGTGGCACATGATCACTATTAATCTCATAATCCTTAAATGTAGAAATAAGCCAAAGAACTTGTGAGCAACAACTAGCAGTAGTTACATATTCAGCTTCGGTAGTGGATTGTGCAACTGAAGATTGTTTTCTAGATGACCAAGCAACAAGTGATATTTCTAAGAAATGCTATGTACCACTAGTACTTTTTTCATCAATTTCACAACCTCCAAAATCAGCATCAGAAAAAGCTCTTAAACTAACACTTGAAGAAGTAGAGTACCATATGCTAAATTCTTGAGTAAATTTGAGATACCTGAGTATACGCTTGATAGCTTGATGATGTGGAACATGAGGAGAAGCTTAAAAACAAGCGCACAAACAAACAGAAAATTAAATGTCTGGTCTTGATGTAGTGAGATACAAAAGTGAGCCAATCATGCTATGATATTTTTTTGATCAACAGGCTCACCATTCTCACCAAGATCCAAAGTAAAAGTAGCTCCCATTGGTGTAGCAATTGGCTTATAATTTTCCATATCAAAACACCAAAGAATATCCTTGGTATACTTACTTTGATGAATAAAAGTGCCATATTTTGTTTGTTTGATTTGTAGTCCCAAAAAGTACGTCAACTCTCCTATCATACTCATCTCAAACTCTCTGTACATAGTTTTGGAAAACTTGGAAACCATTTCCAAAGAGTGAGATGAACAACTAAAGATAATATCATCTACTTAAATCTGAACGAAAAGTTTATCATTTCCTTGATTGAAAGAAACAAAGTTTTATCTATTTTTCTCATAGCAAAACCTTTTTCAAGTAGAAAAGTTTTAAACCTATCATATTATGCTCTAGAGGCTTGTTTCAAACCATATAAAGTTTTAGACAACTTGAAAACATGATTCAAAAACTTAGGATTTTAAAAACCAGGTGGTTGTTTAACACAAACTTCCTCATTAATGAAACCATTGAGAAAAGCATTTTTAACATCTATTTGATACAATCTAAAACCTTTAGATGCAGCAAAGACTAAAAGGAGTCTAATGGCTTCAATTCTAGCAATAGGAGTAAAAGTTTCATAAAAATCTAAACCTTCCACCTGAGTAAATCCTTGAGCAACAAGCCTAGCTTTGTTTCTAATAATTTCACCATCCTCATTCTGTTTATTTCGGAAAACCCATTTAGTTCAAATAATGTCATGTTCTTGAGGAGGTTCAACCAAATTCCAAACTTTATTGCGTTCAAAGTTTTCAAGTTCATCATGCATGGCATTGATCCATGATTCACCAGTTAGTGCATGAAAACTATCTTTGGGTTCATAAGAAGCTACAAAAACTGAATGAGCATGAGAGTCAGGAGAAGCAAACCTAGAACAAGTGACACGGCCATTTAGGTTACTAATTATTTGTTCAAGAGGATGTATACGTTGAATATGTAAAGGAGCAGGAACTTATAAAGAAGTGTCTTGAACAACATCTTCAAGGGATGAAGTGATCTCCTGCGAAACATTAGAAGTTACAGAAACTTCATCTCCTTGTGGTCGAGATTGCTCCCCGACTATCTCCAAGTGCTGGTTGAACCTGACCCGGACGTTGGTCTGACCGACAACCACATTGTCATCTTCGTCATCACTTTCTTCAACAAAGATGCTTTCATCCGCTCCCTGAATTTGTGCACCTATACTTATAATATCGGGTCTAGTACTAGGACAAGCCTCATCAAAAGTGACTTACAAGTCTCCATAATCTTGTTAGTTTCAAACATAAGTACACGGTGGCCACGAGTATGAGCGAGATAACAAGAAAGATACCATCCTAAGATCTTGCTTTAAATTTGTCTAAATTTTTAGATTTTAACACAAAACATTTGTATCCAAAAACTCTCAAGTGAGAAATACTAGGTCTATCATCAAAACAAAGCTCATAAGAAGTTTTACGCAACTTTGATCGTAAGAAAACTCTATTTGAAATATAGTAAGCTACAAAAATTGCTTCAGCCTAAAACTTCCTTAGAGTTTGATGTTCATCAAGCACAGTCCTAACCATCTCAACCAAAGTTCTATTCTTTCTTTCAACAACACCATTTTGTTGTGGGACTTTGGGTGAGAAAAACTGATGTTCAATGCATTTTTCAGCACAAAAGTACTCAAAAGATAAATTCTTAAATTAAGTACCATTTTTGCTTCTAATTGCTCTAAGTGCTCTGAGGAGTTTAACAGATAATCTAAGAACCAAGTTTCGAAAAAGACCAAAAGCTTCATCCTTAGATGCCACAAAGAAAACCCAAGAGTATCTAGAGAAATCATCAATAATGATAAGAACATACTACTTTTCCCCAACAGATTAAACTAGAGCAGGTCCAATAGTATCCATGTGTAAAAGTTGACCAGGTGCATTTGTCATAACCATGATAATTGGAGCATATGAGCTAGAAACCATTTTGACATGACGACAAGAAGAGCAAATTAAATCACCAACACCTTTAAGTTTTGGTAAGCCACGAATAAGATCCAAACCACTAACACGAGTGAGATGATGAAAACCAACATGGCCAAGTCTATGATGCTAGAAGAATAAATCTTTAGAATCATTAGCAACAAGACATTTAATCTTAGAAGATGAAGGTGAATCAAAATCAGCTTTAAAAACTCTTCCAAAACATGAAATCTCAAACACAAGATCACTAGAGACATCAAGAACTTTACAACCATATTTTTTAAAACACATCTCAAGATCCTCATCAATCATTTGTGATATTGAAAGCAAGTTATATTTTAAATTATCAACAAGAGCTATATCTTTAAACATGTATTTGTCACTTACCTTGACTGTACCTTTAGCAATAACAACGCTGGTAGAAGCATCCCCAAAGGTCACTGATTTAGACCGAGATACAAATATGAGGGAGGAGAACCAATTTT
The DNA here is from genome assembly GCA_000418225.1 of Zizania latifolia. NCBI lineage: Eukaryota > Viridiplantae > Streptophyta > Magnoliopsida > Poales > Poaceae > Zizania > Zizania latifolia. The sequence continues at coordinate 139,442 of KE371962.1, forward strand.
TGTCACCGGACATATGCCATGAACATCTAGAGTCTAGCCATATGTTCTCCTTCCTTGCTCTTGAAGCCTACACAATAGTAGATGTCGTGGTCTCAGTATTGGGGTTAGATAAAAGAAATTTAGGAATCCAGCACTGAGACACTTGACCAGAAACACTAGCAGGCAAAAATGCATGAACAAAACTAGCATCACCTTTACCTCTTACAAAAACTGACCACTGAAAGAGGTCGGCCCGACCACTTCAAATGTTGTGGTCCGACTGCTCTACTAGATTCCATAAATGACCTTTACCACTTATGTTTAGCAAAAGACTTTTCCCTGTTCTTTTTCTGTTGTCTTGCAAGTCTAAAATAAAACTGACCCAAATGTCTATCTTTTCCACAATGTGAACAATTAAACTTCATCGGTTTATTTTTTTAAGATGTAGAAGCAATTGCACTTGATGTTGCTAAGTTTGACAATGATCTAGCAGATTTAAAGACAGTTTGCTTTGGTTCAGGTTTAACCTCAATCTTATCTCTTTGAATAGCTTTAATTATAGTAGGTTGATGAGAAGTAAAATAAGCATTAGCATCAAAACCTAATTCCTAATGATTTTTTTCTTATTTTAGATGTATCCAAAATCATGTTGAGGTTCTTTTGCCCAGTTGAAAAACATTGCAAAGATTTTTGTAGATAATAAACATCTTTTATTAAATCAACACAATTATTACAAATATCAGCAACACCTTTTTGTTTTTAACAATTTGAGCAAGACAACACTTCATGAGTATGCAAGTCATTTTGCAAAAATTCAAGTCTGCCATAAGCATCTTTCAGTTTTAATTCAAGCAATTAGCATTTTGAACAAGAAGTTGAATCATGTTTTACAATGGTTGAGCTCTTTGTATTCTTAAGTTGTTTGAATTTATTACAGTATAAGGCATTTACCAAAAACTAGCATATAAAGTAACTTTCATCTTTTTTAAATAGTTTTTGATAATAACTAATTTATCAACAACACGAGTAAGCATAGTAGTACCAACAGCAAAACTAGATTCATTCTTGATAATTTTATCATTGAGCTTATGAAGAGTGGAAGTATGAACATCTCTTAAAGCAATAAGTTCAGATTGTAAAGCAGCACATGATTTACATGAATCATCATGAAGAATAAAAGACTTGAGCCTATCAATTTCAGAATTAAGTAATTCAACAACAAGTTTATGTTACTTAGCTTTCTTATTGCATTTTCTTAGTTTAGTATCAAGACGAACAGCACCACGAGCTAAATCATCATAAGTAGGTTTTACCTCATTTTCATCGCTGTAGAGTTCATCCTCACTGGAGTCTACCATATCACATGCCGTGAGACATATTCCAGTGAGATCATTCTTTTTGCCTTTACCTTCATCTTCACTTCTATCGCTCATTGAGTCCACATCACTCATATCAACTTGGTCGAGAGTAGTAAGGACTTGATGCACCATCTTCTTGTAGTTACAGTTTTTCATCTTACTTTCTTTTGATGGACGCTTGATGTCCTGCTTGTCTTCTTTTGATGATTTTTTGAGCTTATGATAGTTAACACGAATATGGTTTACCTCACTACATTCAAAGCACTGAACATGACCGCCTCTTCTTCTGTTTTTTACATTGTTCAAAGCTTTAGCAACTTTAGTAGAAAGCAAAGCCAAGTCCTCCTCTGTAAATTACTCAAATTATTTATCAGATAAATCATTTAAAGTTGATAAAGAAATACTTGAAGATGATACAAAAAAAGAAAACTCATTAAAAGGCGAAGGAACCAAAGCCATTGACTTAGGAGAAATCTTGCGTGAAAATACATTCAATTCATGAGTTTTTAATTTTAAATAAAGAGTGTCCACCGACTCTTGAATTGAAGTAACTTTTATTTCTAAAACCTACATATCAAGCCCACTAAATAAATGTCTATCAATTTCAGAATCAGTATAATTAGTAGCATAAGAAGAATTAACTGAACGAAGATTGATAAGAATTTTATTAAAGTGAGCAAAATACACATCCAAGTTCTCACTGGGTTTCATCTCAAATTTCATGTACTCTCTCTTATACACATCTTTGCGCACTTCCTTGAGTATGGAAGAGCCTTGATGATAGGCATAGAGAGCATTCCATTTCTCATGTGCAGAAGAAAAATGAGAAATGCGATCAAAATCAGAACGCCCAAAACCATTGATAATCAAGTTTCGAGCTTTACAATTTGCTTCAAAAGCAGCTTTATTAGTGTCATTAACTTGATTATCGATAGGTGGATCATATGGTTTAAAAACCTTTTCCCATATGTCAAAACCCTGTGACATGATATAAGCCTCCATCTTTGTTTTCATAAACTGAAAATTAATTCCATCAAAAATATAAGGCTTAGTTGAAAACCTTTCGGATGCCATGGTGATTGTTTAGATCGGTTAAGATCAAAATAAAAACAGTACCCAAGCTCTGATACCAATTGTAAGATCGACACGCACTAACTACAATAACTAGAGGGGAGTGAATGGTTGCAGTACCCAAATTCGATAACTAAAACAAAATAAAAAAAACTAATTCCCTACCAGTATGAAAATTCCTCACCAGTCTGAATTTTCTCGACTAGTTTTCCCGACCGATCTAAAAATCCCCAACCACTGAAAACAAACTGACAGAACAATGGTAAAACATGTGTAACTTTAGAGCCATCACTCCGATTGATCTAAAATTTTAACAGAAGAAACTATATTTCAATACAAATCATTTTCGACTAGTTTCACTCAAATCCGAGTTTCTAATGAAAAGTTATGATCCTCAAAATTTATGGCAATGCAAAATAGGGCTGATCCGATCTAAAAACTAAAATCTTGATTACTCCTAAAATACAAGGAATTAACCAACGAAACTTTCCAGATCTCTTTCTTAATGTCCTAGCAAGGTTTTGGATGAATTAATTCAAACTAAATCGCAAGTAAAATCAAAATCACAGATTAAGCCAAAACGATGCAAACCGATGAACATTAAGAAGAAAAAATGTGATACCACACTCCTTGATGCTTGAAGATAAATCTTTATTGCATAAGAGTGTTTACAAAATGTAATCCAAAGCACCCCTCACCGAATCCACTTTCAAAACCCTAGATGGAAGAGCAAAAGGCTAAACCCTAATTTTTCTCTCTTGATCGGTCTCTTCCACAATTTTTGCGCTCCCCTCTAGTCTATTTATAATCCCCACATGTAGGCCATGGCTGCCACCACGAGCCATGAAATTAACAACTTTTGGAGTTCTAATCCAATTAATCCTCAAATCCTAACTCCTTCTGAATTTGCCTCCTTTCTTTCCATATGCCATATGGAAACCTCATCTTCACACGTAGCATCCTCTAGCCTAAGCATCTTGCCTGACTTCCTTCATCGTTCTAAACCTTAGCTCCTCCCCAAGCCTAGCTCTAATTCTGTAATCGACCACGACTCGCCCTCAAGCAATGCCTGCACATGAACAAACCAAGAAACCCTTTTTTCGAGCACAATTTCTTTCTAAGTTGACTCAATCAATCATAAACATGGTGTATTTATTGAATATACATTTTAAAGCATATGATCCAACTCAAACATAAAAAATCTGAGTGATCTAAAATCCCGAGTGTTGAATTTTCCCGGGTGCTGAATTTTCCCAGGTACTGAATTTTCCCGAGGGCTGAATTTCCCTAGTGCTAAGTGCTGACTCTCGAGTAGAGTGTCCGACCACTCAACCAAAGTGCTCGACCACTCAAACTAATCAAAACCAATTTATTCATCACATATCAATTTCAAACTAATTTATTCATCACATATCAAAGATCATACACATGATCTCACATTTCAGAATCATGTATCTTTAGTATCGGTTTTATTTACAAGTCGGTACTTGTTGTTGATTAGAACAGCAGTCCTCCGATGGAGTTACCCATGGAGGTTGATTGATTCGGTTTGAGGTAGTCTCTGTGTTCGCGATCTTATGGTTGCCTCAAAAACTAAGTGAGACAGACAAAATTTAGACAGGTTCGGGCCTCCCTGAGGATAATAACCCTAGTCCTGTATGATGGAGTATGCGCAGACGAGTGTGATTACAGAGCTCTCACACGCGTAAGCTGTGTGAAAGTCTAAGTGTCCTCTTGATGAAGGTACCCCCGACCGTTTTATATATCTAGGGGTCAGGGGTTACCGTTAGGCTTTAACTCCCCCAATTAAGTCCCTTTACAGTAGGCAAAATCACTAGGAATTGTGGGCTAATAACCACGACATTATTGGCTTCCATTACTAGTCATTCAAGACCAGCGGTTATGTCTTTAAGTTATTGCTAGCGATTAAGTGTGTGGGCCTGCTGTCGCCTCCGCCTTCCGAGTCCTCGTACTCAGGATATTTTCTGAGTTCTCAACTCGAGGCGTCATCTGAGCTTCCCTTTATATCTTGCTGACTGTTGAGCTGCTGACCACTAGTCCAACCTCTTTCGAGGCTGTCTTCAATGTCTTGTTCCCTGACCCCTTGTTCTGTCCGACCGTCTCAAGGTGACTCGGGGGAACCCCAGGGTCATCCCCCTAATAGGAGACCCCGAAATCCCCGAAATCATTTGCGGTGAATTGTGTCCCGAGATCGGTGATGATTTGATTAGGAACACCAAATCGATATGTAATTCCTCGGATGAAATCCACATTTTTTTTGTGGTGCAGGTCTTGAGTGGCATGACTTCGATCTACTTAGTGAACTTGTCAACAACAACAAGTAGACATTCATAACCTTGTGGAGCTTTCTGAAATGGGCTGACTATGTCGAGCCCCCAGCATACAAATAGCTATGAGGGTAGGATTGTTTGAAGTGCTTGGGCTAGGAGATGATTTTGCTTGGCAAAGAATTAGCACCCTTGACATCTTTTGACAAGTAATTTGGCGTCTTCGTTGGCAGTCGGCCAGTAAAAACCCGACCAAAACACCTTTCCCACAAGAGTCCTAGCTCCAGCATGATTCCCTCACATTCTCAAGTGCACCTCCTTGAGGATGTTGGACCTTTCAGATCGGCTAACGCATTTCAAGAGCACCCGGGTTGATGCGGCTCGTTTATACAGTGCCGACCCCATGATGACGTATTGTTTACTTTGCCTAGCGAGATGAATTGCCGAGTCCTTCTCTTCGGGCAATTTGGTGGTGAGAATAAAGTCAATGAGGGGTCGGCGTCAATCTTCTTCATCTTCGGTGATGACCATGATGGATGGCTTCTCCTTGTCATCTAGAGATTATGCTTCTTCAATCTAGACCGACGGTTTCTAGAGTTCTTGGATAAATACACCACTCGGCACTGTGGATCTGGAAGATCCCATCTTGGTGAGGCAGTCGGCGGCCGAGTTCTTGTCTCTAGGGACATGGTGAAAATTGAGGCTAAAGAACTTTCCTTCAAGCTTTCGTACTTCTCTACAATAGATATCTATCTTTTTATGGGTGCATGACCAGTCTTTATTTACTTGGCTGATAGCCAACTTGGAATCTCCATAAAATATAAGCCGCTTAACCCTGAGTGAAACAACAATACATAGGCCATTAACGAGTGCCTCGTACTTGGCCACATTATTTGATGCTTTAAATGTTTGCCCCGAGGGAAATTAGGAGAACCCCTGCACCAGCTCCATCAATACTGAGGGAACCATCAAAATACATGACCCAATGTTCTGAGGTATCAGCTATCGGCGGGAGTTTGATTTCTGTCCACTCGGCGATGAAGTCGGTGAGAGTTTGAGATTTAATGGCCGTTCAAGGCTTGAAGCCGATGGCGCATTCGTCCAATTCAATAGCCCATTTAACAATCTGACCAGTGGCGTTTTGATTATGGAGGATTTTGCCAAGTGGGTATTCTGTAATAACATTCACTGGGTGAGCCTAGAAATAATGCTTGAGCTTCTAGGCGGTGATGAGTATGTCGTATAGCAGCTTCTGGATCTAAGGATATCGAACCTTCGATGGTCCGAGTACTTCCGATATGAAATATACTGGGCATTGTACTGCGTAGACATGGCCTTCTTCTAGCCATTCGGCGACAATGGCGATGCTGACCACGTGGGTTGTGGTGGAGATGTAGAGAAGCGATGTCTCTTCGGGGGTCGGCACAACTAGAACAGGCAGCGTGGTGAGAAATCTTTTGAGTTCTGTAAAAGCCTGATCTGCTTTCGGAGTCTAGGTGAAATCACCCTCCTTCTTGAGCAGGTTAAAGAATGGCATCCCCTGCTCACTGAGTCAGGAGATAAAACGTCTGAGTGCCATCATGCAGCCCATGAGTCATTGGATATTCTTGACACAAGTCGGTTTAGCTATGTTTATGATTGCTGATATCTTCTCAGGATTGGCCTTGATCCCACGGCTGCTGACGACAAAACTAAGTAGCTTCCCAGTCGGCACTCCGAACACGCACTTCTTTGAGTTGAGCCTCTATCTAAACTTCCGGAGGTTGTCAAGGGTATCCTGGATGTCGGTGATTAAATCTCTCATCTTCTTAGTCTTGATTATGACATCATCCACATATGCCTCCATATTATGTCTAATTTGGTCGGTGAGACAGCGCTGTATAGCGCGTTGATAAGTAGCTCCGGCGTTCTTGAGCCCAAAGGGCATTGATGTATAACAATAAGCTCCATATGGAGTGATGAACGATGTCTTCTCTTAGTCTTCCTTCTTCAAACTAGTCTGATGGTATCCCGAATAGCAATCCAGGAAACAAAGGAGAGAACTGCCGGCTGTGGAGTCGACCACTTGGTCAATGCATGGCAGAGGGAAGAGGTCTTTTGGGCATCGCTTGTTAAGATCAGCGTAGTCAATTCATATCCTCCATTTCCCATTTTTCTTTTTTACAAGGACCGGATTTGCTACCCAGTCAGGATAGTACATTTCTTTAATAAACCCGGCTACTAGTAGCCGGGTGACTTCTTCTTTTATGGCCTCCTTACGCTCTTGGATGAATCGGCGTAGCTTCTGCTTGACTGCCTTGGTGGTCGGATAGACATGGAGTTTGTGCTCAATCAGCTCTCTTGGTATGCTCGGCATGTCCGAAGGCTGCCAGGCAAAGATGTCAACGTTGGCGCACAGGAAGCTGATGAGCGCGCTTTCCTATTTAGGGTCCAGTGATGTCCTGATCAGCGTGGTCTTGGTAGGGTCGGTGTCCGATAGCTGAATAGCTTTGTACTCAGCTGGTGAAGGCGATATGCCTGGTGTCGATGGTGTGGTGGTCGGGACTTCGGTGTTAGTCGGTGGCGTAGTCTTGGCCGCTCAGACGGTTTCCTCCAGTCGAACAGATATATCCAGCGCCTCTCCCAAGGTGAGGCTATCACATTCACATGCGTGGGAGGTGGTGACATCCCCTGATTGAAAAAGCTCCCTTTGGGCCCAGAATTTGGAGGACCAGATATGTGTAATGGGGGATGGCCATAAACTTGGTGAGCGATGGGCGTCCGAGTATGGCGTGATAGGTGGTCTCGAAATCGGTGACATAGAATTTGATATGCTTGGTCCGATAGTTGTCCCAAGTGCCAAACGTCATGGGAGGGTGAGTGTACCGAGTGGGACGGAGCCCTTTCCCGAGACAATCCCATAGAACAGCGTGTTGGTCTTCTCCAGCGCTTTAGTGTCAATGCCGAGCGCTGTGAGCGTTCCCTTGAACAATACGTCGAGGCCACTGCCTCCATCAATGAGCACCCTCTTCAAGTGCACTTTAAGGACCACGGGGTCCACTACCAGCGGAAATTGGCCTGGCTTGGAAACATCAGTTCACTGATCATCCCGAGTAAAAGTGATCGGGACTTCTGACCAGTGAAGGCGCTCAGGCTCGCCCACGTTGATCGTGTTGACTCGGCGAGCGAGGAGTTTTTGTTGGTGTTTGGTCTCCGGGGCGATCGCCCCACTAAATATCATGGAGACCGTCCGGTCGGGCTCCTGAAAATCATTTTCAACTGGACGGCCAATGTCCTTGTCTTCTCTGCAAGGTTCATTTTTGTCATCCTGACGTCGCTGATCCGGCCAGGGATGACTCTGAGCTTCTTGGAGTATTTGGTCTTGAAGTTGGTAACATCGGCACGTGGTGTGGCTGCTGTTTAGGTGGAATATGTAGGGTTTGTCGAGAATCTCCTACATAGCTGAGTGCCCCCTTCCTCTTGATTTGGGCTTCTCCTCTGTAGCCATGATGTACTCGGGCTTTCTCTTCCGAGTAGTCAGGCGAGAGGACTCGGGCTTTTCACGGTCGGTGCGCCGGGGTGATCGGCAATCATCGTTCGAGCGCTTCTTCTCCCTCTAGGGTTCTCGTGTGGCTGGGCGCATTTGTTCACGCTCGACTTCTTCTGCATTAGCATATTGCTCGGTGATGGTAATCATTTCCCCTAGCATGACTGGCTCATTCATAACCAAATGGCGGAATAGATCTGAAGGCTTCCGCAATCCCTCCTAGAAAATCCAAATTACGTCGTCGTTGGAGATAATGGCGACGGTGTTCCTCCGCTCTGAAAATCGGTGGATATAACTTCGAAGGGATTCGTCACTCCCTTGTCGTATTTGGCATAGATCATACCGAGAGGCCGGCCTTTGCTAGGTCCCCTGGTAGTTGGCGATAAACATGTCGCATAACTGATCCCAGGAGTCGATGGAGCCCTCTAGGAGTCTCGCCAACCAATTAATGGTGGTCGGCGTAAGCATCACATGGAGATAATTCACCATGACATGCTGATCCCCGTTTGCTGCTCGAATGGCTGTATAATATATCCGTGGCCATTGTGAGGGGCCGGTCTTGCCGTCATAGGGCTCAATGCTTGTTGGGAGGAAACCCTTGGGCCAGACAACTAGGCAAAGTTGTTCCGTGAAAGCCAGGAACCCATTGTGGTGAGAATTCATATCATCACGCCGGTCGACTCCTAGGGTGCCGTGACTTCGGTCATATTGCTCCTGACGATGCATTTTGCCACGTTCACGATCTCCACAGTGGCGAGAGATAATATTGTGGGTGTCATGCACTTGGTTAATAATTTCTCGGGCGTTGCCCTAGTAGGAGCTTCCCTGACGCTCGTTTAGTCGGGAGCACCGCGATGGACCAGATGATTGAGCGACATTTCAGTCGATGGAGTGCGAACGGCTGGGCGAGGCCAACTCAACAATTTGGGCGGCGGTGGCCTGTGTCATCACCCGGGCCCTCTGGAGTTTCGGAGTCTCGGGGAGGGCAGAGAGTGCCCTTTTAATGGCGACCAGATTCACCGTCGGCGTACGGTACACGGTGTGACCCTCAAAGTCCACCGTGAAACCTTCTTTATTGTTCTGATGAGAGCCTTCAACCATGGAGGCCTTGCCCCGGTGAATGGAGCTAGCGGCGTTTTGCTGTCGACGCTCTCGGCGATGGCTGTTGGACTTGACAGCAGCATTGGTGGTTGGCTCATCGTCGGAAACGGTGGCCGTCATCATCATGATGGAGCTTGGAGGCAGAGTCAGCGATCTGACCGGCGTGCTTCTCTTCTTGGATCATACCGAGACAACCTCAGTGAATTGATGTCGCTGGATCAGGTGTCCGCTCGATGTAGAGAAGATAACATAGTCGACGGGCGAGTCGTTGGAGATCATTCGGTGGGTGTTCGGTGGGGTTGAGCGTTTGGGCGTTGGGGTCACCCGGTTGCGAGGGCGAGTCGCTCCCCGGGTGATGGAGAGAGTTGGCCGCATAGTGAGCGGCCATGACGTCTTCACCTGACTGGTGGCAGAGTCAGACAGGACGAGCTGGTGCATGGTATCGCCAACGAAGGTGAGGCTCCCGAAGGTGATGACAGAGACGATGGGGACCTTGATGTTGAAGTTGCAAATGATGGCCATTGGATCCAAATGACAAAATCATATAAACCTACCCGTACCTAGCACGACAACTATTGTTGCTTAGAATGGCAGTCCTCTAACGGGGTTACCCACGGAGGTTGATTGATTTGGTTTGGGGTAGTCTCTATGTTCGTGATCCTATGGTTGCCTCAAAAACTAAGTGAGATAGACAAAATTTAGACAGGTTTGGGCCTCCCTAAGGATAATAACCCTAGTCCTATATGATGGAGTATGCACAGACGAGAGTGATTACAGAGCTCTTGGGCGCGTAAGCTATGTGAAAGTCTAAGTGTCCTCCTGAGGGAGGTACCCTCGACCCCTTTATATATCCAGGGGTCAGTGGTTACCTTCAGGCTTTAACTCCCCTAATTAAGTCCCTTTACAGTAGGCAAAATCACCAAGAATCGTAGGCTAATAACCATGACATTATTGGCTACCATTACTAGTCATTCAAGACCGGCGATTACATCTTTAAGTTATTGTCAGCGATTAAGTGTGTGGACTTGCTGTCACCTTGGCCTTCCGAGTCCTCGGACTCGGGATATTTCCGGAGTCCTTAACTCGGGGCATCATCCGAGCTTCCCTTTGCATCTTGCTGACTGTTGAGCTGCTATCCACCGGTCCGACCTCTTTCGAGGCTGTCTTCAATATCTTGTTCCCTGACCCCTTATTCTGTTCGACCGCCTCAAGGCGGCTCGGGGAGAACCCTGGGGTCATCCCCCTAACAGTACTAAAGGTATCTCTAGTAACGGGTTATAAATAAAATATGTACTAAAGATTCCAAATCATTTCTTCACTGATACATGTAAACGCGTGCGCTTAGCTGTTGACGGATGATGGAACTGCTTCATTCAATCTCGAGGTGACGGTTCATTTCCCATGACAACCGTACCACTTCTTTTCCCTCGCATCCTTGATCGCACTAATCGCTACGTTAAAATCTCTGGCCAAAAACCAAACCTTTCAAATTAGCATTCCTAAGCCCCCCTTTTCTTAGACCACTAGAGGAGAGATCGATGCGGTGACCATGGTGCCGAGTCAGTGGAACGCGCTCCCGTTTGATATCACCATGGAGATCGCGGGCATATCTCCAAGACCTCCAAAACACCGCTGGCTAAACTCTAGAGGCTACGCCAGGTGTGCTAGAATAAGAGCTAGGCGTGACGCGATCTCGCCATTAGGAGAAGGTTTGTCCTGGTGCATGAGAGTGAGGGTTCCTAGATGTCTTGGCATGAGCATCCTCGGTACTTATGTCTGTTGGGCGCTTTGGCTGACGCGGCCACACGGAGGTATGCTTTATCTGAGGCATGCATCTAGCCTTTGGTGTAGGGCCACCGTTGCTGGGTGCCTAACTGCTACGTATGTCCACCAACGCTAGACATAAGATGGCTGCCTATTTGCTTGCCCTCATCAAGTACAACCGCGAGGACACCTCAACTGAGCTCGCGTTGCAGCTCATAAGGCTAGTGGAAGGTGAGGCGGTGGACAAGGCTGCTTTCATCGGTGGCGTGCGCAAGAGGATCACCAATGAGCATTGCTAGTGTCTTCGTGAATGCACGGTGGACTCGGTCCATCGGGCAGTGCATGGGTCATGGTATCCTAAACCCAGCACAATAGTGACGCCACACTTGTGCACGACCAGTGGCTGTGGCGACTACGAAAACCCCTGGCTTTAGAACTTGCTCTCCTTCTGCAGTGAGAAATGTAGAATCAAGCATGAGTGCCATCTGTTCTTCATGCGACTGCCAGCACTGCCCTATTATGGTTAAATTGTTGTAATTAATTAGCTATTATATAGTTTGAACTTTTGTATTAGCCACTGTTTAAATGAAGTGGAGCAGTATTTAACTTAATGAAGTTTGTTGATTCTATAAAATATGGTGTACGCGATCATCACAAGTGAAATTTAAGTTCATTTTATAAATTTTAGTTCGAAAAAAGAAATCCAAAAACTTTATACGGTGTGACTGTTAGGGAACGCGAAGGCTACGCTAACTAAAAACAAAATTTTTCTACCGTGCACACCAGGATATCTTGCTAAGAAAGAGACCATAGATCGTTATCTGTGGCACGCAAAGCAGTAGAAGAAGTGTTGAAGTAGTAAGCCGATCTAACACGCGCGTGCTGATGTGGTTGGGAGCCGATCAGTGTGATCGGGAAGCTGATCAACGTCCTCGGGAAGAAGCCGATCCTATCTCCTGATCTTGTGCAGATAACAACGCTGATCTGATCAGTGAAGCTGATGACGATGAGCGAAGCAGTATAGCGACGCTTCTACTGGAATCCACACATCCAGGGGTGGAACGCCGATCCAAAGTATACTAGCACTGGACTCCAAAGTATGGCGACTAGGGTTTTCTTGTGGTGGCTAACAGATTAGCACGCGCAAAGGCATACATTGCATGAGCCGCTCGCTCTCATATATATAGACGTCCTAGCTTGGGCCCTTCCAAGCTTAACTAGGACTCTACTCGGATCTCTATCCGATCTGTTCGGATCTCTATCCAAACCGTTTGGATCTCTGTCCAAATTAAGCCCAATTCAAATCCTATTTGAATCCAATGTTCCAACCCGTTAAGTGTGCGACTCTATAAGTTCACGTATAGCTTAGTTAACATATGAAAACTCCTTTCTAATACTTCGTTAATAGTGGCCTCTAGCAAAGCATATTAACCTAAGTATACGTAAAGATCATATCGACTGAACGTTGTAATGTTCTCATGTACAAATCCCTTTGCCTCACGATATTGATCGAGCACAAGGTAAGACTTGTGTCATCCTATCAATAGCTCAATCTCTCTCGATCTCTGTACTGGATTATAACTCGTGATTAACTCCTTAATCACGTCGGCATGTCCATACACTTCCATAATCCAGTACATCGAGGGTCCTAGAGATATCTCTCTTGTAAGGAGGGGCAAATTCCATCTTGTTCACTCACATTTTTCATAGCATACCTGAAGACTATTTTTATAATTACCCAGTTACAGAGTAGTATTTGGTAGACTCAAAGTAAGCTACTACGTATGTTGAGAACCATAATAATCTCAGGTCTAAGGATTTTACGTATACACTACTAAGACAAACTGATGACACATAGAATCTCAACAATGTCTTATAGTGGGTCTATCCAACATATATTCTCTAACATACATCCATGTTATTGATTTGGTATCTCCATACCCATGATCCTTGAGACATGATCATCATTCAATACACATACCGATCTCAGTTATATCTATTCCATATATAACTTATATCCGATCAGGGATCATTTAGAAATAGTTATATTATGAGTCTTATGAATGAGTCACGTACTCATTGATCCACAATGACAATTTCTATTTCAAGGAACAAAATAACTTTATTTCATAAACATAGTATGCCACGTACAACATCTCCATATTGTCTCTAGGGCATAATGCTAACAATGATAATCGCTATAGTCGCTCGTGTCTGTAATGAAGTTTCGTGCCCATCTCCTCGGAACCCCCGTTGAACTTTAGTACCTATTCCGGTAGTAAGCCGGTACTAATAATGGAGCAGTTGGCTAAATTATGGCATGTGTCTCCTCGTTATCTGTGTCCATCCAAATTTAGTACCGGTTTATAATGTCAACCGGTACTAAAAGGCAAAAGTTTCACGTGCGTGTCTCTTCAGGACCTGTGCCCGTCGTATTTTAGTACCGGTTTGTCATCGCAACCAGTACTAAAGACACGACTATATAAGGAGGGCCATGTAGCCCATTGTTTTATGTACTACTTTCTTTTCTTCTTCATTTTTGCTGACTTGTCGTTCGTTGTTCTTCCACTCCGGTAAGTCCGCTTTTGTCTTGTTCATGTTGTTTGACTTTAGCACTACATTTTATTCGTCTTATGTTTTTTTTCTGTGTTCAGTCATGTCGTCTCCCTCCATATCATCTTCATGGTCATGGACGTCCAAGGAGAACTTCTCAACGACCACTAAAGACTCGTACATTGCATGAGTCATGCAAGCCTAGGAGGATTCGAAGGCTACTAGGGTTCTCCAGGCTGAAGACGATGCTGTCTAGGCTAGGAACTTGGTGGAGCCAGACTCTGGCCATTCAGACACCGGTGCTGCTAGCGCTGACGCAATGTCGAATGATGCCATCGACAGTGCTCCTCGGTAGGACATCGGTGGCAGCGGCAACGGTGGCAGCGACGACAGCGATGGCACCAGCAGTGATGACGGTGGTAGCGACATCCGTAGTGGTGGCTCAGCATGGGGCAACGGCGATGGTAGTAATGACGTCCGCAGTGGTGGGTCGACATGGGGCAGCGACGACACTAGTAGTATATAGTATATATGTATATGTATGTAATGGCTATGTAGATATATGTCTCCATAATATATATATATATATATATATGCACAAATATATATGTATATGTAAATATACCTTATATTATATATATAAAGTGATAACCTCTATATTGTATTTTTTTTCTTTTGCCGTCTGAAATGAAACAAAAAATTGTGTACGATGCAAATTAAATGAAAAAACAACATAAATTAAATTAAACTTTACCTGTCCACATTAGACAGAAAAATAAATTAGACTTTACTAGTTTTCTATCAACATATCAGAATTTAGCTTAAATAATTAAAATTAATATAATATTAATCTTTACTAGTTAACCAAGATCATAGTTGTCAACAATTAAAAATAACTGTGTATTTAGTACCGACCGAGAAGTCAAGCTAGCACTAAAGTTATGGATTTTAGTACCAGTTGTGCATCTCAGTCGGTACTAATGCATGGATAATTAATCCTGGTTGGGTTCCCCACCTAGGACTAGTTAGGTGTATTAGTGCCGGTTGAATAACCGGTACTAATGTGCTTACCCTTTAGTCCTAGATGGACAGTACTGGATCAAAAACTGGGACCAAAGGGGGGTTTACAACCGATACTAATGGTGCGTTCTATAGTAGTGTGTGGATGCCGACCATCGTGCCGTGATATGTATGTGGATGCCGGCCATCGCACTGTGCTATATGTGGCCTAAGGCCCTTTTCTGCAGGATATGTCAGTTTTGCTAGTTATTACAGAGGAGATGCTGCCGAAAATTTTAAAATTTGTTCTTTTAATATGATTTTAGATTAGTACGTGCAAGTGTCGCGTAACCTATGCGTCTCCTGTTCGGAAGAGTTATGGTTTGGAATATGCAAATCTTTGCATATCTATGACCGTAACTGTTTCGAACTAGCCACGTTTCTTAGACAGTTAGAGGATGTGTAGATTGGGTTTGTTTTCATGCACTACTCTGATTCGACTAGGGTTTTGGCAGCACCTTCTCGTTTTCTCCAAATGCACATTCTCTTGGCACGTTGCCGAGACATGCATTTGGAGAACAGTGGGGAGGTGCTGCCAAAATTCTATCTCGAAGAGGAGCGAAGCATGAAAATGAACTCAATCTACACATCTTTGGGTGGGATTAGGACCTATCCTTACCTATTAGACGCTTGGATGCATCTCGTTTCTCTGTAATGTTAAAACACGGGTGATGTTGTTTCCTAATTTACTGGAGGATGGATGATCACGAGTGGATGTATATGGTCTGCTCTAGTTAAGGTGAGATGACCTTTGAATGGATCAAGAATACTGAAGCATTTCTAGAATTAGCATTTGCTAAACAAAATAGAGGTGGCAAGACCTGATGTCCCTGCAGTCGGTGCAAAACCAGCATCCATAAACAAAGGAGGTCATGGTTAAAGAACTCTATAAGTACAAATTTATACCAAACTATACCCGGTGGATGTACCACGGTGAGACCCAGTGTGCCAGACATGAGGTGCTGTGACAACGCACGGACGACGATGATGGAGGGATCGGATACATGATAGATGACTTTCAAGATGCATATTTTGATGAAGCATGTGAAGAGGAAGTGCTGAAGCCAACCGTGGAGGCATTTTACAATATGTTGTCTACGTCACAGCGACCCCTTCACAGGCACACCAGGGTTTCTCAACTGGATGCCATCGCATGTCTAATGGCCGTTAAGTCCCAGTTTAGCTTGAGCTGAGAATGCTTCGATGTCATGCTAATGGTTGTTGTAGCCTCCTCCCAAAAGGTCACATTTTGTCAAAGAGCATATACAAGTCAAAGAAAGTCCTCCGTGCACTTAAGATGCCATATAAGCATATCCATACTTGTCCGAATGGATGCATCTTATTTAGGAAAGAGCACGTGGACGCAAAATACTACGTGAAGTGTAAATCCTCTATGTATCTTGAGGAATCCTCCCTACTTCGATGATCTCCTCCTTCCACACAACATTGATGTAATACACACTAAAAAGAATGTTGCCGAGGTCATTTTTGGCACAATCATGGACATTCCAGAGAAAACGAATCGAAGAAATATACGAATTGAATTTTGATAGGGGCAAAGTTCTTAATCTCGTCATATTCAAATGCCACTGGTTCGATCCCAAAGTAGTGAGATGGACCCCCGATCATGGGCTAGTCAAAATTCGTCAAGACACCATCTTACAGAGTGACGATGTTTACATCGTGGCTCAACAGGCGACATATGTTTCCTATCTCCTGTACCCATGCAAAAGCATCAAACATCTCAAGGGTTGGGATGTTGTGTACAAGGTGTCACCACATGGTAAACTGACTATTCCCAACACTGAAGATTATAACATAGACCTCAACACCTATGATGGGGAGTTCTTTCAAGAAGACGGACTACTAGGCAAATTCATGATTGACTTCCTGGAAGCTCTGGACATGGAAGTAGATAATGAAAGTGGTGCCGATGACAATGAAGAAGATGAGGTTGAGAATGCTAAGGACTTAGAACTACTCTATAGATTACATTTAGGAAATGACAACGAGTCCCAGCAGTATCTTAAGGTGGGTCTATCCAACTCCATGTTCACCAACATGAATCCACAACACTGATTTGACATCTCTATGTCTATGATCTACGAAACATGATCATCAATCAGATAGATATGCTAATCTATAAATCATCACTGTCCCACATGACGATATGAGATTAGGGATCATTTAGAATAACATTGTAATATAAAGAGTTTCACAAACAAGTCACACACTTGTTGATCAATATAAAAGATATTTATTCAAGGAACAAGATAACCAATTATCCAAATATACAGTAGCATAGACAAGACACTTTCTCTCACATACACTGGACTCAGTCACGCAAGTATCTAATACCCATAGAGCTCAAGTGCGCCTCATGCTTGGGCTATGAGAAAAGCTTCGTCAACGGATCAGCTATGTTAAAATCCGTGTGCACCTTGCATATCTTCGCATCACATATATCTATAATCTCACAGATCAGGTGATAGCGCCGCAGTATGTGCTTGGACTTCTGATGTGACCTAGGCTCCTTGGCTTACGCAATGGCACCACTATTATCACAATAAAGGTCTACTGGACTGGATGTACTAGAGACAACACCTAACTCAGAAACAAGCTTTCTGATACAAACTGTCTCCTTCATAGCTTCCGAAGCTGCAATTTACTCGGCCTAAGTTGTTGAATCTGCAACCGTTTCTTGCTTGGAACTCTTCCAACTCACTGTGCCTCCATTGAGGCAGAATACAAATCCAGACTACAATCGCGAATCATCCTTGTCGGTCTGGAAGCTAGCATCGGTGTAACCATTTACAACGAGCTCCTCCTCACCTCCATAGAGCAGGAACATATCGTCAGTTTTTCTCAAGTACTTAAGAATACTCTTTACTACCGTCCAGTGACTTTCACCCAAGTTTGACTGATATTTGCTCGTAACACTTAGATCATAAGAAACATCTAGGCGTGTACAAAGCATGGCATACATGATAGATCCAATTGTGGAGGTATACGGGATCGCACTCATCTTCTCCAGCTCATCAGGTGTCGAAGGACACTGACTCTTACTAAGAGAAATACTATGTGACATTGGTAGAAAACCTTTCTTGGCATTCTGCATATTGTACCATTTTAATACCCTGTCAATGTACATGCTTTGGCTTAATCCAATTAGCCTTCTCGACCTATCTCTATAGATCTTTATGTCCAAAATGCATGCTACCTCTCCAAGATCATCCACCAAGGGTCTGAGGTACACGTCAATGTCGTTGCTAGGTTGTTTAGGACCAGAGATCAAGATCGACAACATGATATATTTACGCTTCTTACAAAGCCAAGGTGGAAGGTTGTATATAGACAGTAACACTGGCCACGTGCTATGCACACTGCTCATGTTACCAAAGGAGTTCATGCCATCCATACTCATGCAAATCTAATATTCCTGCAATCGTTAGCAAACCATCGAAATGTGGCGTTAATTGTTCTCCACTGAGCAGAATCTACTGGGTGTCGTATCATTGAGTCGTTCTTATGGCCCTCTTTGTGCCACATCAGTCGTTTAGACTTGTTGGCATTTGCAAACATCCGCTTCAGACAGGGGATTACAGGGAAATACCATATCACCTTCCTCGGAACTTTCCTTCTGTTGCACCCATCGTTCAGTTCATCATTGTATTTTCTATTCTTGAATCGATGTGTCCCACATGTTGGATATCTGTCAAGGTCTGTATACTCTCGACGAAAAATAACACAATTATTCCTACATGCATGTATTTTCTCTATGTCCAACCCTAGAGGATATATGATCTTCTTAGCACCGTACACGGTGGTAGGCACCTTATTCTCTTCTAGCACCAGATCCCTCAGCAAATTCAGTAATGCTTTAAAACTCACATCGGACCATCCGTTTATCGCCTTCATTTGTAGCAATGTCAGGACAGTGTTTAAGACCGTGTGCTTCTCTTTGCAGCCAGGATAGATCGGTGTTTTTGAGTCACGAACAAGTTTTTAGAATTAGGCAAACTCTCCTTTAGAATATGTAACTTGTTCCTCTGCATCACGCACCATCTGTTTAACATTGTCCACTATATCAGTATACTTATCTTTATTAATTCCTAAAATATCATTATCGCTCATGTAATCTGTATCACCGGCCCCACCTTCATCTTTACTAGCAATCTGATCTACTTCGCCATCGTTTTCTCTTCTTTGCCATGCTTGTTCCATATATGATATCTCTTCTTGAATTCACGTCTTAGCAAATGGTCGTAGACATATTCTGAATTTAGAAACTTCTTCTCGTTCTTACAGTCATAGCATGGACACCACATTATAGTATTTCCATTAGCTTCCATGTCTGCTCTAGCAGTACTCATGAAAGACTTCACCCCACTGAAGTATTCATTGCAAGTACGATAATAAAGATACATCCAGCCCCTTGTCATTGGCATCTACAAATTATTAAAAAATTAAACAACCATCATATATATCCAAGTATATGATTTGTCGCAATTAAAGCATGCTTAACTTTGGGCACTAATAGGCAAGGATAGGTCCTAAATCCCATCCGAAGATGTGCGGCCCACGTAGCTGGGCCCCGTGGTCCTATATGGTTCTAGAGAGAATTTCAGCAGCATCTCTCCGCTGTTCTCCAAATACACCTCCCGACTTGGAGTCGAGAGGGTTGTGTATCCGGAGAACAACAGGGAGACACCACCGAAACTCTCTCTGGAACCATACAGGACCACGTGGTCCAACTACATGGGCCGCACATCCTCGGACTGTCCAAAGTGCGTAGGCAATTTGGGAGCGTCTTCCTATAAATATGACCAGTTGCTTGGTCATATTTATAATCCAATACTCCCGAACGGGAGACGACGTAATCGGTTGCGCGACTCTAATAATTATTTCACTTTGTTGAACAAAAATACTATAAGCGGATTAAAATTTGAGAAAAAATATACCTTCGACCGGACATTGGTGCTAGCTGCGGTGGGGGGCGGTGCACCGGAGCACGTAACAGGCACGCGCGTGCAGCTGTAGTGTGGTCACCGGCCGGTGGCTGGGGACTTAACTGCAGCCGGTCGGCAGTTATGGGACAAGGGTGGAAGTCGGCGGTGGCTGGGAGCAATAAGTGCGGAGCTCAGTGTCTGAGGTCCTTAAATACTTGTCATCAGTGACGGTTATCTCTGAAAAGACATCACTAACGGTGGACTTAGGGTTACGGGCACTTTAGTGACACGGGTGAAACAACACGCGTCACTAAAAGTCACATCCTCTAGTGACGGGTGGTACTACAACCCATCACTAATGGGGTTGCCCCACGTTAGTGACGGGTGGCAACATAACCCATCACTATATGGGGCCTCTTTAGTGACGGGTCATACTGTAAACCGTCACTAAGGGAAGTGCCCTATCTTTAGTGATGGGTCAGACTTAGACCTGTCACTAATAATACAGCATTACTGACGCATGTAAAACAGTCCATCAGTACAACTGTATTATTGACACGCGTCTTTGATCCGTCAGTAAAGCTCCGTCACTAAAGACCATTTCTATGGTAGTGTCGGGCTACTGAGGTCATCAACAGAGTTGCTATCAGGGATATTACTCCTAGGTACCCCGTGTCGGGCTTATCAGTCTAGGCCAAGGGCAGGCCAAGACTAGCATTGAAGCCCGGTATGGCCCATGAAGGGGGGCTCGGTTCTGATAAGGAAGGCTGAGTCCTTATCGGGTCACTAAATCCTAGATACGGTATGAAGAGATATGCTTATACTAGAATCCATGTAATTAGAGAATTAGCGTCCGATTTCGGTAGGCAATCATCGATCTCCAAGAGATCGACTCAGGATAGAGTCCAGGGTTATTGGGCTCACCTCTTTGGTATATAAAGGGGACGAGGCACCCCCTATAGGCATCTTATTCTTCTTGGTTTCAATGCCTTAAGCCTTCATAGCTTAATAGCATTGCATTGTAAGTTTAGACACATCATAATACTACAAAACACTAGATGTAGGGCTCTTATCCTCCAAGAGGCCTGAACCAGTATAAACCTTGGCTCTCATATAATAGAGTCAACCATCGGGTTCAAAGGTGCTGCGCTTCCCTTATAAACATCTAATCACCACCTCGGGTACCTCCTTGGGTGGACTGATCGGTGATTCACTGACAATTAGCATGAGGTAGGGGTCATGCGTCGCTTTCACCAGGATCCGATGGCATCACCACATCGACTTTCCACAAAACCCGAGACAACATACATCCTGGATGACACCACATTCATCACCGACTCGACCGGGAGGCTAGTTCTCTTCAACTCAGCACTAGCATCTGACCGGTCACCGCGCTGAGCTCTCAACCCCTTTCTCACCCAAAAGGCAGATTAGGTCACGGAGTACTTGGCCGACACTGTCAGAGAGCTGGCAACCAATAAGCTCACTAGGCAGGTTGTCGACCATCTCATTCAGCACTTCTCAAGGCATCCCGAAGATTTTCCCGGGCACGCTGGAGGCCGACTCGCTGAGGAGTCATGGTAGCCACCATGAGGTGATGAGTGCTTGTCAATCGGGGAGATGAAGAGAAGACGATGGATTGAGGATGATGTGAAGAAGAGGATGAGAAGACTCGAC